>JANRMT010062814.1:103785522-103800247 GCA_026402145.1 Polypterus bichir lapradei | reverse complement strand
CGCGGGGGGGGGGGGGGAGTATTGTGGTACATGGCCGGCCGTTCATCTTGGCCAGTACCCCCAGGCCGCCAGATGGAGCCCTCCTTGCAGCATAGACGTGCTCCGAATGCCAGCAGGAAATTATGGACAATGGACTTGTAATGCACAGCCCTGCTGGATACCATGGGGGCCGACAGGAGTCGCTGCAGGGAGGCCCAGAGACTATTTGCCTTATGCCCAGGAAGTACGTCATAGTCACGTGGACAATGGGAACGATGTGCTTCCTGGGTGAAGAAAAGAATGATTTTTATCTGACCCAGAAGTGTTCCAGGTCACATGAACAGAGAGGGTGAAACGCTTCCGGGTCAAGGACTATAAAGGACTGTGGGAAATCCCAGACGGACGAGCTGAGTTGGGAGGCAGGGTGGCTAAGCGTCTGAGAGAGGAGGATTGTTATTTGTGATTGTTTATTGTTATTGAGAATTGTGGAGAGGAGCGTGCTTTGTGCACTTTATTATTATAATAAATCTTATTATTGGACTTTTACCTGGTGTCTGACGTGTGGTCTGAGGGTACAAGGGTGCGAGCAAACCCTTATCTGTCACAACATATATTATTAAATGATATAGCCCAGTCTGTAAATTATAGGAGCAGAAAATATGTTAGCAATTCTTTTCTAATCAGATTTCTAATTTTGTCTTTTTTCCCTTCACTCTCTCACAATGCACCGAACTTTAATTATGAATGAAATGAAATGAATCCTTATTGCAGTAGAAATGTTATGCTATATGTGTTAAAACAACGATACAATGTAATCCTGCAGTCAGTACTCTAAGTTTTTCTTCTTTTTTATAGGTAGGGTGGAGGCAGTTGTGAGACAGACTCCATGTCTTGTGAGAAAGTCAGAGGTGTTCCTTCTGCTTTGCAGCTGATCTTTAGGCTCTGATCAGACAGAATTCCATATCTAGTGAGCCAGGCTAATGTCCCCATTCTTTGGTGCTGAGGTTTATGCCAGATTTGGTGAAAATAGTTTGGGAAACTCGCCGGACTAGAGCATGTGGGTGTGCCTAGTGCATGTGCCCTCACTCCATGTTTCGCTCTCTTGACAGCGCTGCAAGGATAAACTGAACTCACTGGCAATCTCAGTGATGAACCAGTGGATGGGGGTCAAGCTACGTGTGACGGAGGGCTGGGACGAAGACGGCCACCACTCTGAGGAGTCCCTGCACTACGAGGGTAGAGCTGTTGACATCACCACATCAGATCGTGACCGAAGCAAATACGGCATGCTGGCGAGACTGGCAGTAGAGGCCGGCTTCGACTGGGTTTACTACGAGTCAAAAGGTCACGTCCACTGTTCCGTCAAATCAGGTACAGTGAGAGTGAGAGAGTGAGAAGTGGGGGGCTTCTTGGCTGGATGAGGACCCCTGAATTAGGGTGCCAGACCACCAGCCTTTGTACAGGTGTGTTTAATGTAGATTATTTTAAAATCTGTTGTGTAATAATCTGAATGCTAGCAAATAAGTTAATGGAGAATTTGTGAATATGAGTAACGTCCTGCTGAATCTGAGTACTTTTCTTTACTGAACTGTGAGCTACTCAACAATTTCATTTAGCTAATAATCTGCCAAGCCAAATAGCGAATAGAGCAGGTATTTATACAACACTTCTCATTATGTCCCTAATCTGTTTACTATTGTGGAATCTCAACATTTGATGGAATATACTGTAGGTAAAAATAAAATAGAAGCACAAAGGCATTTTATTTGCAGAGATGAAAGATTAGTAATAGGTTGATTTAGCTCTTTTTATTTGTGTACTTTATTATGAAAAGGCATTTAAAAAAAAAGTTATTCAAATAAGGATCCAGGGTCACAGAGTGAAGTTTGTCCAGAGTAGATTTTACAGAAATGTTAAAAAATAATAGACACATGGAACACATTTCCTACCAATGTAGTAAAGAGATTATGACGTTATTTCAAACATATTAGGTGAACAGGAAATTGTCGGGCAGTGATTTCCCAAATGGCCTGTTCTTAAGTATGGTTTGCTTGTAAGGATGTCAGATAGTGGCTGTGTTTTAACAACACAAACACTTCGTGAAGTGGATAATACCAATAGTGTGCTTCTACAAAGTAAAATGAGAGATATTTAATTACCTGAAAGGTTAGCTAATGGCAACACTGCTAGAAGGTGAGTAGATGGTGATGGTCAGAACTGATAAAGCAAGGTCTGATATGCTGATTGACAGTTGTACCACATGACTTTGTCATGCTGCCTAAGTGGAAGGCGTATTAAGGGCACATGGATGACTGTGGCTAATGCCAATGATTTAGTAATTTAGTGTATCGTGATATGAGACGATGCAGGTTCTGCTTCACGCTCCCACTTCACTTTTGGGAGCCCTTGAACCCAACACCATCGGTAATGTAAACGGATGAGCTGGACAATGAGGACACCAACAAAGCAAGGGGAAAGGTGCAAAGTGCAGACAGTGCTTTTATTACAAAACAGACACAAGCAAAAATTGTTCAAAACAAGTGCAGTGCTTCTAAAAATCAATAAATAAATAATCCATTAAAAAACAGTGAAAATGTGGAGGTTAAAATGTAATAAATAAATCCAACTAAAACGAGGTTAAAACAATGGCTGGAAGCAGTCCTTTAAAAACAAACCCCAGTGCCTTCCTTAGCAGCTCCCAGATACAGACGATTGCTCACCTGTGCACTTAATGCCCGCACCACTTCACGTCCGAGAACCGCTCCGGCCACACTACCACACCCCCTCTTTAAGTTGCGAATGTGGCGATTATTTATTTTAAAACTGGCTTTTTCTTCTAAGCCGTGGATCCGCTATACCACATGATATCTTTTACATTTTTTTAGTTTGTAAAACGGTATAACAATGATTTCTCAAGAGAAGAAAGGACACTCTAATATTGACACGAAGATCATTAATAAGTTACTTAATGACAAGCGATAGTTGGAAAGGTGTTTTGATAACATTGACTAATCAGAATAATATAGTGAAGAAATGGAGACTAGAAGAATGAGAAATATTATCAACAATGGCTAATCCTAGCAGTATTCATAAAGCTGGGCAGATGGTAACAACAGCACCTTTTTATTTTACATAGCACTTTTCTGTAGTGAAAACCATCTCAAGTCACTTGGCAAGTGCACAGGTGTAGTACAACTGTTCACATGCAGTGGGACACAAACAGTTTATGTGACTTGTTGGGGGACAATTAACGAATAAGAGAAGGATTTAAAATTTGCAGCCTTGGAGTAGAAAGAAGCTGGAGAAAAACTGATAGGGTAGAATAATTGTCGATTGTTGGTCATGATATTTCATCAATGCACTAATTGCACACCACAAACTAGGACTGTCCCCAGTGTGAGCTTGGTGTGTGTGTGTGTGTGTGTGTGTGTGCGCGCGCCCTGCCCAGGGGTTTGTTTCCTGCCTTGTTGGCTCCAGCAGACCCCCGTGACCCTGTAGTTAGGATATAGCGGGTTGGATAATAGATGGATGGATGGATGTATTACAGAACAGAAAAGCTTAATATTTATTTTGAAAATAGCATGTGATTGGTTTACAGGTTCCTCATGGTGATGCACATGTATTCTATGTAGTGCCAAGAATGTTAAATATACATAGTTATATTATTGTTTGACAGATCTACTACAAAGATAATGGCTAACCAGAACTAGATTTAGACAATGTGCAGGCATGTATGATACATACTGTAAGTTAATGTATTCCCAGTCTTACTGCTAAAATGCATGAAATCCAGTTGCCCAAATAAAAAAATAAGTTAAATGAGTTAATTCTGCCTACAATACTTCAGTCCTACATTGAATGAGTGATTGTTTTTTTTTTATTAAATACAGTGAATGGATAAATACAGTGGATAGCTATGCATTTTCTTTAGTGATTCAGAGACGGCTCATTTCAGATTTTTATCTAAAAATTAAATAAGCTATGCAACTGCATTGCTAGGATTGCTGAATAAGCAACTTAATTTTAACATGGGCTAGTGAGACTGAAGGCCCTGTACATGTACTGCAGTTGTTTTTATTTAGTGGTCCAAAAAAAATTAAGAAATATAATTGTCACCAGACATAAATATCAAGTTAAAATATGATTCAAAATCAAGGTAAAGATAAAATAAGATTATGTAATCAGAATCTGTGAAATGCTAGACTTGAGGATTAATTCCTGCCTTGAGTGCATTACGGCTTATTTGAGCTTTACTTCCAGTTAGCCTCTAATGGAAGAGCAGAACAGAAAATAGACAGAACCTGTGCCACAATTGCAATATATAAGGCAGTTTTTTTTCCACATAATGAAAAGGGAGAGTTCTATTTTATGAATTAGTGTAAATTCAAACATGCTTTTTCTGTGCTAGTGTCAGTGTTTTCATAATACCATGTTTTCGGTGTTTAGTATGATATATCTTTACGGAGCACACATCCCAGTCACTACACCTGCAGCTTGAGGCTGCCATAACTGTTTACCAGCATTACCAAGAAGTTCCACCACTGGACATCAATATAAAAGGCTCCACCTAAAACACCAATATGAAAAAATGACAGTGGGGAGGGAGGGTCTTCTTCCCATTGAAATTTGAAGTGATGGCAGTAGTCACACCCAGTCATTACCAATGTGATACAACACAAAGCAGTCCAGTGCCACCATCAGGAACTACCAGTGAGCTATAACATCCAGTTCACAATGTGAACCTAAAACCATGGTCTTCTAAGTTGCCTACTAATATTTCAAAATGGTGAGGAGCTACTCAGCTCCTTACCATTGTGTCCCAGAGTATGAAAAATCTTGGTCTCCAGTATCTCCTATAAAATCAAAAATAAAGTACAATACCAAACAAAACTATAAACCAGGGCTGGCCACCTCCGACCATGGAGAGCCGCAGTGGCTGCAGGTTTTTTGTTCCAAACCCAGTTACTTAATTAGAAGCCAATCCTCATCAGTAACAGATCTTATTTAATTCCACACCTTATTAGTGGTTTAACTCTACCATGTCAGTTCATTCTTAATGAGTAATGAAGATGAGTAATTTTCAGTTCTTTGCTTTCTCTTCACTTTCCTTCGGAGTGCTAAATGAAACCAAATTGTGAATGATGAATATGGAAATGAAGACAAGCTAGATGCAGAACTTCTGGTTCCTTTGTTATTTTCATCTCCTTGCTAATAAGGAGCAGTTAAAACAATGAATACATTTAAGACAAAAAAATAAGCAATTAAGAGTTCACAATGTTAACAAGCGAGACAAATAACATGAAGCAGGAAAAGTGTCACATGCACAATACATGCCTCATCAGCAATGATTGGAACAAAAACCTGAAGCCACTGCGGCCCTCCAGGACCGACATTGCTCAGCCCTGTTTTAAAGGGTCTGAGTCTTAAGCAACAAATCAATTAAATAAAATGAATTAGTAGCAAAAACTAGGCTCTAATTAAGAAAATGGTTAGAATGAAAACTTGGAGCCACTGTGATTCTCCAAGATTGGAGTTGGCCACCCACTCTATAAACAATAGCTGGAAGGGTTTGAGAAAGCAGGTTGACCAATGCATGAGCTCAGATGATCATGAGTATTCCACCTACAAGAAATAAAGCTGAGCAATTTTTAATTACTTGTCCTGTTTGAGTTGCACTGAATAAAACAGTACGTCCTGCCCTTGTTGCACCTAGCCTCTGTTATTTAGCTAGTAAAGCCTGTCCTTTAATCATTGATGTCACTCTATCCTTCTGTCACTCCCAGGCCTGCTTTGCATGAAGGTCTAGGTTGCTCTTTCTGTCTTTGTGTTTGTCTGAATGTGATTGTTTTCTTTCTATTTCTCTCTCTCTCCCTTCCCCCTCCTCCTTTTCACTCAGATTCATTTTCAGTCTACAGCTCAGTTGTCCCTTGAGCATCAAACTGAAGCCATCAAGTTTGCTGATACTCCCCGCAAACCAATCTTCGTGGCAACCAAGTGGGCATAATTTTCAGACGGAGGCCATGTTTATCACACATGGCTAACTCTGGTTTCTAGCGTAGCCACCTGAAGAAGTCCACATGTGGGAAAAAGAGACTGCTCAGAGAAGCTGGAGCTTGCAACCAGTCTGCTCCGTCGCTCACTATAGCTGTCCATACTGGTGCATTGCAGGCTTTGCAAATCAGGGATGGCTGCAGAACATTTCCAAGAAAACCCCCAGGAAAGGTCCAAAGCTAGTGTTTTGGATGGTGATTCCCACACAGCAAGGTATTCACTGCCTTCTTCTTTAGCCTTCTGCTTTTTCCGTCGCATTTGTCTCATTATCCTTGTTTCCTTTGCTTACAGCTGCCTCACAAATACTTGTATCTTGAAATTTCCATAAATGAAAGTAGTAATTTGTATATATATCTCATTTTCCTGAGTGCCATGCAGCCCTGAAGTGGGAAGGAACAGTCTTAGTGTTTCTAATACAAAGAGAGAGAGTTGCTCCCCATGAGCGTGTTTAATCATCTCCTGCAGGAATTTCATCCATTTCACATGATCTGGAGTCTTAACAGGTTAACATGGCTTCCAAGTCAGACTAGTGACATATATAGTGAATGAAGAACTATTATATATTACTGAGTTTGCTATGGTAGTCAAATTAATGTAGAGTTTATAAATCTCCCACTATCACTGGTATACCACTAGGCAATGAACTGTGCTTGTCACCTAGCATTCACCTATAAGGAGTCATTGTTAATGTCAGGTTGACATTTCTTAACTAAATAAATCCCCCAGAGTTCACACAAGACTACAAGCTCTACATCTTATCTGGCTGTTTTTACTTTTGAACAGTTCTTGAGGAAACTGCAACAAAAGGGTAGAATAGGAATCATACTATATGGTTATCTAGAAACAGTTAAAATATTCTGAAACTTTAGACATACATGTAAGCATGTAAGTTCCATAAAATGAAACTTAAAACAATTTGAGGCTGCACAAGCTGCCCTAGTTCAATGCACTGAGAGGCCCCGTGATGTGAGCTGTATGGTGAAACAATGTCACAATTAATATGGATTTGTCATTAATGAATAGCGCTCAAAGGATATGTGATGTAACCCGTGAGGAAGAGCATGACAGTCTGGCTTAGATGTACATTCTCCTGGGTGTGAGAAATTCCAAAATGAAGATTTAGGCCTGGGCTTGACCAGATTTAAGCCACCTTTTAGATGCAGACCATGCTTGATGTTTGCAGAACTAAGCACGTTTGACTGTCTGTTCATGTTACATAGCGACAAACAACATCCAAAACTTGCTAAAAGAAACCAAAAAAGAGTGGACTTTGAGAAAAATGAGCAGTAGACATCGGCTGCAGCCAGGTACTTTACTATGTAAAAAGATACCATGTTTGTTCTCCTGATTTGAACAATATTGTTTTATCAAAGTTGTCTTTTTACCATTGTAAGAAGCCTTCACAATGCACAAGACCCAATCTAGCACCCTTTGGAACAAGAGAAACTGTCTAAACTACAGGTGACGTCATTTTAGTTTGGAACAAGAGAAACTGTCTAAACTACAGGTGACGTCATTTTAGTTTGGAACAAGAGAAACTGTCTAAACTACAGGTGACGTCATTTTAGTTTGGTACAGTAAATGTGAAATGTATTCTGACTTGCAGTTACTTGTAATAAAAAAAAAAAAACTTGAGATGTCAACAGATGAATGTAGACAAACATGGAAAATCTAAAAAGAGATAAGTGGCTGTGACCACACTCAAGTCTTTCAAAAACAGTGAGAAGCTTTGCAACTGATCCTTTTCTTCTTCTACTTCTTCTTCTTCCTCCTTCCTTCCTTTCTTCCTCCTCTCCATTTGTTTCAGCATTTATGTGTAGTCAATATGCTTCATCAACCTTCTCCAAACAGCTCGGTCCTGCACCTCCTCGCCAGTCAAGCCCTTTTCCTTGGGATCTTCTTTTACTTTATCCGTCCAACTCTACTGTTACTTACGTAGCCTGCTGTGTCTTGAGTTTGACCATTTGAAGAATACTCTTTATATTCTTCTGTGTATGTTTTGATGTACATTTTGTTTAAGCTGAGATAAATTGCACATTCCACAGCCTGAGCACTCACTCATCTACACATTCACCACTAAGAGCAGGACACACTGTGTCTGTTACCCCATTTTACTCAGCTCATATAGAGATCAGGTTGGTCACTAATCTCTTCCTGCTCAGTAGGTTCACGACTCCATCGAATAGGACATTAGGACCCTGGCTGTGTAAGCACACCTTTAATCGTGCTGCCTTGTACACCATTCTGTCCAGCTGTTGTATATTCACCTTTGGCTCTTTTCATTTTTGAACAAATCCAAATCGTATTGTGTGATATCATCTACTGTTGAATTACAATACAATACAACACAAGAATTACCACAATGGGATTTAACAGGCCCTGCCTTTTGACAGCCCCCCAGCCTGGACTCTCTAAGAAGACAAGGAAAAACTCCCAAAAAAACCCTTGTAGGGAAAAAAAGGAAGAAACTTTGGGAAAGGCAGTTCAAGGAGAGAATCTTTTCCAGGTAGGTTGGGCGTGCAGTGGGTGTCAAAAGGAAGGGGGTCAATACAATACAATACACAGAACAGAACAAATCCTCAATACAGTATAAAAATAAAAATTTTAGAAGTACGGAGCAGAATTTAACAGTAGATAATATCACATAATATGATTTGATTTCTGCTCTGTACTTGTAATATTTCTATTGCACTATTATATTGTATTGAGGATTACTTGTGTTCTGTTCTGTGTATTGTATTGTATTTACCCCACTTTTCTGACACCCACTGCACGCCCAACCTAACTGGAAAAGGGTCTCTCTTTGAACTGCCTTTCCCAAAGTTTCTTCCTTTTTTTCCCTACAAGGGTTTTTTTGGGAGTTTTTCCTTGTCTTCTTAGAGAGTCAAGGCTGGGGGGCTGTCAAAACGCAGGGCCTGTTGAAGCCCATTGTGGCACTCCTTGTGTGATTTTTGGGCTATATAAAAATAAATTATATTGTATTGTATTTGCATTCATTATGTTACATCCCAGTGCTCTGGGAACATTTTAGTTATTGCTTGCTGGAGTTTAGGAATGAGAGGGCCAACAGCTACGCAAAGCCAAGCCATATCCGGCCTAATGGTGTTTTTAGTGGTAGTTTACTTTGAATGTACATCAGTATGTAATGATTGTTGGGGCTTGCCAGTGCCACTGAACCTAACCTGGCATCTTCCAGCTTTGGTGTATCCTATTATGTAATGACTGTAGTGACAAACTAGTGAACCATGACTTGTACCAAATGGCTGCCTTGAGTAATTGGTGAACCTGGCCTGAACATTAATATATTTATTTGCATCAGCTTATGTCTGTACTTGCACTTTAACCTAAATGGTTTAGAAGAATAAGAAAATTCTAACAGTACATAGAGGCTGGCTAACATATAAATACTGACAAGACATCTAATGATTCCAGTGGTTAGTGATGAAAACAATAGATCTTTAATGACAGAATTTCCTACTAAACCTACAGTGAATTAGCAGCAAAAACTGATAACAACCTGGTGGTGGCTGGTGGCTATAGGACCCCACCCATGGGCCACATAGGGCTGCTTTCTTACCATCCCAGGGCTCTGCCTGCTCCGCCCTGTGTACATATTTATCCTTGTTTAATGATTCTCAGGAATTCCAAAGGAGCAATCTGAGTAGACAACTAAGAGCTGCTGTGAGGTTTCTGTTCCAGACAGAGAAGAGTTCTGCCTCAATTAAAGATAAATTGCATTTAGGCAGCTGCTCGTCATGAAGTGTGAAATGCCACGCTCTATCCCATGCCCCTTCGTGCCCTTCTTTGCCCCATGTCTTTGAGTCCTGGTCCTTAGTCACAATGCATATTTATTAATGTGAGGATGTCAGTGTTTTAGATTTGTAAAAAGATGGAAAGATCACCTGAGACGTATGGTGAAAGCTGGATTTTTGTCTGCCTGTATTTCATTTTTTGTGTTTTAGACATACAGAATAAGTGGATTTGGCAACTCTGTGTTAGGTTTTACAGTTTTGTCAGTCAGTCGAGACTATAAAGCAAACTGGATAGAATGATAATGTTTGATTGTGGTACAGCGCAGTGGTAGCCCTGCTGCCTCACAACAGGGAGACCGGGATTTGTGTCCCAGGACCTCCCTGCGTGGAGTTTGCATGTTATCTCTGTGTCTCTATTGGGTTCCCCCAGGAGCACAGATTTACTCCCACGGTGCGAAGACATGCAGAATGGGTTGATTGGCCCACGTGTGTGTGTGTGTGTGTGCCCCTGTGATGGACTGCTGTCCTGTTCAGGGATTTTTCTGCCTTGCACCAAATGCATGCTGGGATACACCACTGCTTCCTGTTCAGGATAAAGCAAATTTATAAGGTGGATGGGTGGATAGTTTTTATATTTGCTGCTATGCCAGGAGATAATACATGCATTAGTTCATACAGTGGTATACAGTTACTATATACTGTAAGTAAGCAATTCAGTACTAATGTGAAATTTAAAGATAGCAAATCTCCTCATAATTAATGTATTTAAGATATACAAATTTGGAGGTATCTTAACATGTTTTGCTAGACCTTTTAGTTTCAGAATAAATGGTGAAAGCACAGCACATAAAAGCCAAATGTACACTGACATACTTTATACTGTGTGCATGGAGGCACATTAAAAATGCAGGAAATTAAATTTTAGTGCACTTATTTTATATACTGCATCAAGGCAGGACCTACTGCTCCTCTTCCCTTCACTCTGGATGTGAGGGAAATGTTACATGAGCTCTTTGACTCTAAAGTGATAGAAACTACACAGTAACTTAAAAATTCAAAGCATTTAACACATATTAGCTTTGTAAGTTTGTTGCAGTTGGCATTTCTTGGGGTCTTGGAAGAGGTCCGTAGTGTGAGTCTCCTGAATGATTTTAAAGACCTATTGTTTCAGCCCAAAGAACCACAGAGAACTGAAGACAGTTTATGAAGAATTTGAAAAACTGACCCTCTTCCGGATGGTATGCTGGATACTTTCATCATGCAGTGTCTGGAAAGTTAAAGCCCTGCTTTTTGTGCCACAGTTTTTCAGGACATTGATGTAAGAGGAGGCAGAAACAGTCTAAGCTGAGACTACAAATGGAAACTTCATGAAGAGTATGCAAGAAACACGTTTGTGCCAAGTTTGACAACCTGCTTGGAGTTAATAAAGACCAAAGTGCACAAGCTGTAATCTCATCATTTTCAATATTCAACCATGACAGGTGGTCTACATGTAGGAGAAAACGTGGACTTGCACAGTGATCTCCTTCATAGCAAAAGTAGAAGTAAACTCTAAAACTACAATTTCTAAAAAATACATAGCAACAAGTCAGGCTGAACACTTTCAAGAGTGTTGCCAACCTAAAGGGGTAGAATGCTGAAATTAAGTGTCGACAGAAATTTCCTGGAGTGCATTCTTCAATTTAATTGGGTAGATGGGGGCAAAGACTGTGTGCCATGTATTTCAAGGCTCCTGTTTCTTTACAGTACGTCACTAAATACAGGCCATCGCTTTCATCAAATGAAATATTTTGCATAAAAGGGTTTGGCATATTGTTAATGACTCGGTCTCTATATTGTCATTTTTGAGCCGTCAGAAGAAATAAAAGAAAGTGATATTGAGAGTGCTGCTGGATATTCCACAAGTGTTAGTGAGAGAGGGGTCCCCATTACGCCAGTGTGGTTTGTTTCCTACGTTACAGTTGTGCTTCTAGGAAGGCCTAATAGGAGATTTATGGATGTGGTGAGAGGCGACATGCAGGTGATGGGTGTGACAGAGCAAGATGCAGAGGACAAGAAGATATGGAAAAGATGATCCGCTGTGGCAACCCTTAATGGGAGCAGCAAAAGAAGAAGAGGAAGAGTTTCCTACGTTACGGTTGTGCTTCTGTACCAAGTGAGCTCATTTGGACAGATCTTGCAAAAGGCAGATTTCTTCACCAGATCTCAGCTCTGAGTTGTTTTGCCCTGCAAACGTCCACCATATTTACCTCCTCCATCTTTGCTATATCTAAAAATATCATGAATGTAACTCTTTGTAAATGAAGTGATGTTCGTAATATGTACAGGGCTTGAATTTCATGTGTGACATAGAGGGGATATTCCTCACGATGTAACGACAAATGGGAGGATTTTACTGTCTTTCAGGGGATTTTGGTGCAGGAATTATAACGAATGACGATTTATCTTAATACTGTATGTGCATGTAGAAATTTATTCTGTGACATTTTCTCTACAGTAACCGAAAAACAAATATTGCATAAAGTTAATACTAAAATGAAGAAAATCAGACATTATTGTATTATGGACATACTGAATACCAAGATGAATCAGGATATTTTTATGCACATTCAAACCCGGTTGGCCAGAAAATCACTTTATCAGGTTTGTGACATTTGTTGTGAGATTCATGTTTAATGGAGAAAGCATTAGCTGGTGATTATGAAGAGTAATGTTTATTGGACAAGTCAAATTAATTCAACTTTGGAATATCATAAACACCTGATTCTTTAATTTTCCAAACCATTTTCTACTTTGTCTCAATTTTAAGACTATCTTTGTGAAATCAAACTTGTAAATTGTAGGCTATTATTATTATTTCAGATTTCCTGGAAAACATCCTTTGTACTCATGTTGTCGGGCTACCTCACGGTAATCAGACGTTGCTGTTATTTACGCCTGTGTATTAGTGCCGAGTTAGTCATTGATTTGGACTGTAATGGCAGTAAGCTCTCCTAACTGGAGATGCCATCACATTCACTCCCATACCAGTCAAATCTTCTAATATGTGTCACATGTGCTTTCAATACTAGTAAACATTACTTTGACGTCAAAAACATGACAGAAATGTATTGTTTGCTGATTCATTTTCAGCATGTTGTTTTAGCTTCTCTAACCATGGCTCTCTGCAACTCTGCGCTTCCGTTGACATGTTGTACCACTGGACAGATTTCTTCGTGCTTCAATACATTGTGAATTGAACCACATACATGTCTGGCCAATTTGGGCACTTTCAAACATTACGTAAATGCATTTTATTTTGAAATGAACATACGGTGCAGCTCATTTTGTTGAAAATGGAGGTGTACGAGGGTGACATCACTAATGAGTTGGAGCCTATCACTTTCCCAGTCTGGCTGGGATAGACACGAGCTGGACCCCAGTGACCCTGAACTGGATAATACAGTTAAGAAATGGAAGGAGGGAGAGATGGGCAATTGTAACAATGGGAGGATGGCCCATTGTCCCATACAAAGCCTTTATTTCTTTGTTAGGGTAAAACAATTTTAATGGAGAGTTGATTGTACACACCATCGCACTTTCAGACCTTGACAAATTATGTTGGTGTATGTGTGTGTATATATATATATATATATATATATATATATATATATATATATATACATATGTACTGTATATATATATATATATATATACATATATAGTAACAAGGCACTATATAAGCACCCGAACCAACAAATAAAAGTCTTTTATTTTTCTTCACCTGTGGGGCACATCTTCCCCGTAATCCCCACAGGCACAACACAGTCCCAAGTATGAAATAAGCACCACCAAAAACACACCACACACTTTCCTTTCCTTGTTCTCTTCCACCACCACCACTCCTCCTCCAAGTTTTGTCCTCCTTCTCCCGACTCTGGCCAATGAGTGGTGGTTGCTGGCTCCTTTTATTAGGCACCCAGAAGTGCTCAAGGTGCTCAATTGCCGACATCCGGCTGCACTTCCGGGTGTGGCGAAACCAGTGCCCAGAAGGGCAAAGCAGCTCATGCTGCAACACCCCCTGGTGGCACGTGCAGAACCCAACAGGACTGCACAACACTCCAACTCCCATGAAGCCCTGCGGGAGTCCGAGGCACCACTCCAACCCAGGAAGACTGCCATTTAGCATCCAGGGGGAGATACTGAGTTTCTCATGCTTGCTTTCCTGGAACATATGCTGCAGGAGATTCCCGGCCGGGCATGGGCCCCGGCCATTTGTCACAATATATATACTGTATATATATATATATATATATATATATATATATATATATATATATAATTTATTTATTTATGCAAGGGGGTTCCCCCCTGCTCGCTTCGCTCACCAACCGCCATGACTTGCGCTACGCGTCAGCCACTTCCTGTCTCTACCACTCGTGTTGTGAAGGGGGGGAGCTGAACGCACCTCAAGAACAAGCAGTCGCTCTTTCGAAACCCCCTCTTAAACGGTGATACAATGAGAAACAAGTACAGTTTTTTTTTTTTTACCTCCTCTTTGTTCGATCAGCTGCAGGCTTGCTGCTCCTGCTGTGCCATGTGATCTGCATCTCGCATCGTGCTTTGGACATTTAAAAGTCTGTACAGCAGCTGTCTTTGTCATCTACTCTTTGTCTTTTATTTCCGGCCCCGGGCATGGTTAAATCTCTTGGCACAAAGTCTCATCTCGCGTGACGTGACTTCTTGATATTTTTTAGTTTATAATTTAAAAACAGAATAAGAATCTGAAAATCTAAAAGCATCATATTAAAGTTTGATAAACTCTGAAAAGAGTGATAACAAACATATATATGTAGGTTTTAAAATAAGTCCGATTTAAAGCGTAACAAAAAACATGATATAAAAAGTCACATAAAATCGTTGCACAAAATCAGCTTAGGATTTTACATATAGAGAGTAGATTA
>JANRMT010062814.1:103693758-103758711 GCA_026402145.1 Polypterus bichir lapradei | reverse complement strand
AGAATAAGAAATCAGGAAGGGGGCAAATAGTTTTTCACACCACTGTACATGTGAAAGGAAAGTATGGGGATTTTTTCCCACACTAGAAATTTTTATTTAAATACTAGATAACAAGCTGGACACTAATACCTTTCTTCTTGTGTCAATAGCACAACTTTCACCCGAAGTGAAATGCCATTTATTTTCAGATTTTTTTTTTTTTTTTTAATATTGAATTATGCTGCAAATTACGTCATGAATACCTTGTGTTATGGACGATAAGAAAGTTGCATGCTGTTTGCGCAAAACTAATGTTTAGGCCTACTAAGTAAAAAACAGGCCTTATTCATATTTGTATCATTCTCAGCAGTCATTAACATTGCTGATTTTTCTATATTTTAAGACAAGTTTGAAATATGGAATCATAGTCTAAGTTGCTGGTGCTTGTAGAGATTTTGCACAACAGTTCACATTTGTAAATTGACAAAATTACCAAATGTTAAAAAGAGTATAAATAACATTATTTAAGTATCAGTTTATTTTCAGTAACATTCAGAACGAGTCTGAACTTTTTAACACTGTCAATCTGTGCTGCTTAGAAAATGTATGATTTTCATCTAGAGTTGCCAAAAAAAAATTGTAGCCCTTTAGAATTACCTGAATTTCTGCATCAGTTACTCAGAAATTTAGTCTGATCAAAGTCACAAAATAGACCACCATAATCTGCTTAAACTAATAACACATAAACAACTGTTCTACTGCTCCTTGGCTGTCAACCTTGTTTAGCTTACCTGACCTTTTGATCCTCTGTCTGTGAATTTGCTACACACTAACAATCATTATCTCAGCCATGTTCCCTTAACAACTATCAAAATCAAAGGCCAACGCTTTAGAAGAACTGTGACATTGCAAAAGACTTAAAAGCAAGCACTGTGGTCTTGTATCTTAGTAGCTGAACTTCAGACCACCAAGTAGATATGTTAAGATTCAATTCTTGGCACTATGTACCAGTCCCTTCATCTGCCATCCTTGTAATATGCTTTATCCTGCTTATGTGTAAAGTATATAGAAATTCTAACACCAAATGTTGTTTGATGGCCATGACAGTAATTCATACATAAATCAGTGTAACCACAACATCCAAATCCATATTTATTGGTTGCTTCACTGACCATTTTCTCTTTGGTCTTATTGCTCAAAACAATCATACTATAAAGAGCAGGTTTAGCAGTAAGGAAGAACAAGAAGGACATCTGGCATAAAGTCCAGTCAATGGAGTTTTTTTCCACCAGCAAACACTGATCCACTCTGTTTTTCTACAGGAGCAACAAGTGCGGACATATTCTTCCTGTCTCTGCTGACCATGCCAGTGTTCCTGGGCGGAGTTGTGTCCTTCTTCTTAGACAACACGGTTTCAGGTACAGCCATAACTGTCTATTTTAGTAGTGAGCTGACTATGAAAGGCTCATTATTTCTGTTTTTTCTAAGTGACCCAATGTGTGGTAAAGTGACGCAGGAGTGTCGGTTAGCCACAGGACGGGATTGAGTGAGCTTTCTGTTACCTAGTGTGGTCTACACTCTCTTTAAATACAATGTAATCACAACTGCCCAGTAGTAAATGATGCAACAGTCAAATTAAAACCACCTGCAGAGCTCAAGGAGAACACTTGCACCCTTGTACGCTCCGGCACCATTGCCCCTTTGACTTCTGCTTAAAGAGTAGACTGCAAATAATATTTCAATTCATGGGCAGTGTGTCTTTGGGTGTCTATTTTGGGGCATCCTTGCATCTTTAATTAAAATGGCCATTTCAGGCATTCAGGAGCACATCATTGTAGACTGATGAACCAGGATCAGAAACCTAAGATCGGAATGCATGGACAGACAGCATGAGGGATAATTATTCACAATGGGCAGAAATGTTAACTACTATACCATGCTTAATCTGTTTTCTTAACAATATTTTTTTCAGAAATATGTATTATGATTTCAATTCTCTACTGCATCATGAATGAAGTGAAACAGTAACAGTATACATGTGACTTTATGTTGTGTGGAGTGGTGGTCAGGGGATGGGGTTGCACTTGCAGTATTTGTGCTTCTGCATGGTTGATATTGTCCATTCCAGGGAAGATCCTCATGTAATTGAATATTGTTTAATTATTCTCTTGCCTGGAAAATAATTGGAAGCAAGCAAATGGCTAATGTCATTGAAGTGAACAAAACAAGTGATATGCAACAGTGAGCACTGCATATCGCTTGGAGCTTCATTTAAGACAAAACTGCAAATGTTAAAAGTTTAGGTGTGAAGCTATAGAAATTGCATTTTCTGCATACTTCTGACTTTTTTTTTTACTAATACTACAGGTTTTCCTCATGTAAAAAAGGCGCTATATAGGCTCCCGACCCGACACAGATGTACACGGAGACACACGTAAAAATAAAACACAAATTTGTTTTTCTTCAGCTGGGGGGGACATGTCTTCCCCGTGTTCCCCAGCCAAAGCACAGTCCCAAAAACAGCAACACAAAACCACACTAAGTTTTTTCTTCCTCCTGCACTCCTCCCAGGCAACCTCCTCCCGATTCTGGCTCCCTGAGTGGTGGTCGCTGGCTCCTTTTATAGTCCACCCGGAAGTGCTCCAGGTGGTTGATCGCCGAGTTCCGGCTGCACTTCCGGGTGTGGTGAATACACTGCCCATACGGGATCAGGAGTCCCAGTTGCAGCAACCCCTGGCGGTGCATGCGGGACCCAACTCCAATTCCCATGGTGCCCTGTGGGAAACCGAGGCATCGCTCCAACCCGGGGGGGCGGCCGTCTAGCGTCCAGGGGGAGGTATTGCACCGTCAAGGGCTGCTCCCCCTGAATATAGAGTGCAGGGTTGTCCCAGCCGGGCCTGCCACACTCCCCAAAAAAGCTCCTACTGTCCTCTTGCCTCATCATCTTTCTGCTGTTCACTTTATTAATTTAAGTTTAAGATACGTACAAGGAGGTGGTTTGCACTGATTCCTACTGAGTCCAGGATGTCTGAACCAGCAGTTTTTCCTGCACCTGGGGAGGGCTAGAAGATTATTTTGACTGTTGCTTCTTACTAGTTTCGTTCACTGCCTTTTTATTTCCCTCAGGTTCCCCACAGGAACGGGGCCTTCACAGCTTGCTTTTGGAAGACAGAGCGAGAGGCTGCACCGAGCAGGAGTCCACAGTGTATGACTTGCCACCTGTTGTCAGCAAGCTGCTGTTAAATCGGCGACTTCGCGTCTTTCCCTTCTGTGCCTTCAGCACAATGTCAGCAGCTCAGGTGGATCAAGAAGACGCAAACTCACCTGAAGAGAGGACAGATTTATTATTAAATGTACACAGTGAGAACATGGATACATCTCGCTGTGATGCAGCTCCCAGTACTTCTGACTGTTAGAAACCCCATGGATCTCATACTGGGTGTTTTTATGTATATCGCTGCTGGCCCAGTTTCTCTCCCTGTCTTCCAGGACAAATAGCTGTGCTCTGTGCTGCTTCTGTGGGCTTCTCCATTTGGGCTTATTCAGACAGTACAGAAATGTCACTGGACAAGCACAAGTAGCTCGTTTATCACAGACCTGCTGCATGCATATGGGGAAATGCTTGTTTATTATAACCAACAGTATTTATTTTTCAAATACTTTGCGAGTTTGATGTCATTTTTTGTTAGAGATGTCAACGGATTAGATGCATCGTTCGCAGTATAACATCAAATTGGTAAAGCTGGGAGAAGCCAGAAGAAGTGGTTGGAGGCCTCATCAATAGAGTAGGGTATTAGCTGGCCTGAGGACCTCATTCATTGCATTTTGTGAACCTGAAAAAAAGCAGAGCCATGTGCTCAAGAACTTTGAATACAAAGCAGGTAAAGTGAGCCTGAATGCAAAACAGGCCACACTTTAAGAGCAGTGAAATATATGTCTGTGACCCAGGGAAGCACCCCTCTTAAAAAAAGATGAACTGAGGGGCAAGGAGGCAGATGGGCCTGGGCTCCACCTTTCAGAGATGCTTCAGATTTTATTTATTTCAGGAGATTTTTTTTTGATTTTTATGTACATATTGACACACTCCAGCTAAGACTACAGTCAGGACCACTCATCAGCTTGTTGTGGAAAGAAAATGCATAAGAGAGAGCTGGTTTACAAGCTGGCTCTGTGAGCTTTTATGTTTTACCACTAAGGGGAGGAATTGCACTTTTTAATGAGTCTTTTTCTTTTTTTCCTTTCATTACTATACCTTTAAACCTGTGCTTATTTTTCCAAATTATTCAAAGGTCCACTTTTAAGGAGGTGGTTACCTTCAGAGCTGGACACATACTGGTGGCACTTGAATTTGTAGACTTTATTTAGTTTAGTCTTTTCAAAATCTTAATACTCAAACAGGTTATATATATATATATACAGTGGTGTGAAAAACTATTTGCCCCCTTCTTGATTTCTTATTCTTTTGTATGTTTGTCACACAAAATGTTTCTGATCATCAAACACATGTAACCATTAGTCAAATATAACACAAGTAAACACAAAATGCAGTTTTTAAATGATGGTTTTTATTATTTAGGGAGAAAAAAAAAAATCCAAACCTACATGGCCCTGTGTGAAAAAGTAAATTCCCCCTGAACCTAATAACTGATTGGGCCACCCTTAGCAGCAATAACTGCAATCAAGCGTTTGCGATAACTTGCAATGAGTCTTTTACAGCGCTCTGGAGGAATTTTGGCCCACTCATCTTTGCAGAATTGTTGTAATTCAGCTTTATTTGAGGGTTTTCTAGCATGAACTGCCTTTTTAAGGTCATGCCATAGCATCTCAATTGGATTCAGGTCAGGACTTTGACTAGGCCACTCCAAAGTCTTCATTTTGTTTTTCTTCAGCCATTCAGAGGTGGATTTGCTGGTGTGTTTTGGGTCATTGTCCTGTTGCAGCACCCAAGATCGCTTCAGCTTGAGTTGACGAACAGATGGCCGGACATTCTCCTTCAGGAGTTTTTGGTAGACAGTAGAATCCATGGTTCCATTTATCACAGCAAGCCTTCCAGGTCCTGAAGCAGCAAAACAACCCCAGACCATCACACTACCACCACCATATTTTACTGTTGGTATGATGTTCTTTTTCTGAAATGCTGTGTTCCTTTTACGCCAGATGTAACGGGACATTTGCCTTCCAAAAAGTTCAACTTTTGTCTCATCAGTCCACAAGGTATTTTCCCAAAAGTCTTGGAAATCATCGAGATGTTTCTTAGCAAAATTGAGACGAGCCCTAATGTTCTTTTTGCTTAACAGTGGTTTGCGTCTTGGAAATCTGCCATGCAGGCCGTTTTTACCCAGTCTCTTTCTTATGGTGGAGTCGTCAACACTGACCTTAATTGAGGCAAGTGAGGCCTGCAGTTCTTTAGACGTTGTCCTGGGGTCTTTTGTGACCTCTCGGATGAGTCGTTTCTGCGCTCTTGGGGTAATTTTGGTCGGCCGGCCACTCCTGGGAAGGTTCACCACTGTTCCATGTTTTTGCCATTTGTGGATAATGGCTCTCACTGTGGTTCGCTGGAGTCCCAAAGCTTTAGAAATAGCTTTATAACCTTTACCAGACTGATAGATCTCAATTACTTCTGTTCTCATTTGTTCCTGAATTTCTTTGGATCTTGGTATGATGTCTAGCTTTTGAGGTGCTTTTGGTCTACTTCTCTGTGTCAGGCAGCTCCTATTTAAGTGATTTCTTGATTGAAACAGGTGTGGCAGTAATCAGGCCAGGGGGTGGCTACGGAAATTGAACTCAGGTGTGATACACCACTGTTAGGTTATTTTTTAACAAGGGGGCAATTACTTTTTCACACAGGGCCATGTAGGTTTGGATTTTTTTTCTCCCTAAATAATAAAAACCATCATTTAAAAACTGCATTTTGTGTTTACTTGTGTTATATTTGACTAATGGTTACATGTGTTTGATGATCAGAAACATTTTGTGTGACAAACATGCAAAAGAATAAGAAATCAGGAAGGGGGCAAATAGTTTTTCACACCACTGTACATACTTTCTTGAGCCATCAAATATATGTTGTGTCTCTACTGGTAAGAGGACCCCCATGTTGTTAATTATTATTGCAGTCAATCCTAAGGATGCACTGGAGAGAGAAATGGAGCTCAAAGCTCCACAGCACATGGGGAATGCAAGTTCTCATCTGCAGGAGTCAAGAAACAGGAAAGCATGGTTTCCAGGTAATAACGATGGGAAGGAGGCAAGAAGGAGTCAATTTTGTAAAACTGTATGCATATCAAAACATGCCTGTTTCAGCACTACCAAGTAACCTTTTTGCCAGACACATTAGTATACCATTGAAAGCTTGCTTCTTTCCTACTAAAACTAGAGAACGCAACCATCCTTTTCAGGGCTACTCTCCACCAGAAAAATGGAAAATCAAAACATTTTCTAAGTGAGGAAGACACAGTGGCATAAATTCATGCATTTACCTTAGCAGAGTTAACAACGGTAATGTGATATTCACAGGCTTCATTTGTAGTTTTGAGTTAATTTAAAATGAAGCTGCAAGGAACAAGGGAATATGAACATATTACTCTTATTCTTACATTTTAAGAATATTGCCCTTGTTATATGTAAATGGTTTTGACACTACAGAACTTATCATTGCATACATGCAAGGGCATACACTCCAGTGTCAAAATGCTGGTCTTTTAAACATATTCAGGGTAAACACAATTAATGTAAAAGAATGAGCCTTTAGCGTCCCAAAGCTGTGAAACTACAAGGAGATTCACTCGAAAGAGACCCCCGAATATTTTGTAATAACTCTCGCTAAGACAAAGCAATCTGAACGAAACAACGTGCAATGTGCGCCTCAGGGCTTCGAACAAGCCAGGATGCCCCTGCGTCAGAGCAACGAGGTAGGCGCCGGACAGCCGTTGTGACGTTTGCAACTTCTGGGTGCATACCACCTGTAATCCTTCACTCAGTCACTCGACTTCTCATCAGAATGGTGATGTACATTATTTAGCAGTGCATCTTCATGGTGCGAACCTATTGGGTCACCAATTTGTTTAAATGATGCGAGAATCAAATGGATGATTGTGAGTTAATGGAAGGTTACTTCTAGCAAGATGGAGCAACATGTCACACATCGGCAAGGAGCATGGCAGAAATTGAGTCCTTCTTCGGCAACAGTGTAATTTCAAAGGCACTTTGGCCACCATGGTTAACAGATCTGACACCACCAGAGTTCTTCCTTTGGAGTATACTCAAAGGAAAGGTCTATTAGAACAAGCCACGTACTGTGGTAGATTTGAAGGAAAACATCCGACGTGAAATTGTTGCTATTCCCCCCTGAGATTCTTGCCAATATGTTCAGGAACATGGAGCACTGTGTCGAAATGTGTCTGGCAGAAAAAGGAAACCACTTCCAGCATTTCAAGTTATGCAGTCGATTACACATACGTCAAGGTATATTGCATATTTGTTTGGTTCAGATTGCTTCATCCCTAATGGGAGTTACATCAGTATATTCGGGGCCTCTTTCAAGTGAATCTCCCTATATCTTTTAGCTTGTGTAAATGATGTCTCTTCAAGTTCATCATTTAAATCTACACCAAAGTTAACCTGTTTGTAAGTCATCTGTTTCTTGTTAGGCTGTCCAGACAGACATTATGACATTATAAAATGCCCAGAAGGGGATAGTGGTTAGTTGGCATAGGTCATGAAATCTGTGACTTTATCTCTTCAGTCTGACCAGGACTCTCCAAAGTTTTATTTTCCCAAGAAATCTTTTTGACTAAACCCTTTTCTTTTCTACCTTCTGCTGTTAATTTACTATAACTCATTTATAATGTTAATGAACATTATTTTGTCAAGACTTGAACATCTTAACCAATGAGACTGGTTCTCTTGTTCTGTATGTTTAAATAAATGTGTGTACACGTTGTATGGTTTAGTAATTTATTATTGTAAAAACCCAGGGGTGCGAAGAGACAGACGATGGAAAGCAGCAACTTAATCTAAAACTGGTAGAGAGTAGCCCTGAAAAGGACTGTTGGGTTCTCTAGTTTTAGTAGAAAAGAAGATCAGCTGTAGTAACTGGTTTGTCCAGGTATCCCTGTCTCCTCTGACATGTGCTCGGCCATCCATAGAATGTGTCCCTCTCAGGTCTGGTTTCAGGGCGCTACACTATTAATGCATTATGCTTGTAAATTTGAATGTGTGCTCTATGCCTGTACTCAGTGAAGAGTGCAATGCAAAAACAACATGAAATTAACTGAAATGGATCGTGTGCCAAAAGGTTTAAGGCCTTCTGCTACCTCACTGTTTTATTCTGTCTGTGATCTAACTGTATACAAATTAATAAATACAGTTTTAGAACTGTTTTGTACTGTAAATATAAAACATTGGAGTTTTGTTTCCAAAGTTAGAAAATGTACGTTTTGCCTAACATTCAAGTTAACTTAGCTAACCGCATTATAAGTTTTAACATTGAAAATTTGTCTAGTTACTTCATTAAAGAGTCAATTATTATGTTTTTGTTTATTATATTTAAAATAACAATGATAACAGAATGCAATTTCATGCATTACTAGACTACATTAAATACTGTATGTGCTTTTGAACATATCGTGAAGTTAAAAAACGTAGTCCAAAAAGGCTTATGGTGGCTCTGCAAAGTCCAATTCAGGTTATGTAAAAGTGCCAGCGATTGGTTTCCTGCTGTTAGGTGTTGGTTGTAGAGGTCATGTGATTAAATGTAGTTCAAATTTATTAAAAAGAACATTTTTAAAAGATGTACCCATTAGAGAGTTTAAATCTTTTTTTCCAATTTCTATGTAAAAACTTGTTGGGCGCTTTGGATCACGATGAACAGCTATTCTGGAGCTTTGACACTAAAATACAGTGTCAGAAAAATCCTGAATCATTACAATGTGCAGACAGCTTTGACATGGAATTTTTAGCGTAACATAAATACTGAGTACCCACTTGTAATTCCTTTCCTCTTTGAACTCAGCTCTTTGGCGCACCTCATTTGATTTTTTCCGCCAAACAAATTTTCAAAACAAACCGTATTTTACAACTCTAATCAGAGTCGGAGTAATAATTATGTTGACATGGCCATTTTAGATCTGAGCTCAGCTAAAATTTAAACAATGACCATTGTTAAGATCCAGCCGTCATTACTCAGTTTGCCAATAGATGTCAGAAGGACGGATACCAAAACCGAACTGCCCAAAGATAGTTTCGACGTATCAAGCAAATGGCGATACGTTCTAAATTACTTACGGTTCCGAAGCTGTTGAAGGGTTTAAGTCAGTCGACGATGTTAGTCCTGGAAAGTACGCCCCACCAAACCAGCGTTCCAAAAACCAACCGAACTTACAGTTATCTGCTCGAACTAACACCGACTTACTATACTTGGCCGTCCAGCGGCGTCACTGAAGCATTCGAACATTCTTAGCCAATCATGCAATACTGCGTCCGCGTTTGCCACGTTATGTTCTAACTACAGAGTCCCATTGCATGGTTCTAACTTGTATTGAGTCAAGGTATTGACGCGAACACCATACATAAGGATAGTTTTAAATTATATATAAGGATATATATATATATATATATATATATAAATAATTTTTAAGTGACTTCTCTCAAGGTGAATTTTAAACAGTAAACTAAATTGTAATTTAAGTCGCAGAGATTGTTTATCTGTTTCAAGATTCCCCAATTTTTATCAATGGGAAAGTTTGAAATTACAAAAATTTTCCAGTACACTGTGTTCCAGGTATCTTCGCAAAAATCAACTTTCTTAATAAATTTCATTGTAGTATAAGTGCATCAGATTTTAACAGATTCAGTTCACTGGGAGCTGAGTTGTTTTACGAGGACAGACAGACAAACCAAATGAAAGACAGAAATGTCAATTGCAGTAGGCACTTTTGCATTCGACATATCGGTGCTTTTTGTACCTACCCATGGCCTACATATGCTCTCAAGTCTGCTTCACAGAACTCTAGCATAAAACATTGACTCTACAATTAAAAGTGTTTGTTGGTTCTACACATTCCAGGTTAAATAACCTATTCAAGGCATAGATAGATAGTTAGATAGATACTTTATTAATCCCAAGGGGAAATTCACAACTGTCTGGTAGAACATCTGCAGCATCTTATTGCAGATGTTGAAGGACGCCAACCTTCTAAGAAAGTATAGTCGGCTCTGACCTTTTAGCAATACTTCTCTACACCTCCAGGGTGTTAAATCAATTCCTATGTGGAATCCCCTTGCCTAGAAGTGTTTTCTTCAGGTACTAAATGATAAAAATGGTACCTTTATAAAATGCTTCATATTACTCCCTATCAAAGTGCTTTGGATGATTTTTAAATACAGTGCTGTTTTAAGAAAAATATTCATTGAAACAAAAAAAGCAAAGTGTAATTGTTGGACTGCGGCTCCTTGACGCAGTGGCACTTACATTGCTACTTAAAAGATATTCATTTTATAAAGGGATCATCCAGTTACAAGACCTCTGAATCAAAGAAAAAAAGACAGTCCACTAACCTGTCAAGTTTCAAAACAGATGGAAAAAGAAAATACTGGTGGGCAGGAGGGCAAACATGAGGGTGGTGAAAGAAGTCTTTGGGCACGAGAGAGAGAGAGAGAGTGGAAAACCTGAGTTTCTAATATTAGTGTTTATAAATCCTATGAGTATGGTAAGAGACACAGAGAGACTTCATCTAAAGTTGTGTGGTTCTCTTCATACAATCCCTTGTTTATTTTTTAGTTTCTGTATCAATTAGACTCCTTGATTAATAAGCCTGGATGAACACAAACAATAAAGAATATCCACTTCAGTGCAGTATATGCACTGTAAGCCCCTAAAAAGATCTTTAATGCAGAGGCGGTGCCTTCAAGGTTAGCCTCACCTTTCAGATTATTTTTGTCGGAGATGGATGCAGCACTTTATTGACAGATCCATGAGGTAAATCGTTTTGAAAGCTTCATTTAAAACATGATAATCCTCCTGCAACAGTGTGGTGAACCAACTTTACCACAGAACAGTCTAAATTAGAACACAGTCAGACTTTTTAAAGAAGTATACACCCTGTAGCAGTCAAATGTTTGACCAACAGAACTTGCTCAAAAACAAGTACTGTAGACTCAACTTTATAGTGAGAAAAACACTCATTTTATAACTGCAGTACATTATGCTGATATTTACAGTGAACATATAAAGGACAACATGTGAGGGGGGAAGAGATTAACAAATTTAAAATTCTTCCAAATGTGGTTGCACAAGTACATGTAAGTTGAAACATGTAAATATACTTTTATATCTGAGCCCAGAAACACAAATATTTTCTCATTAAATAACCATGGACAAAACAAAGGAAGGAAATGGTTCAAGTTATAATATAGTGAAATTATGATACATCCATCCATCCATTATCCAACCTGGATGGAGCCAATCACAGCCAACACTGGGCACAAGGCAGGAAACAAACCCCAGGCAGGCCGCCAGCCCACCGCAGAATTATGATACATTAAAAACTGATTGTGCAAAAAAAATCTGTAAAAAATGTTACAATGAGAAACACTGGAAACCATTTAGATGATCATTTTCTCTCTTTTGTGCTACAAATAATCAGTTTTGAGAAGTTTTCCACAAAGCTGAAAAGCTTCAATTCATATAAAGATCAGTATTTTGCACTTGGACAGATGTCCTTGTAGGCTCACACAGACATGTCCATATTCACTACTCCTAAAAATGCAGTGCTCAGACTCATGGTTTCCAGATTTGCTGAGTTCTAAAAATTTAAAGTCCTGTCAACTGACATATTTGCATGCAAATGAAGAGTACTGTATACAAATGGATGTGTGGAAATGGAAATCCTCTGGGTTTTTTTTCCTGAAATAGGGCTTATTCTTAGACCGTACATGAAATTTTGATTTCTTTGCTCCATGCCCCCATTATTGCAAGGTAAATGTGATACAGCTCTGCTTGACAAATTAAGTTATCCAACCTACCCTAGCCCTAACCCCTTGTTACCACACCATACAGAAAGAAGGCCCACAAACAAGATAATGCCAGTATCGGACCCTACTCATATGTGAACTAGTGCCCTGCCGAAGACTCATTCTTGCTTTACATCCTGTTCAGTAGTGATATAGTCCAGATCCAGCAACTCTGCACTGGAATAGGCAGATCTGGAAAATGAATAAAAGTATGTACACCTTCTTATTGTTTGATTACAATATTTAATACAAGTAAACAACACTATAAATGGCATTAATCTTAACTGTGATTATATACTTCACAAAAAAGCTAGCTAAAATATGAAAGCACCTGTGGATTTTCAAGTTTTTCACACTTAAAACTTACACTCTGAAGTAGGACTCTCATACCCGAATTTTGAATACAGAAGATCCCCAGTTGAAAAGTCCTATATTTTGCTACTATAAAAGTTCAATAACTGTTATTTTCAAGTAAGAATGATGGAAGTTTCAAGGTAAGGTAGTGATACTCACTAATTGCAGAGCCAGAGAATGGCATGTGTTGCACATTGATTTGCATATGTAAGTCAGTAAGAGTTTCACTGTACTCCAACAGGAAATGTTAATGGACTTTTCAGAAGTAACCACTAGAGGGTAGCACTGTACTGTCTATGCATATGTGTAGCCGTCGTGAATAGAATCGGTCACATCTTGCTTTTAAGTCAGTTTACAAGCGTGCTTGTACTTTGATTTGAGATATAGATTTTGGAATGGTAAAAGAAAAACTAAACTAATGAAGAAAAAAAAAAGAAAAAACATTAGGAAAATTAAAATTCTATGCCCCCATTATTGCAAGGTAAATGCGATACAGCTCTGCTTGACAAATTAAGTTATCCAACCTACCCTAGCCCTAACCCCTTGTTACCACACCATACAGAAAGAAGGCCTACTTATCAGCCACAAACAAGATAATGACAGTATCGGACCCTACTCATTTGTAAACTAATGAAGAAAAAAAAGAAAAAACGGAAATCGGAGTCTTCCCCTATTTTCTTTGAAGCAGTGAATTCTTTAGAAAAATTAAAAATTAGTTAATTTAATTAATTAAAAATGAGAAAAATTGCATCTTGCCTGAAGAAGGAGCTTGAGTTGCCTCGAAAGCTTTAATATAGTAGTCTTTTATTTAGCTAATAAAAGGTGTCATTTTCCTTGACCTCTCATTAGAAAAATGAAAAGAATATTTACTGTATATGTAAACTCTGTGAGAAAATGTTGTTAGATGTACTCCATGAAAAAGTGTCTTTAAATAGGTTTAGACTTAAGCGGCTTTAGTGGCTCCATAGCTTTCATACATAGCAGATTTAAATTCAAGTAGTGTAGAAATGGCATATCAATTGATGTGTGTTAGTGGTGGAGGGTCTGTGACTAAAAATCACTATCAATATTATCCTATGAAGGGAGAAAAGCAACTGAAATAAGTTCCTATCTAGCTATTAATTGTAGTTAAAAAATAATCATTCAAATTTTATAAACAACTAAGAATAATAGCTTATTTATTATGTAACGAGAATACCAAAAGTGACAATTTCCTTAAAGATTATAATTCGAGTCTGAAGATTCACAGAAGCAAAAGCAGCTCTTGGTATTTGTAATACAGTCAGTATTTTTATGCACTGCAGAAACTGTACAATATGGCGCAGTCCATGTTGCATACCCAGTTTTCTGGTTTTCTAAATCCATGCTATGTTTATATTACTTAGGGGAGCTACACATTTCTCACATAATTACTTTGTTCAGGCAGTGTTTGGCTGCGGGCTGATAACATCAGTTCATGACAATAATAGTCTGCAATCAGTTCAGTCTTATATACATTTACATAATTGCTTTCCTTCTATGATGCCAGGGTTGCCCGCAGCTGGCATAACATCCTGGAACCCAGGACATCCACAGTCGTAGACCAAAGATTGACAGGGCAATGTGGACAGACAGCCACAAGTTCAAGCGCAACCCTGGGTTAACAATTCAATACTTTTCACAAAAAAAGTACTGCAGCATTTAAAAAAACTGTCTTTAGCATGAGAAAGGCACTATATAAATAAAATGTATTATTATTATTAACTGAATGATAGAAACCCACAAATGCTACTAATCATAATTTTTACTTTCAAATGAGTGATTCTTTACCTTGGCCATCCAGTGCCAATACTAGGTAGCTTTCCATAACCACTCTTTGACTACTGCTATGTTGTATAGCAAACCTGAAGAGATTTTCCATTATACCTGGCCTTGGAAGGTAGACTGCATCAATGTAAGAATAGCACTTCATTTTTGTGATTGCAGCTTTAATCTCTGTGTAGCTGGCTGTAATATGGAAGGTACCATTTACCTGTAGAAATAAAGTTTTTGTGACTGGAGAACCATCGAGGAGCCAGCAGAGCCATGAACATAGAAAAGCCAATGCTGAAGATGTTCCGGCCAGAGTCCATGTCAGTATACTGAAAATAGGCGATTCCAGTTGCCACAGCAACAGCATGAGTGATGCTTAAAATCCCTCCTAAAAATAAATAGAAAACAAAATATTTAAAAATAAAAATGAGAAAGGATGCAGTTTAAAAGCTTATTATTCAGAACATCATTCTTTTTTCTTTTTTTTTTAAATCAGTGGTTGAACAGACATTGGCAAAGCTAGAAATTACCATGAACAGAGAAAGGAATGTAAGTCAGCAGGTGGGTCAGTCTAGGAGAGACGCCAAGCAGCAAACACATGATGGCCGACACCTGCACAACATCTCTGGAGCAACACTGAATGAGAAAGAAAAATAGAATGACAAATCAATGAAGAACTGTGTGAAAAGCAAATTTAAAAGTGTGTGAGTACAGTAATATACACACACCCTAATGTTATACAAATAAAACCCTCTCTTTGATTTAACAGGCTCCAGAATTAAAGTCATTTGGTAATGCCTCTTCGTCTGTTAATAATGTAAATATCACATAGAGTAGTATTTGTAACAAAACATACCTAATAATATCCATCCACCCATTATCCAACCCGCTATATTCTAACTACAGGGTCACGGGGGTCTGCTGGAGCCAATCCCAGCCAACACAGGGCGCAAGGCAGGAAACAAACCCTGGGCAGGGCGGCAGCCCACCACAGGGCACACACACACACACACCAAGCACACATTAGGGACAATTTAGGATCACCAATGCACCTAACCTGCAAGTCTTTGGACTGTGGGAGGGAACCGGAGTACCCGGAGGAAACCCACGGAGAGAACATGCAAACTCCACGCAGGGAGGACCCGGGAAGCGAAACCGGGTCTCATAACTGCAAGGCAGCAGTGCTACCACTGCACCACCATGCCGCTCACCTAATAATATGCATAAGACAAATCTATTTTGTACCAGACAAAAAAAAAAAAACTAAACAAGACAACTCACCAGATCAAATAGACTAGTAAAAATGATGCAGATACCACTAGTAAGTGAAAACTGGTAGAGATGCACGAGTTGAAGAGCCAAAACTTGGTGTCATCTGAATTTTTTTCTCTTCAAACTTGATCACCAATTAGCTTAGAGGAGACGGGGACTTTTATAGGACAAAAAAATGAAAGCTTGCCATGTGTTCAGTAGTCCACTTTTATACTTGGTGGTCTGTTGTTTCAAGATTGGTACCCAGTGGGAAGTTGTGAATTAGCTGCTGTGCATCTTTTTAAGATGGCTTTTTAGGTTTCAATGCTTTTTAATTATTCTTTAATTATTTAGTAACTGCTATAATGATTATTGGACTTGTAGGAGACTAGTATGGATGCAGATGTGAAAACACAGACAGTCTCTCAACATAATGTAACATAAAACACTAATGATTATAACATGATTTATTTGTAGTTGGTGGACTTAATGCATTGTATAAAATATTTTATGCTACGGAAGATGTACGACTTCATTTCATATAAAGTAGTCATCTTTTCGTATCACAATATTTGCAAAGCTTTGGGAATCACACATTTCTTGTTACTCTGGTACTGCATGTTTAGCAAGTTATTTTTTGATGGCTGAAGATATGGTACTGCATGCATACTGTATAGCTCAGTCTCTTGTGCTTCACATTTTCCCTCTACCTTGTGCCAGCAACACATATACAGAACAACACTGGAACGGATTGTAGTAAGATGCTGCATTTGTCTATTTCCTGTTTGTTTTCAGGTAGGCTACACGCAATTATGATACAGTTCATGTTCTAAAGTGTTTTCTATTACTTTATGTGATGTATGTTCTAATATTAACTAGATTAATGATTGCTTGATGATTTGTAATGACAGTGAAGATGCTTTAAAGCAGTTTGCAATCTGCTGTTGATTTTTTTTATGTTAACTTTTTCTTTAGGGTAACTGTAGTATATAAAGCAGAAATAAAGCAAATTAAACTAAAATGGTAGTCTGGTAAACAACTTGCTCAAATTTATCAATCATTTTCACCGTGCAGAAATGCTGCCAGGCTTTGCTCCAGTGAAATGTCATTACAGATCGGACTTAGTAGTCATAAAAATGGATGCATGTAAAAATGCTGTTTATAGTTAGCTAATTTAGCACCATGTAGTGCTGAATATTTTAAAAACTGTTGAAAACTCTGAATCTTAATGTGGGTTTGTTTTTTCAGATGGCCTTTTCCATATGCAGACAGTGTATTTACCTTGAAACTGGCAAGCAGATTTAGAATTAGAAGATTTTCTGTCAGAGAAATCACACATCAGGTTTATCCACAAATATCAAGAATGGTGCACTTAGAAAAACTTTCTGATCAGCATCAGATTCAGGTGAAAATCTCTTTCATGAATAAAAAAGTATATATTGTTTTGTTTTTCTTTTCTTCATATTTTTCTTTTGTTCTCTTTGGATTTATTATGAACTGAGTCGTTCTATCTCTTATGTTGTTATTATTTCTTTTATTGAGTAGTGTAAAGTTGTTAAGAAAATACATAAATATCTCAGTTTTTAAAATGTTGACTAAATATGGACAAAACACTCAGAAAGCAGCAGACAACATTTCAGGTTATGAGCCTGTGTTATGGAGTGTACAAGCATCATAGACACTATATGTAAAAGAAAGTTGCAACTTTCCTTGTCTATAAGATGTTCGGATAAGCTGTGATAAACTGTATATGAACTTGAACTTTTATTTTGCTCTTAATATTCATAGAATATTTTACTCATTATACATACTGTATCTTAGAAGATCTCATGATTTATATATGTAATGTGCCTGAGAATCTTGCATCAAACTGACCAATTTAGTTTACATCTACACTACTACTGTTTCATATAGAAACACAGAGATTAGTTTCTGTTCTCGCCTTTCGTCCAAACTACCCCAATGTTTTACCAATCAAAAACAAAAACTTTTGAAAATGCTCTCCAGAGCTGTATAAGTTTGAAAACACTGATTCAGCATTGCAATGTGGATGGATGAGAACGTACACTTTTAAAAACACAGACTCTAATAGCATGCTGATTTGCTTATGATTATTATGTAGCCCATCCCTGATTGGATCCTGTTCATTACAATTTCTCATTCCCTGATTGGTTACCCTTCATGGAAGAAAAACATATTCCAAAATGGCAGCTATGGCACTTGTTGCTTACTTGTATGCATCTAAAATTATGCTTTAGCTTGAAGGCTACATAAAGTACACGTGCAAAAGGCAAACACTGGAACCTCGGTTCACAACCATAATTCGTTCCAAAACTCTGGTCGTAACCCGATTTGGTCGTGACCCGAGGTAATTTCCCCCATAGGACTGTATGTAAATACAATTAATCCATTCCAGACCGTATAAACTGTATGCAAATATATTTTCTTTAAAGATTTTTAAGCACAGAAATAGTTAATTATACCATAGAATTCACAGTGTAATAGTAAACTAATGTAAAAACATTGAATAACACTGAGACAAACACCCAGGCTCCCTGCTCAGCTGCACGCGCAGGCTCGCTCGCTCTCAGCTGCACGAGAGCCTGTGCTCTCTCTCTCTCTCTCTCTCTCTCTCTCTCTCTCAGCTGCAAGCGAGCCTGCGCTCTCTCTCTCTCGCTCTCTCGCTCTCTCTCTCTCGCTCTCTCGCTCTCTCTCTCCTGCACCGGGTTTATTTATTTAGTTATTTATTACAACTGGCCTTTTTGATGGGAGCTGTGGACCCGCTATACCACAGGAGGAAGCTGGGTTGAGAGGAGGTTACAGTTTTGAGGGAGAGTCCCTCTGCGTGATGCACCGAGAACAATGTACAGTACGGGGAGAGACTGAACACGTGCGGAAATCATCAGCGCGCACAAACCGAAAGGGAAACTGGCTTGTTCATATACCGAGTGTGTGGTAGTGAATAGATGCAAAAGTTTGGCGAACTTTGTGGTCGTAACCCACTTTTTACATGTTTCGAGACGTTCGTGAACCGAGGTTTTGAAATAAAACCTGTGGCCACTGGCATTACCATCCCTTTAAGTGTAGGCAAACATTTACAAAATATTTTTGTACATGATGTGAAAATGCTAGTATGGACAGAGATCATTTTGGGTTAAAAACACCATTTTTAAATCAAAAAATAGTAGTGGACCTAGCCTAACAGATTTTGTGAGAAAGATAAGAGATGGACTACTAATTAAAGTTTGTTTCAGCAAAACTATCAATTATTAGAACCATTTGTGCATTATCAGTGAGTATCTTCACCTGGTGTGAAAGTCACATGGGAAATATATATGCAAAGCTGACTCACTCACTCATCAACAAAAAAAACTATGTCTTGTTTAATGAACAAGCTGAAAATTGGCATGATCTACAGAAGTGGGTATTCACTAAGAAACAACATTTTGATATGTCAAAATTCTGAATTAACCCCTCCCCGACAATTGAAAAATTGCCTTGACAGATCGACTTCATTGAAATTTGGTGACATTATTGAAAAAAAGAAAATTAGCATGTTTTTTTAATTTGTTGAGAATTTTTTTGCCAATATTTATTTAATAGTGATGAGCGAACTCCACGGTGTTCACTTCGCCTCAAGTTCGGAGAAACATTTGCAAATTTTGACAAATTCAGCAAAATGCACTGAAAGTCAATGGGGAAGGACTAACTAGATTAGACTGGATCATAATGGTGCAGTCATCTTTACAGTGTTCCTAAGGCTAAGGAAATGTTTGCCAACTATACTGGACCAATTATTGTGGCCAAAAAGGTGACCTGAGCTGTGCAGCAGCAGTGCCAACCTCTGCACTATCATGCTTCTGTGAAATCAAAGAAGAAAGAACTCAGTCAGATTCAAGCAATCATGCAAGAAATGCTGAAAGTGTAGTCAGAAAAAATACATAGGTATTTTAAAGGCAGAAAATTCAAAGCAGCATGCAATGATTGAAGCTGCTGGCTTGTTTTATATTTTCAAGTCACACTGAAGGCTCTCCAAACTGTCTCTGCTGATGCTTTGCACTTTTTCTTCTATCAAAAAGATAGAAATGTCTTTTAACTAGTAACAAATATTTCATCATTATTATTATTAGGGGCAGCACGGCGGCGCAGTGGGTAGCGCTGCTGCCTCGCAGTTAGGAGACCCGGGTTCCTTCCCGGGTCCTCCCTGCGTGGAGTTTGCATGTTCTCCCCGTGTCTGCATGGGTTTCCTCCCACAGTCCAAAGACATGCAGGTTAGGTGCATTGTCGATCCTAAATTGTCCCTAGTGTGTGTGTGTGCCCTGTGGTGGGCTGGCACCCTGCCCAGGGTTTGTTTCCTGCCTTGCGCCCTGTGTTGACTTGGATTGGCTCCAGCAGACCCCCGTGACGCTATAATTAGGATATAGTGGGTTGGATAATGGATGGATGGATTATTTCTTAGAGTCTCCTGTGTTTGGAGGGGGAGTCAGGGTCCCACAAGGTTTGTTTTTTATCTCCACAGGACTAATTATGCATGCATATGGCATGCTCCTCCTAGTCTTATACTGACCGATCGACTTGCACATTTGATGAAAAGCAGAGTTAACTCATTACTTATGCTGTATATGTTTTATTAAAATGAAATTTTGAGAACCTGAATTATTTAATCATCTGTTCTACCACTATTGTTTTCCAACTTTCAATGGAAACTCAGGGGTTGGTGGCAGGATTGGCACTCCAGTCACCGTAAAAAAACTCAAACTGTTCCATGATATTCAAACTAGTTTGATACTGAGGTGTCACCCGTTGCATGGCTGCACTCAGATCCTAATTTGGGAGCCTGAGGTGATTCGTTGTGTGGTGGGTGTGGCAACACGTTGTATCAGGGCATGCTCCCAACCTCTCCTCTACCACTAAGTCCCATAGTTTCTGTAATGCAAATGATTAGCACTGTATACCCGGGGAGGCATTATGGGTCACTTGTGAAAAAAGTTCTCTTAAACCAGCTAAATCATCAGTAAATAATTCGACAAACAAGGGTGAACATGAACGCTGCAGATTCACTGCAAGTAACGCTTTGGCGAATTCACTGATCAACACTATTCATTAATATTATGCTAACTTACATGATCTGTGCTGTGCTGACAGTGGGCCTTATGCACATAATGGCAGAAGGGATTGATGGGCTACATGAATAGCACCACTAAACCATTGGAAAAATAGATGTTCTGAAATGGAAAAAGAAAGTTAATTGAAACTCAAGGAAGATGCAAAGGTCAATGGTTAGCAAGTGCTGTTTTTTGCTGTTGAATACTGGCATTCTTAGATAAATACTGGCTGTCATCTTGGTATACATTTCGCTCTGTCGACCATCAGCCTCTGGTCTCAACCCTAAAAACCAATCCTGCTCTTCGATCACCATGCTGCAATCTCCAAGGGAGAAACATCAGTCTTATATAGCAGCACTTGAATTTCTAATAGGGAAGCCACAGAAATTGTGTTGTGAAGCTCGAAGCCACTGCTCAGCGCTTCTTGCGTTTTACATTGATACAACAGTATGACATGTATGGTACCGACATTAATTGATATCCACTTCAAGCACTGCTGTGCATGAATATACACATCTGTAGACTTTAAAGGGAGAATACATACAGCTGCCAAAGAACATGAAAAGAAATGCTGTACTTGAGTCAATGGCATGTATAAATGAAAATCATTAACATTTAATAATAATAATAAAACACACTCAAATCACACATTATTCTAACTGATTACATGTTTCAATTAAAAAGAATACCCTTTCCTGTAATATTGTGCTTTACAATGACCATCAGCAAAAGCCAGGTCAGTATGCATCATTTACCAGGGGTAAAGATGGCAGCAGAATGTGCTATGGGAAGAAAACAAGCCAGCAGAGACAGTTCAATGCTCTGGGCAATGTTCTGCTGGAGAACCTTGAGTCCTGGTGTTTATGTGGATGTTACGTTGATATGTATCACCTACATAAAAATTGTGGCAGACCACGTACACCCCTGTAGAGATTCTGTGAGGCTTAGATTTACACCGTCCTAAAACAGTGATTTGTTTAGTTTATTTCAGGGACCCCAGGAATGCCCCCCCCGCCCCCCCATCTCCATGGCCTGGCACACTCATAAACAAAGGCACAAATTAATTTATAATCAAGAATATATTGAACAAATAAAGACGGTTAAAAAAAAATTTTAAATAAAAAACACACATGCAAAAGCCCACCTAATTTCCTCAACAGTGATAATTACTTCATTAACAGAAGTATTAACAAACCCAGACAAAATACTGTACACCAAATGATTAACAATAAACACTCATGAAAGAAGTCCAAACACAATCCAGTACAACAAATGTAGATGATGATAGTGAATGGAACAGCCTTCGGATTAAAATGTAAAGTGTTGTCTTCCCGGAACATTGATGTGAGTGATTTGTAGTGATTGGGAGCTCCCCAGATGAAGACATTTTCCAATCCAGACAAAACCATACGTACAGTCAGGCACATGACAAGAACTGAACCAGTATAATATTTGTAATCCAGTTTAGGGTGAAGCTTTGCATAATGAGTGGTCTACGACACTGGGCGACTTTTTAAATAAATAATCTGGTCCTGGTAACACGCTGGTTTGGGGTTGGGTGCAGGTGTGCAAGAGCACTTTGCTCCAGCACTGGTTAGGGTGCCTGGCTGGACGTGCAAAAGCAAGCGACAGTCAGGTGCCTCATTATTGCCTTACTGTGGTATAGCAGGTCCATGGCTTAACGATAGGCGACCATTTTTAAACAAATAATCAAGATCTGAGAAAGTGCAGGCTCCAATTGGGTGCAGGTGTGCGTGAGTGCGTTTCGCTTCGTGGTTAATTGTGGAACTGGCTGATCGTGCCACAAACGTGCAGAGGTGGGCAGATCAGTCAATCACCTCAATGATGCTGTGGAGGTAGTGGATCCTTGCACCTGTACCCAATTAGGCAGCAGAGAATAAAGGAGCATGCACAGGACAGGAGAGGAAAAGAAACAAAAAGGCAGAGAAGTTTGGACGGGAACGTAAATGAAGAAAGAGCAGAGATGCAGATCAGCATCGGAAGAAGAGGCAGGACAAGTCAGCCACCTGTTGTGTGAAAGGCAGTGTGGTTAATGGCCTAGCAAAGCATCGGGGCTATGGGGCAGATCGTGTCCACTGATTATTTCTTGAGGAGTGGGTGCGATTGAGAGGGAGCCCTACCCCAGGGATACGAGGTGCGCCAGGGGAGCGAGAAGAAAGATGGGAGGACAACCGACCTAGAGCGGTCTGGCCAGCACCGCTTGGAGGCAGCTAAGACAGGAGTTGGGTAATGAGGACCGCGGCTGCTAGTGTCTTCGCCGGCTGAACGAGCAGTGGGAGAGCCAGGGAGATGAAAATGGATTTGGGCAAGTCTCGTCTAACAGAATATAAAGGACCCAATGACTGTTAGTTTTACTCTTCTTTATAATTCTGATTTTTTGGATTATTTATTTATTTATAGAAATTACAGTGCACTTAACTTTGGAGGCTGATTGCTTTGTTTGTAATAAAAGCACTATCTCACTTTTGCACCCTTGCTATGTGTGTGTCCTCATTTGGTAGGCTTGTCCCTCAGGTACATGCAAGAGGATCCCGGAAGGACCCTGTAGTGTGGGGCTTACCCGCACTGTCACACTCGCATCCCTCCAACAACCCCTGCATAAGGCCCAGTGCTGCCTAATAGCTCAGTGCTTCCAGGTTTGCTGGGAATTGCAGTCCATATTAATTAACGCTACTACACTCTGTAATCGCAACAGCATTCCCTAATGGCAGTGTCCTCTTTCAGTTGGATAATGCACTCAACGAAACTGAAAAAACTGTTCTGGAATGGTTTGAAGAACACATGACAAAGAGTTCATGGTGCTGACTTGGGTTCCATATTCCCCAGATCTCAATCCAATTGAGTATCTGTGGGATGTGCTGGATAAACAAGAATGATCCACGGAGGCCCTACTTTGCAACTTACAGATCTTAAAGGATCTATTGCTAATGTCTTTGTGCCAGATGCCACAGGACACCTTCAGAGGTCTTGTGGAGGCCATGTTTTGACAAGTCAGTGCTGTTTTGATGGTATGAGGGGGACATACACAATATTAGGCAGGTGGTTTTAATGCTGTGGTTGTGTATATGTTAATAAGTGTTTCTTTGATTTAAAACTATTACAGCATATCTTGTCTGCACACCTTGGGCAACTGACGTAATAACACTGCACAACAATTGTTTTGAAAAGTCTTGTTTTGCTGATTGTGACAGGTACCCATTAGGTATGCACAAATATAGTTTTGGTTTTACTGCATCACGGAGGAACTCTGAGAAACAGACATTTATATGTTTACTGACAATAACGTATTTAGTCACGTTTATGTTTCGCATAAGCTATTAAATTCAACAGAATTAAAAGTGTTTTGCTCCTGATTTTCTTTTGTATTCTAAGTCTGGTGCTTCATGTTGCAGTGTCTAACAGCAGTCAGCAAGCACTGACAGATTCCTGTTGCCCTGGTATTGTTTCTCCATTGTAGCAATGTCCTGGTGAAACCTTTCACTGTGTTCATCACTGACAGCACTGAGATTTGCGGGGAAGAAGTCTTGTATGCTTTGAGAAGTTTATCTACCAGCTGAATGTAGTTTGGGGCTCTGTAATTGCCCAGAAAATTGTCAACTACGTCTTTGAAGGCTTCCAGGCATTTTTTTCCAGCCCAACTAACAGATCTTCAAACTTCTTATTACTCATAACATGTCTGATCTGGGGACCAACAAAAATGCCCTCTTTGATCTTGGCGTCAGTTATTTTTGGGAACATCTGTCTTAAATAACGAATACTTTTGCCTTCCTTGTTCAGTGCTTTCACGAAATTCTTCATGAGTCCCAGTTTTATGTGAAGAGGAGGCAAAAATATCTTTGCCAGGTCGACAAGCGATTCATGTGCCACATTTTTCTGTCTGGAACTAACTTTTTACGGAGTGACCAGTTCTGTTGAGAATAGTGCGACTCTTTGGCACAACTGTCCCATTCACAGATGAAACAACAGTACTCTGTATAGCTGAGCTGCAGTCCTAGTAAAAGAGCAACAACTTTAAGATCTCCACAGATATTCCAGTGGTACCTGCTATACTGGACGTGCTTCAGCAACAGTTCCATATTCTCATACGTTTCTTTCATGTGTGCTGCATAGCCAACAGGTACTGAAGGATAAGCGTTGCCATTGTGTAGCAGAACAGCTTTCAGGCTTAAAATTGACGAATCAATGAAGAGACACCACTCTTCCGGTTTGTGATCACATCCCAAGGCCGAGAACAATCCTTCAATGTCACAACAGAAACAGAGACTGTCGACTTGTGCAAAAAAATTGGTTATATCATGATGTCGGCCTCGAAACACAGAAATTTTTATACCTTGTGACAGCAAACATCATTCCTGCAGACTCGAACCCAGCAGTTCATCTTTTGCTTTTGACAGACCCAAATCTTTGACCAAATCGTTCAATTCAGACTGTGCTATCAGATGTGGATTGCCTGACTGTTCAAAATCCGGGTCAATGTCACTGTCAGTATCCTGCATTGCAGTTTCTTCATTTGGTTTGTCTAAGATCCAATCCTCTGGTGATTTCGGAATTGGAAGACTGTTGTCATGTGGCACAGGTCTCATTGCTGAAGGCAGATTAGGATATTCAATTGACTTCTTGTTTTTGGCACAGAAACCAGATACATTAGTCAAACAGAAGTAACAGTCCATCACATGGTCTTTCTGTTCTCGCCATATCATCAGAACAGCAAACGGCATCGTCTTTCGAGGGCCTCTGAGCCAGGCTCTCAGACTAACAGCACATGTCATACAGCAAATGTGAGGCACCCATTCCTTGTCTTGATTACCAGTTTTGCAGCCGAAATACAGATGATAAGCTTTCTTCACAAGAGCAGTCATCCAACGTCTCTGAGGCACAAGTGTATATTCGCCACAGATATAGCAGAATGTATCGCGGCTGTTACGACATTGACGAGACATATCGCCCGACACCAAAACATCTACAGCATCAAGCTTACTTACTGTTTTATTGCTACAGATACTATACTTTACTATACTGATACTATGCATACACACTGACTTATCTATATAAACAAAATGAGCAGGATCGGTGTATGCAAGCCACCTTTATAGCATGCTGAGACAGCGTCAAGCTCGTTCAGACCTGCTCAGGCATGCCCAGGATGTCAACTTCCACAGAACAGTTTCCAACCTGGCCTGATTCCATGCCTGGACATTCCCAGGCTGCACAAACCACTGTTGATAAGTCACTTACAGAAGCAAAAATGTTTGGGTACAAATATAAGAAAAAATCATGACAAAACTGAAACGGTACGTGATGGGTAAATTTTGATGTGGTCAGTCTCACTTACAGTATTCCACAATATTTACAATGTAAACAGCACATCAGATTGATTATTTTTGTCTTAAACTCACTTAATCTAATTTATTTTAACTGGTGGGTCAGTGCATGGTAAGAACCTGCTCTAGATGGTGCACTGCTTCATTGAAACGTCCAATCATGCTAACACAAGAGAAAAACTATAGTACATGGTGAAAACCTCACTCAAGCACATTAAGATAGTCAAATTTGACACAAACCACAGAGAAGAGTGAAAATTAAAACCCAGGTACTGGATTAGTGAGGCAGAAATGCTAACCACTACTCCATCATGCCATTCAACTTGAAAAAGATAAAAGAAAAAAATGAAAACCCTGTAGTTAATTTGTATGGCTTTAATTATATACAATTGTCCTTTCTGCTACTTTCAGGGGTAAAAAAGAAAAAGTGAAAAAGTCAGTAAAGCCTTATTGCTTCCAAATAAATCAAGAACATAATTAGAAAAAAGGTGCTGGTACTTGTTTAGGTGATAATCAAAAAGTACTACCTCTCTATATTTAAGGTAAATCAAATTATTTTTGTATTGCACTCTTCACTGAGTGATGACTAAAAGCACTATAACAAATACATAAGCAAAATGCAAACAAAAAGTCTGAATTAACTCAATCTGCCCTAATTCAAGGTGTTCATAAAAATGGAATGATTACTTTATAAGGGAGAAGTACATAATAAACAAGAATAGTTGCATCAGATATTCAGTTTAAATGTTTAAAGCTGAAGTACTATGCTTGACTATAATATACATTTTTCACCCTCTGATAGAGGTCCATGGTTGATAAAATTCCTAGTAAAGGATAAAAAAGTAAAACATATTTATAATCGCTGACCTAAAAATAGTCTAAAATGATACCCCATGTGTTTATGTTTGAAATTAGTCATCATTTTTATCCTTTTGGGAGTGGCTCTTAGAGGGCAAGAACTACTGGTAAAGAAGCAAATATCAAAAATATCATATTCGTAATCAGCCACTTAGCATAAACCGACACTCCACATTTCTATATTGCAAACCTCCATTTTTTTAAAAAAAAGGAGTAACTTAACCCACTGTATCCCACTGGGGGTGAACTCCTGGGGTTGGTTGATGTGGCCTGCACAACTTCAAGTCTTTCTTAATCTTTCTTAATGGTTTACTTTTTATCATCCATACATCCATTATCCAACAAAGTGAGGGTGTAATTTTATGCACAAAATATGGTGTACAAATTGCCTAAAGTGAGAGTTTTTCAAGTCCAAAGGGCCAAAAATAAGGGGGAACCCCAAAAAACTCAATGTATTGCATAAATAGACACCAAGATGTGTTGAACGGTATATCATATGTGGGGGGTTCATGTATTGTTAACTCAGGAAGTGCCAGATCAAAAAAAGAAAAACTATAGCAATTTCAAAGCATTCATTAAGTAAATGTAAATAATTACAATTACAAACTTTACAAATTACATAATAAATTACAAATTACACAAAAGACTGGAACATTCAGGTTTGAGGTGATGCCATACCAAAGACAAAAGACCTAAGATGTGATCTCTAAGAAACAACTGTTTCTGCTCACCAGTCCGGGAAGGACTACAGGAATTTTACAAGCAATTTGAAAGTAACCCTTAAATGATGACTTGGATTAATTACAGAAGGAGATCTGATATTGCAAGAAATTGCAAAGCACTATAGGCCTATAGGCCTCTGTCTGTATGATGCCTCTATTGTCATTTGCTTCCATAGGAGTTGCATTTAAATGAACCTCAAGACCTCTGGAATACTGTCTTCTGGACAGTTGATGTTGTAATACTAAAACACTGAAAATGCTAAGCCTAGTATGCACCCGTTTTTTCTTTATGCATTCTTGTGAATTCATGGTTGACACAAACCTCTGGGTTCCAAGCTTTCTTATGTATCCTATTCATGCTTTGATTTATATTTTTCTACAGCCTTTTGTTAGTTTATACTTGTTTAATGTAATATGTCTTTGGTTTTTCACAACTACACTTTCTCTCATTGTCTGTCACCAATTTCAGATTTAAAAATTAATCTGCACATCACTTTCATCAGCCACAAGAAAGACAAGTGCTAATGGAGTTCCTGAGGCTAACATGGCGGTGCCTTGTGATTTTTTTTTTTTGGGAGAGGAATAAAATAAAACCTCTGCAGGTCTGTAATAAACTTCTTACTCTGCTGTTATTATCACAATTGATGAATTGTGCATCCACACTAAATAGTTATATGCCCTGTGTATATGAGATAACTAAATGCAGTAGGATGAAACTGGACAATAATGTGGCAGTACAAATTGAAAAGTCAGCTATTAATGCATTGTGTTCACACTAATCAACTATGGCACCTAACAGTTATAGACCATTTGTTGCACTGAACTTCTCTATGCACAAGATCAAAGATAGCCACTGTATAAATGTTATGATGGTCCTTGATTTTCAAAGGACAACTACTGCATTTAAATGGTACTGGGAAAGCCATATAGACATTAATATAAAATCAATATGTGAGATGACATTAATCTTATATATTCAAATAAGAACACTGCACTGTTTAAAAAGTTTCCTTTGTCTCAATGGTAGCAATGTACAGTACAGTGTGCTTACTGCACTATTAATTAGTAATAACAGAACAAATATTTTAAAATTATTCTATCAAGTGAAATGTAACAAAATCCATCACAACTGATACTGTGATTATATTACTATTTTCTGTATTAATACATGATGTTCTTTCAAAACCAAAATATTCTTTTTAAAGATTTTATTTTTGGTCTCTAAGGTTTACCTAACCAGAAGTACCATGTAATGTGTGCTTTGAAAGTTTCTCCTTTTGGTTTGTCCTCCTAAAACTTTCCAGTGTAATCACACAGAGGTCCAATGTTCTTTATGAAACAGCTCTGCCTTGCGTTTCAGACATCTACTACTTTCATATAGTGTTCTCCTAGCAGAAAGGGAACCGTTCATTTCCAACACGGCTTGGGAATTTTCCATAGTACACTAATTCAGCTTCTTCTAGGAAACACATTTTTCCCAAGAAGCAGAGCCCAAGGGCCAACGTAGATTTTAACCCAAAAACGATTGTGCAAAAAATTTCTTATTGAAAGTTATGGGCTTTGAATGAACTTAAGATAAATTTCTTAGCTTTATTACACTTGTAAAGAAATGTGTTATCTAGTATCTATTAGAAATGCAACACAAGAGAAAATAAGTACTGAAGTTACTGGGAGACCATGTGACCCTTGGTGGTTGATGGACACACGTAAAGGCAATTCTTGATGCGCATTTGCATTTCCCTAATTTTATAAAACTCATTTCCACTGAACTGCACAATTTTTATAAGAAAATATTTTACTCACTCCTCGGGAATCAACAGATGGTGTCATGTTTGAGAAGGTCTCATTCTGAGGTCTCTAGACCCATGTGAAGAAGTCTCAATGTACAGAACATGAGTATGCCAATAGTTCAAATATATGGAAACTTCTTTCGTTAATTTGAAGCAGTTTGTGGTTGACCAGTTCTCTGTCATGTGCAAATCTCTACAGCACAGCTTCCAGGTGCAACTCGGTAGGCTCCGAAATGACATGCAAGAAATCAAAAACTGAAACTGAAAAGAAGATCTCTTTGGAACTTAAAATGCCACTGGAAACTGCCCCATCACCATAATATAAGATTACTTCGCTGGACAGTTGGTTGGCGCCATTAAGTGCTCAACTCATGGAAATGGAAGATAGAAATTGTGAAAAATCTTTGCATCCTGAGAATTAAAGAGAATGCTGAAAGTGGAAATACCAATGAATTTCCTAAACAGGTTCTGGTCAACTTTGTTTCCAATTGTTGTCTGTTAGTGAGCTTCTGGAGATTCTTACACAAGGCAAACTTTGTGTATGGAGACTTGTTTTTTGACTGTGTTTATTGTACTAGTATGGGGGGGGGTTTGTTACATTCTGTTCTTTTGGAATTGGGGGGAACTGTGGGTGGTCCCTTTTTGCACTGCCTTGGCCAATGGATCTACTGCCTGGAGTCAAGTGTTGCAGAGCTAAGATATTTAGAAGATGTGCTCCCTACCTATGATGGTTTATCAGTACCTTGCTCTGTTATGTCTTAATGGTTGTCTGTATGCAGGCAGGATGGGATGGTCAGGAATGGTTTTTGAAAGGTGGATGGTTAGTGGGTTGGTTGGGGTAGGATTTAGATAAGAAGCCCTGTGAATGATTTTTGAAGCTTGTGTTTATGGTGGGTAGGGGTCACATATATGCAGGGATACTCTGGCACTTCTTATATTATTCATTTGCTTCTTCTGCATTTCTTAATTTTCTTTTTTACTATGCTCATGGCTGATCTTTTGATTGCCTCTTGGAACACCCAAGGATTTGATTTGGATCCTAGATTATTTATGGCAAAAGAGAGTGGATGTCATTTTCATTTAGAAATCCAGTCCATTGGCCAGGGAGGTGCCTAGAATTTTAAACAATGTTACTTCATAGTAGTTATTAGTGAAGAGTGATTATTTTTCTTCAGCACAACTTGTAGACAAAATATTTGGCATGGATTCAGATGATGCCATCAAATTCTGTTATATTCTAAATGAGTTAGAGAGAGAGAGGTTAGGAGCATGTGCTGATACAGCACATTGCTGCACCCACCACATGACAAACCAACTCAGGATCCCAGATTAGGACCAGAGTGAAGCCATACAACGGGTGACACCTCAGCACCACACTAGTTCAGATGGGTAGTAGGAAAATAGCTATATTTGTTCACCAACCTAGTATGAGTTTTCGTTTTTTCTACATATAACTAGCAAGATTTTGAATCTCAAAGGTTTTACAAACTGGCAGCACTCAGTGTCAAAGCAGTGCTACTGTTCTTGTGTGGTTTCACTTTTCTTTTTTAGAATTACATCCATGACGTGAACTTTAAAAATCAAATCAAATAGCCTTTTATTGTCAATTCACTATATATACAGAACATGCAGAAGAATCGAAATACTGTTTCTCTCTCATCTTCATAGTACAATAAAATATAAAATATAAAAAGTATATAAGTATAACATACTGTATAAGATAAATAAAATTAGAACTTGTAAAGTAAACCTAAGTACAATGTGCAATAATCAGTAGTGCAAAAGCCACTTACAATAAAAAGTGAGAAGGTGCATTATAGAGTAGCTTATGAGATGTACAAAAAGACAGACAGTTAGTAGCAGATGTAATATTGAGTCTTTATATAATACCAACTGAAGTAGGGTACTTGGTAAATAATGACTCTTGTTACGTTCCAGGGGCAGGGGGCAAGGGGGGAAGATAGTGAACAGAGTTCAACATCCTGACAGCTTGGTGGATGAAGCTGTTTGACAGTCTTGTGGAGTGGGCCCAGAGGCTCCAGCACCTTTTCCCTGAGAGGAGGAGGCTGAAGGAGGTGGGAAGAGTCCTCAGCAATGCTAATGGCTCTATGGGTAAGGCAGGTGTGGAAAATGTCCTTGAGGGAGGGCAATGGGCCACCAATGATCTTATTGGTCGCATCCACTATGCGTTGCAGGGACTTCCTACAGGAGGCAGTGCAGCCTCCATACCATACAGGGATGCAGCTAGTGAGGATGCTCTCGATTGTGCCCCGGTAGAAAAAGCACATGATGGGGGGAGGAACTTGTGCTCTCCTCAGTTTGCGTAGGAAGCAAAGGCGGGTTTGAGCTTTCTTGGCCAGTGATGTGGTGTTATCTGACCAGGAGAGGTCCTCTGAGATGTACGTCCCCAGGAACTTAGTGCTACTCACCCTTTCCACAGCTACACTATCGATGGTCAGTGGGGGGTGCTGTGGATGACCTCCCCTGAAATTGACCACAATCTCTATTGTCTTACCCACGTTCAGAAAGAGATTGTTGTCTTTACACCACTGGACTAACTGGCTCACCTCGTTTCTATAGTTGGCTTCACCATTATTAGTGATGAGGCCAACCACAGTTGTATCGTCCGCAAACTTGACAATGTGATTGAAACTGTAGATTGGTACACAGTTGTGGGTCTGCAGAGTAAAGAGCAATAGGCTGAGCACACACCCTTGTGGGGCCCCTGTGCTCAACATGATGGTCTTAGAGGTGTTATTGCTGATTCACACATTTTGTGGCATCCCTGTAAGAAAGTCCAACAATCAGTTGCAGTGAGTGGTCTTGAGTCCCAAGTGGCTGAGTTTTTGTATTAGTTGCTGGGGAATGATTGTGTTGAATGCTGAACTAAAATCTAAGAAAAACATTCGTAAATTAGAAGTTTTTTGAGTCCAGGTGAGTGAGGGCTGGATGGAGAGCAGCAGAAATAGCATCTTCTGTGGACCTGTTTGACCTGTATGCAAACTGAAACGGGTCATGGGAGGGAGGAAGAATGGATTTAATGCTCTGCATAACCAGCCGCTCAAAACATTTCATGATGGTGGAAGTCAGTGCTACGGGCCCATAGTCATTAAAGCTAGATGGGAGGGGCTTCTTAGGGATAGGAATTACGGTTGTGACTTTAAAACATGTACATTTATCAAAAAAATGGTATATTTTTAATAATATTTTTTTTTTTATAAATTTTACATTTATCAAATAAACTGAAATTAACTACATATCATTTATAAATTTAAGGCACCTGATTGAAATCAACCTTTAACAATATAATAGTGCATAGAATGGCCAAGCTATTCCACATACCACAGCTGCTTCAGTGTTGTTACTCTCAGTGCACCACTCACAAGTATTTTAACCCATTATATCTCAGAGTGGAATCACAGCTCTACAGCAGCTGATCAAAAAGCTCTACAGCGGGTTGTGTCGAGAGCGCAGAGGATTATCAGGATACAGCTTCCTGCCCTGGAGTACATTTATAGCACACGCTTAGTAAGGAAAACCACCAGCATCTGCATAGATTCCACTCACCCATGCCACAGTCTATTTAAAATTCTCCCATCCGGCAAACATTTCAGAGCCTTCCCTGCACGGACCTCGAGGCTCAGAAACAGCCTCATCCCGAGAGCTATAAACACGCTCAATCAGTCCATCAAGTGTTCCCAGTAGAACTGTTTGTACTTATAATTACAATTATCTCATTGTAAACTTGCACTACACCTGTAATATTGCACAACCTGAGCCACTTTATGAACCATTTGCAATATCTGCATAATATGTACATGTATATTGTACTTATGCTTTCATACTGTATATTTTTCATTTTTTTGATCTTAATAATAATAATAATAATAATAATAATAATAATAATAATAATATTGTTATCATTTTATAGGAAAATAAGTTATGGAGGATTTTCATATTGAATCGCATTGTACCATACAATGACAATAAAGGAATTCAATTCAATTCAATAGAAGAAAGCGTGTTTACAGTTGATGACTGGCTTCTAAATCGATTTAGATTTCCAATGGCTATTCTCTTGGAGCTGTGTGCTGTTAGAATACTAGAATGGATACTTGATATCATTTTTCAGATGAAATGCATTAAAGTATGCATATTACATTATAGAGATAAATTGTTAACTTCATTTAAAAAATTTATATTGTTAATAATTAAACATGTGGGACTGTGGTGGCACAGTAGTAGCAATAAGATAGCGCCCTGTCCAGGGATTGCTCCTGCCTCACACTGTATGCTTGCTGGGACTGGCAAGATCCCAGATGAATAGATGGATGGAGAAATTAAATGTGTATTATGCAGATTTTTCAATGCTCCATAAAAGTTTTGGAAAATCAGCGTTTTAAGCTTACAGCTGGTTTGACATTTATTACAGAGCATATATTGTGGCAATTGGTTCTGTGGAGTAAGAAAATGGAAGGACAGGAATTGGGGGTTGGTACATTTGGCAGACACCGTACTGCTGCAATAAATTATTTCATCAAGGGTCGCGCACATCCCAACAAGCATCTTGTGAATTGCAGGAATGATTCCTGGACGGGGCACCAGCTCATCACTACCACTGCACCACCATGCCCTCATGTTTAATGCATGCTTTAATGCATTTCATCATGAAAATAATATCAATTATACATCTTAGTATTCTAAAATGTTCAGAGAGCTGTAATATCATAAATGTAATGTATTCTGTGTGGAGTTCACTGCCTGCACACTCCTGTCTACAAAAGAGAAAGCCCATTTAAGCACACATAGAACTTATAAAATACAAAACATTTAACGTTCTACTTTAGCTGTGATGGGCTTTGAGAAACTGCAGTAAATTAAACATCGATTTTAAGATGAAGTTTATGAAGTTCTACTTTAATGACAAAATAAACTACACAATTAAAGTGGAAATTTCGAGATTAAAATCGACATTTTGACCTTTTTTCTTCACTGTGTCCCTATTTTTTTTTCTTTTCTCTGTACCCTAATACACTTCTATATGACACTCAGATGTTGGGATACAACTTGCCTTTTCACCGCAACTTTGGTATCTGACACTTCTTTTTTATTTCGGCACTGTGTGACTTTCTGAACTTGAACTTTCGAGTGTCTCCACCACTTTGTATCACTCCATAACTTCCTCTTGTTGCTTATACCACTGCTTAAACCAAAAAATACTATGTTTTTTTCTCGCCTCCACTTTGCATTTGCTGAAATTCGTCTTTTATTCCTGTGCTTTTGCCATTGTCTTTTCACAAAACTGAACTTAAAGGACTATTTCTATTGATTTGCATATTCAAAGGGGAGTAATTCTGGGAGGAGTCGGAGTGGGGCGGCAGGTGTGTGCACGTGCACTACATTACATGCTGACTGGGATTTATGGAGCAGAAATGTGTGGAAGTTAGCTTACGTACAGTTTTATGCATCTGAATTTTTAGTGCATAGGCACATTTCTACTTTTGTCCATACACCATGTTGTAGTGTGAATTCTATGCACGGTGTTAAACATGAGGCCCCTGGTTCTCTACTGAATCCAGCATGGTTTTCTCTAGGTCATTCTTCTTTCTTTACTTCACTATCCCAAAATTAAACTTGCCTCCCTTAAATGCTATGCAGATTTGGCAGAAAATTCAGAAGCATCTTGGCAAAACCCCAATTTGCCACTCCAAATTCATCCATGGACTGAAATTGGTGACATTTATGATGAGTCAGTACTCTGAACTTTCCAATTGTTTAGGTTCAGGTTTTCTGTTCCTCCTTGTTCCTTCTTTTTCTGTTTTCTGATCAGTTCAGTTTTTAACGCACAAGGTGCCCCAGCATCCTCTGCATGTTCTTCCAATCCTGTTTATAATTTTCCTTGCTTGTTATTTTTAAAATTGCACCCACTTGAATTCCTGTATGCAAGTCTGCATAAGCAGGCTAGACCTCTACATTTATTTTCAAGCTGGCAGCATGACCTCCCATGGAAAGCTATTCTTAACAATATCTCTTTATCCACTAAAAACTCCAATTACCAGCATATTCAGTTTAAATGTCTACATCACCCATACCACACCCCCTGCAAATTTAAAACTATGCATTTGGCCATGGATCCCATCTGTCACTTGTGTCTTAACTGTCACTGGCACTTCTCTCCATATATTTTGGAAATATCTTCCAATCTCTGCTTTTGGGACTGATGTATCTATTTGCTTGTCCTCTGTTCTCCTCCTCTGTTAATACTCCACTTTTGACTCGTATATTTTTCCCCTGGATATATTTTACCCCTGACATTGATCCAGCAGAAATGTTTCTGTCTGGGTACCATCTCCGGTAAAATAAACTTAGCCTATTGTGGAACATCCCCTGACTCACTTTCTGTACACTTCTGGAAATCCCCTCCTACAGGGTGATTGTTGGAGGGTGGTGCAAGGGATTGGATGGGCGTTTGAAGCCTATTGTCATTACAAATTTTTATTCTGTCAGTATATTTTGTTGTTTTTGCTTATTGATGTCAGAAGAAAAGATCACAGAAAAATACTTAAGTTTTTATTTTGCAGATTGCTCTGTCATGAACATGAAATATATGGTACTTCCTTAACATTATGTTAGAACAGCATCAGTTTTTAACTCGTTTACTTATAGTTTTGATGTAATGTATACTGAGTTCTAATCATTGAATACTACATATTCTGTAGAAATAATCACTATCTATATTTCATTATAGTCATAATGGCTATTCCTTATAGCAGCTTTGGGAGTTGAATTTAGCATTAATGACTACTGATATTAGAGTTTTAAGTAGCCTAACTTGCAGGTGTGTTATTTGCCCTACTACTCATTAAATTATATTATTAGGGTAAATTTAAGGAAGCAAGCATCACAGAAAGAAGGTTAATTTATATCAAAAACAATAAAAGAAAATTAGGTATTTAAGGCTATGGAAAAAATTTACTGTATATTTTCTAGTCATTTTCTAATCCTGAACAGGGTTGCAGAGGGTGCTGGAGCAAGACCAATGCCCTGTACAGGGTGCCAGTCCATCACAGGGTAAACACACACACCAACTACAGGGTAGGGCCAATTTAGCATCACCGGAATGTGACCTGCATGTCTTTGGACGGAAACCTACACAGACACAGGGAGAAAATGTAAACTCTACACAGTGAAGACCCAGGGTGTGATCCCTGGTCTCCATACTGTAAGGTAGCAATGCTACCGTTTGGCCACCCAACAAAAATACAAGTATTTCTAAATTTCTTAAAAAATGTAAATCTTGAACAACGTTGCTTTCTTTTTTCTTTTTTTTTTTAAATTTTATTAATTTTATTGCAATCATTCCATACAAATCAATCAATTTTTACAAAAAGTAGAATTGAGAACAAGTCGACCCTCACCCCTGAGAGAGACGGCAAGGCCAACGGAGTAAAATTTAAGGCTTGTAAACATACCTAAATTGATAAGTTTGATAAGCCAATAGAGATGAATGGAGAAGAAAAAGAAATACAGAAATAACTGCTTCCTCTGTGCTTTAAGAGCTTACTCTAAAATATTACTGATTAGATCCTGCCATGTTTTGAAAAAAATCTGTCTGAGTATTTGATTTTTTCCAGTTTCAAATAGTATAAAACATCGGTTTCCCACTGACTTAAAAGAGGAGAGTTTGGATTCTTCCAGTTTAGCAGAATAAGTCTGCGTGCCAAAAGTGTAGTGAATGCAATCACAGTTTGTTTGTCCTTCTCCACTTTAAACCCATCTGGAAGAACCCCAAACACAGCTGTTAATGGGTTAGGAGGGATTGTGAGACCAAGGCTGTCTGAGAGGTAATTTAAAATTTTGGTCCAGAATGTTGGTCTTGCTCCAGCACCCTCTGATGTTAGTTTGGTGCAGGCCCAGAACATGTGACCCAGTGAGGCTGGGACTTGGTTGCAGTGTTCGCAGGTTGAATCATGCCCTGGAAACATTTTGGAGAGTTTTAGACAAGACAGATGTGCTCGATATATACTTTTGAGTTGAATAATTGTATGTTTTACGCATATGGAGCTCGAGTGAATTCTCAGCATTTTCCACTCCTTTTCTGATATATTAATTGAGAGATATTTTTCCCAGTGTCCTCTTGGATCTTTGAAAGGGAGGGACTGTAAAATGATTTTATATATTGCAGAAATGATGTCTGAGTCCTTGAGATTGAGCAAGATTTTTTCCAGCATGGATGAGGGTGCAAAATGAGGAAAATCGGGAAGGTTCCTAATTTCCTAAGGTTCCTAAGTTCTTAATTTGAAGATAGTGAAAGAAATGTGTAGCTGGAATGTTAAATTTGGAATGTAATTGTTCATAGGATGCAAAGACGTTGTCTATATAAAGATCTCTAAGCAAGTTAATCCCAAATTTTTTCCAGATATTAAAAACTACATATGTTTGCGAAGGTTGAAAGAGGTGGTTCTCTTGCAGAGGTGCCACAGATAAAAGCTTCTCCGTCTCTAAATGCTTTCTACATTGGTTCCATATTCTACGTGAGTGAAGCACAATTGGTTAATAGTATATTACCAATAACTTGCATTAATTGGAGCACAGAGCAGGAAATATAAAGAAGTACTTCAGGATTTTACTTCTATTGCGGACCAAGCCTGTGAATGTTCTTCTATTTGTGTCCAGGTTTTTATAGCTTGTATGTTTGCTGCCCAGTAATAAAACTGGAAGTTAGGTAGAGCCATGCCACCTTCTACCTTTTGTCTTTGTAGGGTCGCTCTTTGGATACTTGGATGTTTTGAGTTCCAAATAAATTAGGTTATTTTTGAATCTAATTGCTTAAAAAATGATTTATTGATGTATATTGGGATGTTTTGAAATAAAAAAGGAGCTTAGGAAGAATATTCATCTTAACAGTGTTAATTCTTCCAGCTAGATTAAGATGAAGGGTTGACCATCTATACAAGTCTTGCTTAATTTTTTCCATGCAGACGGCAAAATTTTGTTGATAAAGAGCTTTGTGTTTACTTGTGATATTTAGCCCTAGGTATTTAAACTGTTCTGCAATGATAAAAGGTAGGGTGTCCAATCTATTATTATATGTTTGAGAATTCACTGGAAAGAGTACACTTTTATTCAGATTAATTTTGAGGCCAGAGATCTTTTGAAATTCTGTAAGTGCTGTTAAGATTGCTGGCACAGAATTTTGTGGGTTTGATATATGCAGTACCATATCATCTGCATAGAGAGAAATTTTCTGTTCCAGTCCTTCTCTGATAATCCCCTTTATTTGATCATTGTTTCAACAGTGTATTGCCAGTGGTTCAATGGCGATTGCAAACAGTAGCGGTGACAAGGGGCATCCTTGTCTGGTACCATGTTCTAGTTTAAAGTAGTCTGAACAAATGTTGTTAATACAAACTGAAGCTTCTGGATTGGTATACAGTAATTTGATCCATGCACAAATGTTTTACTACATTGGAGAAATTTGGGTTTTGCACAACGTTGCTTTCTAAATGTAGAATGAGATGAGGAAGAAAAAACAGAACAAAGACCAGCTAATATATGGCAACAGTGGGTCCTAGGATAAACTTGAGAATCACTGCTCTAGCATAACAACCTGAAACATCTTTGTTCAGTAGGTTTATAGTGTCTAATCATACCATTTCTAGATAGTCAGTTAGTTACAACTCAGCTAGAAAGCAAGTTCCATTATATAGTTCATGATACTTATTGCAGAGATAACATCACAAAGTACAGTCAAAGTACACATTGCTACATACTTAGTTTCACTTTAACATCACAAGATATTAGAATATTGTAATAAGTAGAATAAAATATGAATGCAAAATACACTAACATTTTAGAAAGAATAAATGAGAACATTTTAAAAAGGCATTCCTGCCTAGGTAGGTTTTCACTGATAAATATACCACGTCATTGTAGGTAGCTTCCAGACACAATAAACCCAAATACAAACTGAGCTATGAATGTAATGCTTGGTATTAAGAACAGGTGGTGGTTACACACAAATATGTCAATTTGATAAAAGCTCAACTTTAAACTAATTTCATTCTCTTGCATACAATGTAAATATTTCCATACCTGAGTTAATCCATGACTACAGCTGTTGGCAACACTAGTTGCTGTTCCAGATATGCTACCCAGCATGCCTGCAATAGTATTTCCCAGACCCTCTATACACAATCCTCGGTTATAGGTGGCCGGAGGGGGAGGCAGAGTTTTGGCCAGTCTGGCAGTCATCAAATAGCAGCTTTGTGAACTGATGCCAGCAGACAAAGCAGCTGCAATGCCAGTTAATAGCGAGCGACCAGTCAGCAAGGGTAGTCCATTGTGACCTAAAACAAAAAGATATTTTAACACTTTTCATACACTCTGTAAACTAACCATACCTGATACTGTAAAAATTGCTTGATCCAAATCCAGTAGAACTGAATTTCAAAAGTTCAGAATGCTATCTAACTAATTCCAATTTTCTAGGACTGAAAACCATCCAGAGCGAAGAGCAAATCTATTTGTTCATTGCAGCCACAGAAACATAAGTATTTTTTGAAAAACAGTATGCCTACTTTATGGTGACATCTTAAGTCTGGTGTAATACTTTGGTACTTTGGTATCATATTTAAGTTGCAGTACATTTGTACTTTATAGAAATTGCTTCATAATGCATTGTTGTTTGTCATTCAACAAAATAGCTCGTATTTTGTATCAGAATAACTAGGTTTTCCTTTTATTCAATCACATATAACAAGATTCATACTTAGCAAGGGGTCGCCAGGAGCACATGGTTCACTAAACTGTCACAGGAAAGGAGAAGGTTTCAGCAGTGCAAATTTGGTGAAAGGGAAACCTCAACTTGTGAGAAAACATTTGTGTTAATAATTGGAAGTCACAAAGGACTAGGCAAGAGCGCTTGTGAGAAAATACTAAACTTAATAAATGGAGGTCAATGGAGGTCTAGGTATAAAGAACATGTAGGAAGGAAGATCTTCAATGGATTCAAAGTGAGAGAAAAATTACAGAGGAATTATTAGGAATCTTGCATTATTTTTCCAAACATGCAAGAACAGGGGATGCACTGCATGTTGTTACCTAGCAATCAAAAGTCTTCAAAGGCCTCTTGTACTTTTCACAGAAGAAAATGGTGTCAGGGATGTAATAGCTCAAGGTACCTATAAGAAGGCATTGTGGTATAGCAGTCCTGAGGTTTTTGCAGAGAATTCCTAACATCATAATGTAATTCTGGGGATGCTTTTGGAATCTAACTCCATTTGGGAGTTTACAGGGTGCTTCCTGTCTGAGTTAACAAAGCCTATGATTTTGGAATAAGTACTGAAGGGCTAGGGGGTAGCACAACCAGAGATTTATGGAGGGAGACACAGGGACTGTTTTGATTCACGCCATTCTCAATGTTGAGAAATTAATTAATGTTAGGGAAGATTCTTTATTTTGCTCTCCATTATCATGTCTCTCCTATTTATACAATATTTTTTATAGACTTGGTGTTCCCTATAGTTTTGATATATGGAGAGAAGAGCACCCCACTGTGTTCTGTATTATCTGTTATGTCTGAATCTGTTTAATGTTGGTCACCTGGCAGAATTTATCATTTCAATACGCCACAAGGTTTGTACTGAAATGTACATAAGATCAAAAGTGTTAGCAGCAAAACAGGCAACAGGAGAAACTGACACCATAAAAGTCAATTTGAACATTCTGCAGAAGCAGCAAAGGAAGCTATATGTTAAAAAGAGCTTGATTTGTATAAAAGATAAAAGATTTTTAAAAATGCCATTACAGTATGTAATAGACATAAATGATTAAACAAAAATGTTCTGAGGGTAAAATAAGCAAATCTAAGAAATTAAGAAAGACATAATGGACCACTTGAAAATCCCTAAGCTCTCATTTATTATACTTTCCCAGTTAACATGTATCAAAGAATAATAAATCACAATCCATTATGCACATACTAATTTACTCATGCCAGTTTGTCAGATGCCTACAACCATGCAAGATTCAAAAGATACTTAAATCTTCAGTAAATTGTGAATTTGTGAATTGTAAATTGCTCACACACAGTTTGGTGGCACTTGCTTACTTATTTTAAACAAAACTATTTTTACATATGATGCTGCTGCTTATTGAGTGATCAGTTACAGTATGTGGTAAGTGTGCTTCATATAAAGTGCGTATTATAAATAGTTTATATGGCAATATTAACTTGCACGCCTGAAGTTTTGTGTGTAAATATACTCTGAGCAGAATTGATTTGTTCTTGCCTTGCTCCCGATACTTTTGCCTAATAATGGTAAAGCAGGTTTCTTGAAAGATGGATGTTTTAAAACAGATATTATTTAACAGTACATTTATTACATTTCTTGCTAACATTATTACTAAGTTTGGAATTGTCCATCCATCCCTTCTCCAAACATATAAGGGGTCTGTGAGTGAGAGCAAGGAGGGAAACAGAACTAAGGAGGACAAATAAGCAAATGGAGGCCTCATGGGCTAGTGAGAAGAATGGCACTCCTGTGGGTGATCAAATATGGTGAGCAGCCAGAGCATGGGTGATCCCACAGACACCATTAGGAGCTTATGGAAGATGGAGCCGAGCTCAGTGTTGATCCCAATGGACACTTAAGATGGTGTTCAAGACAGGTGCTATAAAATGGATGACTGTATTTTCCGGGAGTCTCAGCCTAATTGAGTAGAACTTTGTGGGTGAGCTAGGTTAGACAGTGGATGGAGCACTAGGGCCATCATTTTGTTCCTGGTTTTAACTATTTATGAATGGATTATTTATTATTAGTTTTTTCTTCCTCACTGTTTTTATGGATTATTATCAATTTATTGAGAGGATTTCATTCATTGGACAATGTTGTTTTGTGTGTGTGTGCGCGTGTGTGTGTGTTTGTGTGAATGAAAATTCAGAAAGAGCTTTTGAAACACCTATCTCTTGCTGTTAGTCTGTCCTCATTCGCCCTAGTCCATTTGGTCTATGACTATTGATGTCCTGGGTTTTGTGCCAGCTGTGGACAACCCAGGCATTACTGGAAGCCGGAGTTTATCCCAGCAAGCACAGGGCACAATACAGGAATGATCCCTGGACTGGGTGCCAGTAAATTGTTTTTGTTTAAATCTATTTTCAATGGCATCTTCTGTTGACTAGGGTGATTTCTAAATCTGTCCTTACAACAAAGACACTACTAGGATACTAGTAGCATTACTGTTACTGAGTATTGTACCAAGGTAGCAGAGTGGTGCAATGGAAAGTGCCAGTACCTAACAGGGACAAGGGTTTAATTCCATGTTTGGTCATCATTAGTGTTTAGTCTGCAGACATTCACATGGGTCACTATGCTGTAGATAATCTGCTTACCTCCCATACTTCAGTCCACTGTGTTACATAACTGGTAACAATAAACAATTCAATAAGTTAATAACCCGTGTGATGTTATCTAGGGTTGGTTAATGCCTTTTGATGTTGACTTGACCCAGTACTAGAAGATATGGGTTCAGAAAATGAATGGACTGAACTAAGTGCATATATTTTCCTGTCTTGATAATCAGAGCCATCAAGTGAAAGTCATTTCAGTTGTTGAAATTATATTATAATGTAATTCATGGGTTAGTGTTTAAGAGTATTTAAATTAGAGAAAGATTAGAGCAAACCCTGGGGGCATTACTACATCAGAGTCTCCACTCAGGTAAACACCCACACTCAAACTGGACCAAGTTAGAACTGCCTATTAACACAGTGTCCATGTCTTTGGACCGTGGGAGGAAAACCCAACCACTCAAAAGAAAAATCCATGCAGATTTATTGAGAAAAGCTGTCGACCAAACATTCATAAATTCATAATTATTTATTAGTCATACAAGGTTTACAAAAAAGTAGTAACAGGGATGCTCAAAGCATAGAACAGGAAATGTGGGGAGGAAAACAGGTATGAGTAACACAAAAGAAGAAAATCCTCAACACAAACACTAGGTGGTAGCAAACTGTCTCTTTTCAATTGTCTTAAAATTCGCTTCCAGTTTGCCACTTCTAATTCTGAATAAATGCAAGTAAAGTTCATTCATTCCAACTCAAAAACAAATTCTGTGAGTTAAAGTACCTCTACGATCAAAACACATGGGGTGCCTCTTCTATATGCCTTTCTGTGCATAAACATAAACTTTAGCCATACTTTGGAAAAGTAAATTTTAATCACTTTCCGGAAAATGGGACAGCATCTCAGTGGTTAATGATCTTGAAACTGGAAATGTTCAAAAAACATAGAATTATGTAAACTACATTTCTAGCTGACAAAATAGCTTTCAGAACTATAATCAGTGAAGTGGGCTGACTTCACCATAGCCAGAATTATGTGCCGATTCATGATGCTTTAGCCACTGCACTCAAAAGAGTTCCTATTATGTTTATAAACTATATACTGTATTTACGCTCGTATAATCTGTTTTAATAGTTACATTATTTATTTTATTATCTGTTGTGGAACATGTTGTTTGCTTCTGCAAAGTGTTGCTTGGGATCCTCTGAAGGTTGCTGGATATCATGGCCGGCCCGTACACTGGTACTGTATGTGCTGTGTAGATTGGAGGCAGAACCTCTACATTTTTCCCAGTTGATTCAGGGGTTTATCAAGGGTGTGTTCTTGTTCCTACTCTGTTCAATACTTGCATGGATCGGGTGTTGGCCAAGGTCATGGGGTCTAGCAGCTGTGGGGCATCTGTTGGCAAAGAAAGATTCATGGATCTTGACTATGCTGACGATGATGTGATCTTCCTAGAGTCAATAGAGGCTCTGATCGGGGCGCTTGAAAAACTAAGCGAGGAGTCTGAGCATTTGGGCTTGCATGTGTCCTGGATAAAAACCAAGATCCAGGCTCTAAATGAACCCTTAGGCACAGCCATCAGCAGTGTGTCTGTCTGTGGAGAGAGTGTCAACCTCATCAAGAGGTTTACTTACCTCGGCAGTGACTCTTACCTCTGGTGACACTTCCTATGAAGTCAGTAAATGGATTGGAAGAGCATGAGGGGGTCATGAGGTCACTGGAAAGGGGTGTGTGGGGCTCCTGATATCTATGCAAAAGGACGACGGTCCAAGACTTTAGAGTTCTGGTGCTTCCTGTCTTGCTATATGGTTGCAAGACATGGATGCTATCCAGTGACCTGAAATGAAGACTGGACTCCTTTGGTACTGTGTCTCTTTGGAGAATCCTTGGGTACCGCTGGTTTGACTTTGTGTTGAATGAGCAGTTTCTCACAGAGTCTTGAATAAGGCACATTACCTGCATTCGGAAGGAGCATCAATTACAGCACTATGGCCATATGGCGCGATTCCCCGAGGGTGATTATTGAGGACCCGAATGGCTGGACCAGGCCAAGGGGGTTCCCACGTAACACCTGGCTGTGGCAGATAGAGGGTCATTTTCAGAGAGTGGGACTGGGCTGCATGTCTGCCTGGGGGGGTTACCAACCAGGATCCCAAGCTGTTTTGTCATGTGGTGGGTCCAGCAACACGCTGTACCAGTGCATGATCCCCAAATTGACCTGATCTGTATAGAGAATGTGAAAAAAGGTGGAGGAATAGGCAAAATAAGTACTATACTGTTCTGAATGCTATCATCACACTCATGACAATTTTTAAGAAATAACCCAAAAATTGCAGCTTCATTTCTAACAACTTATACACATGTATAGAATTTAAGTTACTAGAACTACAGGGAATAGACCCCATGTCAACGATCTCATGGACTTGACAAGATGTCAGGCCTGGATGTCTTCACCATCCCCTTAAACCAACCAAAACTAAACTATAGATATGTCCAATAGAAATGTGTTATTGAACTAAATGCTGAAGTTTACTTTTATCTTTGGACCATCAAACACAATCAAATAACTTCATAATAACATCTAAATAGATAGCACATACTAGATTAGATTACATCATTTACACAACAATAATTTGCGTTAGGATTACTGGCAATTTGTGAAAAACACAATATACGCTTTGCTTTCAAAAATAAACTTAGTACTGTAAAAAACCCCAAGTACCTCTTGTTGCAGCTTGTGGTATGGGTCTTGTGCCCACATTTAGGCACAAAACATTTTCCATACTCGGTGAGGACCTTCTCAAAACCTCATGATAACACATTCCGCATTTACGCAAAAAGGAAGATAATGTGATCATCCTTTAGCTGCCTTCCTAACCCACTAGCCATCTTGAATGTCAGTCACTAGTTCTCTTGAACTGAGACTGTCCTTGCTAAAGGCAAACTCACAGTGCTTTTTTGCTAGCACACAATGTACAGCACTGATGCTGGCGTACCTGAGAAATCCTGTAGAGCTACAAACAACATCATAGTCATCAACAATACAGTATCTGTTTACTATTCTAAAACAATCAATACAGGTCAACACCTTATCACTAGGTATAAATACAGTAGTAAGCATAACTAGAAAAAAATTATAATAACAATAAATCAGGTGTCTTAAGACTTGGTGTTTTTTAATGATGCCAGGTAGTCATGCTGCCAGTTGTGAAATGCTCAGCCAACCCTCTCAATAAGAATACATCTCACCTTTTCACTTTTAGAATCTCTTCAAAACACTGGATCAGTTGCATTCCAACACCAAGGACTTTCATCCTTCTTCTCCTCTCCTTGTAACATTGCAACTGGTGGTGAAGATGTTGAAGGTTGACTTTGATCAAAGTTCAGCTCTAAAGTTAATATTGGCTAGGTCTTCAGCTAACTTTAACTGTTGTCTTTGACATATTAAAAAATATGAAGTGATTGATGGTACATTCTGCAGGACTGCTTTGTCTTTTGTAAGTTTTTCTTTCATAACTTAAGTTTTGCTTGTGCTCTATGGTGGCTCAGGAAACATGTTTGAAGTGGAACCAAATTACTAATGGTTCCCTTTTTATGATGATGCAGAGACATTCAGTCATAGAGTTGTAAGCTGTAAGATGGAGAGGTGAAGCATTGAGTGCCAGGATACATCAGCATTTGATTCAGTAAGAAAAGATGGCAGTACAGTGAAACTTCCATTGTCGTGATAGTCTATGATCGAAAACTGGTGAGCACCAGCCCACTTCAAGCACTGCTTAGATATATAACTTTTTCCTGCTTAAATCTTCAGCCTAGCCCATTTGTACATGCTGTCCATACCTTCTCCCTAATTTTTCTTTTTTTTTTACTTTTCTAGCTTTTTGATGTCTCCCCATTAATCACTGAAGCTTTTGGAAAGGGCTGGTGCACAAAATCACAAAGTATGTCTATTGCCTGTTCCATCACATGTTTATGTTTAGCAGATGTTTAACACCATATTAAGGTATTAACTTAAGTTCATAGTCTATGAAAGAATCCGTTTTGCTGGTGTACAGGTTTATAGGATAATTATTGTTATGTATGTAAAATACAGTGAAATCCTTACCTGCTTTTGCTATCAACATGTTGCTACTCTACCTTTAGTGACTATATCTATCTTAACTCAAAACTTATATTTACTTTACCTGAATAATCTCAGAACATATTTGTCATAAATGTGTACAAATAATTTCCAGGTAAATTATGAGGAGTGGAAGGGCTACTATTAATGCAGTTTTAGATGCTTGACTGGCAGCCAGGCATTACATTTTGTGTGAGTTTTGTCACTTGAAGGTTTTACAGCCCAATAGCCACAGTAGGGGAAATGAATATCTAAGGACATGTTTTCTTTGCTTTGACTGATGGTGGCAGTGACAGTGTCTGCTTTCGAGACTCAGTCCACCACTCTCCCTTCAAAGGCAGTATATATTTTTGTGAATTCTGCTTAAAGAAACATTATGTAATGGATCCTGATGTGTGAACACAGGCACTGTGAAAACCTTGTCAGCTTGTAGGAAATCCTATGAAAGTAAGGAGATGGAAACTGGACTCCATTTATGTTACGCCTACTTCAAAACATATGTGATCGAGTCAGTGCTAAACATTTTTAGCTCAAATAAAAAACATACTTGACCATCCTAACACAAGGCAAAGCTGAAAACTACCAGATTTGTAATGCTTTGGTATTATATTTTATAGTGCCTCATGTATTCTAACAACTTTGTGCTCTTTCCTTATACACCATGACCACGAGGTACAAACTGCATCTTTACATTGTCATCTGTGTTCGGCTACCAAGACTCAATTGGTTTAATTTTCAGTAGGGTCCCCTGGCCTTTGGGATCCATGCCTGCTGGTGAGAATCACTCTGAGTGCCTTGAGGAGACGTTCGTGAGCAATGAGAGATCACACAAACTCTACAACACAGAATTAAATTCTCCTGTACAAATGCTGCCACCTAACTTGTAATCTAGATAGGAAAAATGTTGCAGTGGTCAGCTGCCAGTGCTTAGATGGGTTTGCAGACAACTAAATACAGACCATCACTTTTTCACACCTAAGACTTTAATGGGATGTATGTAACTGACACACTTACCTGGATAGGGAACCCAAAGCCAAGGTGGGTGGAATGAGCTGTTTCTGTGCTGAAGTAGTGAAGCATCCACTATGTTCTCAAGAGAGATGATACGAGTCACCCCTAGAAGCCCACTAACAATACAAACACACACTAGTGGCAGCAGGACCTGAGCAAAACAAGTAACATCAGATTAAAGCAAAACCTGGAATACTACAAAGCTATTTAATTAAGAATACTATCATTTTCAGGCTGACACTTACTTGGATGGGTGGAAAAATGAGCACAGTTCAAAGGTGAACTTTGTGGCTTTGCTCAAATGAATGTAAGCAATGCTAGAAAAAGACTTTCATGTAATTTAACAGGAATATTGAAGGGGAGGAATTTGCTTTCCAGAAAAGGAATGTAGTCACAAGATTAAATGAAATGCTGTTAGTTAATAAATAACATTACATCAAATCACCCTCCTGTGCTTTACTTAGTTACTTTTGTCTGCTTTAACTGGTTTGTTTTAACTTCATTTCTTTGTTGTGTAGTAAACTAAAACTGTGCAAAATAAAATACAGTAAAAGTAAATATAAATGAAATAATGTAAAATGAACAACATATTCACAGTTTGACATTTTGTACATTTTATTGGAACATTTAATAATTATTGCTTTATTTTGCAAGTAACAATTAGATAATATATACAGTGGGTACGGAAAGTATTCAGACCCCCTTCAATTTTTCAGTCTTTGTTATATTGCAGCCATTTGCTAAAATTATTTAAATTATTTTTTTTCCTCATTAATGTACACACAGCACCCCATATTGACAGACAAAAAAAAAAGAATTTTTGAAATTGTTGCAGATTTATTAAAAAAGAAAAACTGAAATATCGCATGGTCCTAAGTATTCAGACCCTTTGCTTTGACACTCATATATTTAACTCAGGTGCTTTCCATTTCTTCTGATCATCCTTGAGATCACCTTCATTTGAGTCCAGCTGTGTTTGATTATACTGATTGGACTTGATTAGGAAAGCCACACACCTGTCTATATAAGACCTTACAGCTCACAATGCATGTCAGAGCAAATGGGAATCATGAGGTCAAAGGAACTGCCTGAAGAGCTCAAAGACAGAATTTTGGCAAGGCACAGATCTGGCCAAGGTTACAAAAAAAATTCTGCTGCACTTAAGGTTCCCAAGAGCACAGTGGCCTCCATAATCCTTAAATGGAAGACGTTTGGGACGACCAGAACCCTTCCTAGAGCTGGCCATCCGGCCAAGCTGAGCTACCGGGGGAGAAGAGCCTTGGTGAGAGAGGTAAAGAAGAACCCAAAGATCACTTTGGCTGAGCTCCAGAGACGCAGTCAGGAGATGGGAGAAAGTTGTAGAAAGTCAACCATCACTGCAGCCCTCCACCAGTCAGGGCTTTATGGGGGTCTGAATACTTTCCGTACCCACTGTATATATTCCATCCATCTTTTAAATTCACCTACTGAAGTTTAGGGTCATATTAAGGCTGATGCACATAGTCACTGCTATTACTGTTATTATAAATAAGTTATGTAAGGCAGGAACGAACTGTGAATGGGACACTCGAGCATCATAGCGAACACTCGTAAACAAACCCAAACTGGACCAACCAAGACACAAATTAACCTGACATAAAAGTCCTTGGTGCATAAAAGCAAACTCAAAAATCATAAAAAAAGTCTGATGGGTTTAGAGAGAATGTGCAAAGTCCACATTGTGACTGAGTATGGAGTTAACTGTAGCTTCTTAAAGCAATAATGCAGTTGGATTAACAGCTTATATACTTCTGCCTTTGAAGTCCAGGTGTTTCTCACACTCATACTTGTTTTTTTCAATCTCAACACCAAGGCCAAAGAGACCAATCACAGAAAAGCCAAACTGACCAATTAGATTGCTCAGAGGGACTGGACACACACACACACACACACAGACCTTAACATTTTATTATACAGTAGATTATTATTATTATTATTATTATTATTATTATAGTGTTAAGATTCAAAACATAATCAGTTTGGGTCTTTCCCCTTTAGCCTTTAAAACTACTTCAACATTTATTCATATTCTACAACATCAAATCTAAGTAATGGATCTAATAATTGTAATAAATATCAGATTTCACATAACTACAACTTGTATTTGAAAGATTAAGATTAAGCAGCTTTTTAATAAAAAACATCTAATGTGAGAAACGATTTATTATGGTTAAAGGGTACTACAAAACCTTTTGAATTTCATCAAGAATCATGATTGACTACTGAGATACTGTAAATGTTACTGTCTGTTCTTTAGATCCAGCTTCACCAATTTTCTGAAAAAATAATAACATATATTAAATGTCATTCATACATCTATATTTAATAACATTGTTCCTTCAAAGCTGTAGCTGTCTTTACCCAAAATTACCAAAGTTCAACAGCTCTAGTTTGCAAATGGGATTCAGCAAAAGCTTGACTTGTTCAAATGATTCCACAGACAAAATATCAATTCAAAGTAAAACAATTCACACAAAAAAGAGAAAACTGATATAGGAAAGAAATGAAAAGTTCTGTTTGAAGCTTACAATGCTTGTTTCATTTCTTTAAGTTTGCCTATACAGTTGAACCATTTCTAAATGTTCAGAAAACTGTATGCTATCCCATTTCTACACTGTAAATGGGTCTTTCTGTCCCTGCTAGCACTGGGACCAGTTCTGAACAAAAACTGACTCAATTAACACACTGTATCTTAGTTATAGCAAGAAAGTTCTATCTCTTATTAACTTGCAGGGGATAAAGGCTATACCATTGTCTATGACTATGAAAGAAAATTATATTCTATTCAAATCAAGCAAACACTAATATTAGTTTAACTCAAAGCTTTAACTTCCTAAGATTGGCTCTTACAAAAGCCATTGTTATTTCTCTAATAAACAAATCAGATTTATTTCCTAATGTTCTATATATCAGATTTAGAATTTCTTACAATTTGAATCTCATGTTCCAACTGTGTTGCTTTCCAGTCACATCAGAGTGTGTTAAAAATGATTTTCAAACATCATTTAATGTAAAACATGCTGGAGTCATTATGCTTTTAGTTTTAAGTTCCACTTTTCAGACTATTGACATTAGTTCTCTGCTATTTAGCCATGACTATTGAGATGGATCGCTAATCATGTCCTAAATTAGTTTAATTTCTCACTTTTCAAGTCACAAGATAAAGGATAACATAAACAAATACAACTTATTACCAGTTTTTCTATTTTTTGTTTTTAATTTCTATAATTATTTTTGTTTTGGCCAACAGGAAGTTGTTCAGTTTTTCAATGACAACTTAGCCTTTGCATAGTGCCGTTGAGACCATCTGTCAGGTAGTCATAATGATTTAAATTTTAATTGAAATATTCATTATTATTAAGTTTTTTTCAGTCACTAGTAAAGTCATTCACACAGAATGTTTTGATGGTTATGGTGGCGCAGTGGTAGCACTGCTGCCACACAGTAAGGAGATCAGGGATCACGTCCCTGGTCCTCCCCACATGCAATTTGCATGTTTTCCTGTGTCTGAATGAGTTTTCTCCAGTAGCACCAGTTTCCTTCCGCAGTCCAAAGACATGCATTTAGGTGACATAAAATTGGCTCTAGTATGTATGTCTCTTGTGTGTTCACCCTGCAATGGACTGGTGCCTTGATCATGGTATTGTTCCTGCCTTGCACTCTATATCTGAAGGGACAGGCTCTAGCCACACGCAAGCCTATTCAGGATTAAGCAGGCTTAGAAAATGATATTGTGTGGATTAGATTTTCTAGTTAGACCACTAATTCTAAGTAAGACTGTTTTATAAGTCACCAATTGGCAGAACTGGGGAAATTGACTAAATTGAGAAAATTAACCCCTCGTCATATACCCTTTTAAATGTGCGTGTTACTAGTTACATGTGGTTTAAAATAAAATAAATTTAAGGAAATTCAGCTACCAGCTTAAGTAATTTTGAAATGTATCGCACATTAGATAAATGTGAAATAGTCAAAACTGATTAATTACCTTAGCTATACTGTCTGAAAGGAGGTGTAGTCCATCTCTTCTAAAAAACTTCTGTCTCTCCCCGAACAAATCAAAACTGTCAATGAAGACCAGGCTGTGCTCAGTGCAGAAAGACATCAGCCAGGCGTTGGGAGGGAAAAAGTTGACTGAAAGCCTCATTTAATCTTTGGAGCATAGGGAGCAGTCCAGATTTTAGGATCCACACAGTTGACTCTCGGGACTCCTCTCAAGCGATGTGGCACTAAATTAAATGCCATCTTTTCTGTCATCAGAAATTAAAACACTAACCAGAAAAATTGCTTGATAAATCAAAGCAAAGGGGCTAATAATATAATTTTTCCTTTAAAACACACATCAGCATCCGCAATCTTGGATAACCAGGAAGTGCATGGCCTGTGGTTTTGACGACATCATGGTCTTACATTCATTTCTATGTAGGAAAACTTTAGCAACAATAAATAAACATGGTGACACCTGTAGTAACCAATGATGGTGTCACAGACTGTTAAGAGATTTTGTTGTGAATGATAAAAAAAGAAATCAGAACTGGAGATCAAAAGTACACAAGTGATCAAAGCACAGGTGTAAACTAGAAATCAAAATCAAGAGCAAAAAGAAATTTAAAAAAACCTAAACAAAATCTAGCAATTGGCCTACTTGAGTTTAAAAGCTAACTACCACTAAACAATTGCGTTGTTTATTCAACCAAACTTGGAGCCATCGACATATTTATAGTTGCAGCTCTGCAGATGTCACAGAAGTATCTATCAAGGTCACAAGACATGTCTTTGTGTTGCATAAACAAGAAAATGGGATGAAAACTACTAAATTCTAAACATAATCAAAAAAATTGAAAATGGTCAAAAGCATCAATAAATGAGTTCTCTAAAGGGAGAAACCCTACAGTAAATATAAAATAATATGTATATTACAAAGACATGAAATACATTTAATGTTCTTAAATAGTTTTAAAATAAATATTAAAATTGCAAAATAGAATTCTACACCATTCTTATTCACTAAAATCCACTCAGAAATGTGTTTGGACCCCAAAGACTCAAGGTGTCTTCTTGTGATTAAAAACAGTTATTTGGTTTTACACCTACTCTTCCTCACCCAAACAATATAGTTCATTTTTAATTTCAGGTTGATGCCTCCAGTGTAGGTGTAGGCATCATATTATTACAAATACTGGCACCAGTAAATTGCACCAATGTGTGCTTTCATTTCCAGAAAGTTAACTACTACTGAGCACAATTATAATATAGGAGACAGAGAATTATTGGCAATAGAATTAGCACTTGAGGAGTGGCACCACTGGATGGAAGGGACAAAACAACCATCTACAATATTTACGGATCATACAAATTTCATTTATTTAAAGATTGGTAAAAGGCATTTCAATACCATTGAATGTGTACAGAGATCAGAACCTATTATACCTTAAATAATAATGTACAATAAATTTGTGGTAGCCATATTTTTATCTCAGGTCTCAAATTTAATAAAAGAAGGGATTGATTCCAGGGGTGACATGGGGGTGCAGTGGTAGTGCTGCAGCCTCGCAGTAAGGAGACCTGGGTTTGTGTCCCGGGTCCCCCATGCATGGAGTCTGAATGTTCTAATTGTACCTGCATGAGTTTCCTCTGGGTGCCCCAGTTTCCTCCTATATTCTAAAGAAAAGCAGGTTGGGTGGATTGGCGATGTTAAATTGACCCTGGTGTATAGTTGGAGTGTGTGTGTGTTTGCCCTGCAATGCACTGGTGCCCTTCCAGGGTTTGTTCCTGCCTTGTGCTCTATAGTAGCTGGAATAGGGTCCAGCACCCTCCCATGACACAGTCCAGGACAAAGAGGTTTAGAAAAACACTGACTGACTGACTAATTCCAGGGAAAGCAATTGTATACTCTGACAGCAAAAGCTGTGTGAAGGCTCTAAAAGACCCAGGAAACAGACCAGGTCCCTCTCTAACCTGCCCAGAAAAGGACTCACATAAGGAAGCATGACTCCACTAATCTACTGGCCAGCTTTGGCCTATACAGACTTAAAGGGAATTTTTGGCTTCAAAAGTTCAAAATATCTTTAACGTTCAGAAAACATACCAGAAATGCACAAAAATTCTTAAAAATAATGTTTCTTTAATGGCATTTTATGGTTCTTATTGGGTTGTATGGCTCTTGTAGAACTATTGCTTGACAAAGCACCATTTCATTCTAAGATGGGTTCTTTGCATATGAAGTTGGTTCTTTGTGCTTTGAAAAACACCCTAATACATAGGAAAAAAACACAAAAATCTTCAATGTACAGGGTGTCCACAAAAACACTCTTTGATTTTAAATGGTTACAAAATCAAAACTTATTGGAATATGTTTATAAATAAGATGACAGCAAATACATTAACTCAAAACATTTCTTCTTTTCCACAACTTACTGAGGTAGGTGACTAACTTTTTCAACAAGATGGGTTTCAATAAGATGGATTTCACCACGGTCCTTCAACCTTTGGGTGGCTGTACAACAATACCAGCAAAAGTGGATAGATTTTCTAAAGCGGCTCCTTTAATTCCAATCAAGAAATTACTTTTGGCCCAAGAATTAGTGACAACCTTAATTAAAGTATGACATAAACATTGTTTTTCCACATCAGAAAAGTATCAATTGTATGAAGGACCTCATTTCACTTCTGTTATTTGAAAAAATCAAAAGTAGGTATTCAAGTGAATCTTATTTCAGGTTATCACCCCCAAAGTAATGGCCAGATGGGAAGAATTAAAAAGGAAATTGAAAAATATCTTTAACGTCCTTGGCATTAGGCCCAAGTGTCTTCAAGGCTTGGAATTCAATGTAAAAATGGTTAACCCCAAGTGTTTGAAGGGTTAAGCAATTATGATCCAATGTACAGTGGATGCATTTTGCCACTCATGATAACTCATCGATATTCATGAGTATGGTGGAGCCCCCAAAACACACAAGTAAGTAAACAAAAAGCTGTAAAGCCAATTTTAGAAAAAAAACTGAAATTCAACCATTAGTTGAATCAAATGATAGTGATGACTAGGCTGACCCGCCTTTTAAGGCAACCGTCTTTTAAGTTGACCACTTCTTAAGGCAAATCAATATGTAGATCAATTTGATATTTTATACAAACTCATTAATTTGGTTATATTGCATTTGAGCGGTATTACTTTAATACTCATAGTTTCTGTTATTTTTGTGATGAAATTTAAACTTTTTTTCTATATTGAGGTCGCCCTTTCGAACCCCTCTGATATTTACTACGCGGTAAGGCATTTGTACTCCATCAACATTAATTATTTCCAGAGACATAATTTTGTCTATTTTTCCAGCGCATCGCGCACAAAAGCAAGGGAACGATGGGGACGGAAGGACAATCCCGACCGCTTTTATATAGTAAGAAAGAAGAAGAAGATATCGCACAGTCTGGAGTAGAAAATCATCTTTTACCTGGAAAAACGTAACTACAATTCCCATCGTGAATTGCAAAATGGACGGGGCATGCGTGAAACTCCGTGCTACTCGCACAGTCTGGAGTAGAAAGTCATCTTTTACCTGGAAAAATGAAACTATAAATCCCATTGTGCATTGCAAAATGGACGGGGCGTGTGTGAAACTCTGCGCCTGCGTAGCACTCATGGGACGGAAGGACAATCCCGACGGCTTTTATATAGAAGGATAATGTAAATTGATCATCAGGCATTGAAACAGATAGTGAAACAGAGGCATATGGCACTGTACATCTGACCTGCAATGATATGCCTGATGAATTTGGTCACGTGAAACATCACTGCGGCAAAAAGTTAAAATGACTGTGATCAGCTGGAAGGACAAAAAAGATGTCATACTCCTAAGCATTGGTCTCAATGCAACAACTGTCAATGGTCATGTCAGGGGAAATATGAAAGTCACTAAGCCTTTTGCTGCAGGAGCCTACAATAACACAAGGGGTTGCATCCATCATGAGGATCAGGCACTGACATTTTTGTTTTTGCACATTTTATTTAAAGAAGTTAAGATTCCATATAATCCAGACTTATTTTAGCACCAGAGAAAGTAACATTACATACAATTGAGTCAGGCTTAACAAATCTAAAACCAACCCCTGTCAAAGAAAACATCAAAAATTAGAAGCGAAGTGTCTACCTTTAATAAATCCAGTTTGGTCTTTTGATGTTACAGAAGGAAACACTTTCTCAGTCCTTCTAGATAGATCTTTGGAGAGTATCTTAACATCATTATTTTGTATTTTAGTTTTGTTTATAATGTGTGTTTTATCTATCATGTGATGTCCTTGAGTGTTCAGAAAGGAGCCTATGAATAAATAAAATGTATTATTATTATAATTCAGAAGTGAAACTGGTCAGTATGATGCACATTGTAACAAGTCTTTATTTTTCTTTGGAAATACAATAATTAATGCTTGGCAAAATATTTGAGGTAAGGTTTTATTGTCTCTGGCTTCTGAAAACATTGGTAATAGCAGTGTAGCTATCTTATTTGAATTTTTGTTTTATAAAATTCCACTGGGTAGCTATCAGAGCCTGTTGCTTTCCATCTTTGGAGTGAGATTATATCATCAAGTAATTCTGAGCGTGTCAGAGGTTTCTCCAGGTCCTCTGCACTACAAGTATCTTGTTATGATATTTGTAATGCATCAAAAAACTAATTCGATTGTGTCTTATCTTCCTTAAAATAGAATAGAGTAGAACAGTAGAATAGAAGGACGTGTGTGGGGGTTATATTTTTATGGTCAATAATCTTATCTCCATCTGTGTGGGTAATTTTTGTTATTGCATTACGAACTTTCAGCTTGTGGATTTGATTGAGCTAAAATAGTAATAATGTTGCCATTTAAAGATGAGCTGTTCCATTTCTTTTGTAATCAGGTGAGGTTAAATTCTGATTGCAGAACCTGTCTTTGCCTATAAAGTGCCTCATTTGGAAACCTGACATATTCTTGATCTATCCTAGTGAGTGTGTTAATTAACCCAGGCCGCTTCCTGATTTCCAATTTATTTTTGTGGGAGAGATATGAAATAATCTGTCCTCCTAAAAAGGTCTTCAGAGTTTCCCAGTGTATTCTTGCAGAGACCTCTGAGGATGTATTTAGTCTCTAATTAATAAACAATGTGTTTGGAGATGAATTCTGTACAATACTTGTCAGCTAATGAGAGGAGGTTAAGGCACCAGCTATGAAATGATCAGAGGGGCGTGGTCAGAGATAACAATGGTGTCGTACTTGCATGATTTGATAATGGGCAATAAATAATTATCTATAAAGAAATAATCCATTATTGAGTAACTGTGATGTATTGATGAGAAGGAATATTCTCATGAGTTTGGATTTAAAAATTTCCATGGGTCTGATAAGTTATGATCCATTGCAAACTGTGTAATTATTTTTGCAGTATCAGATGTTATTGTCATTGTAGTTGAAAACCTATCCAGGTCTGGATTTAAAACACAATTAAAGTCTCCAACCATTATAATTTTATGAGTGTTCATATTAGGAATAAATGCAAACATATTTTCAATTAGTTTTCTGTCATCCAAATTAAGGGCATAGATATTTATCAAAATTAGTTTAGATTTAAATACATTATCCATCACCATGACATATTGCCCTGCAGCATCAGATACCATGTCTAATGCTACAAAAGAGACTGTTTTGTGTATTAAGATTCCCACACCTCTAGTTTTCTTTGTGAGTACTGAGAAAAGCGCTATATAAATGTAATGAATTATTATTATTATTATTATAGCTGGCATGAAAGACTTGGCCAGCCCAATCTCTTTGCATGCCAAAATTGGTCCTTACTTATTAAGCGAGTCTCCTGTAAAAATACAATCATGGCATTTATGCCTGATAGGTTAGAGACCTTTGACATTCCAGCTAATAAAGTTCATTGTTTGGTCAGAGAGACACTTCTGAACTTTTGAGGACATTTTGTAATCTTAAGTAAGGGTAGTATGTTATTTCATACAACAGTTGTGACTTTGATTTCATATTACAGTGATCCCTCGCTATATCTTGCTTTGACTTTCGCGGCTTCACTCCATCGCGGATTTTAAATGTAAGTATATCTAAATATATATCACAGATTTTTCGCTGGTTCACGGATTTCTGCGGACAGTGGGTCTTTTAATTTATGGTACATGCTTCCTCAGTTTGTTTGCCCAGTTGATTTCATACAAGGGACGCTATTGGCGGATGGCTTAGAAATTACCCAATCAGAGCATGTATTACATATTAAATAAAACTCCTCAATGATATAAGATGTGCTTCCCAAGTGGTGCTTGATTGTTTGCTTTTCTCTGTCTCTTTCTCACTCTCTCTGACATTCTCTGTGCCTGACGGAGGGGGTGTAAGCAGAGAGGCTGTTTGCACAGAGGTTGTTTGCTTAGAGGATACGGACCTCACATTGCTCCCTTCTTTGCGGCCGGCCGCTTTATCGCGGTGCTTTGGCATACTTAAGACAAAAAGCACGTATTGATTTTTTGATTGTTTGCTTTTCTCTCGTGCTCTCTCTCTGACATTCTCTGCACCTGACACGCATTCCTTTGAAGAGGAAGATATGTTTGCATTCTTTTAATTGCGAGAATGAACTGTCATCTCTGTCTTGTCATGGAGCACAGTTTAAACTTTTGACTAAAGGGTGTTATTTCATGTCTAGAGGGCTCTAATAATGTTAACAGAGTGGGAGAGTTTAGAAGGGCTTAAAATATATAAAAATAACCATACAAACATATAGTTTCTACTTCGCGGATTTTCACCTATCGCGGGGGGTTCTGGAACGCAACCCCCGCGATCAAGGAGGGATTACTGTATTGCTAAGTATTATGACTAAAGAGCCTATTATTATGTCGGTACTTACAATTGTTTGGGTAAAAGGTATACATAAGAAATAGCTTGCTCTTTCTTCCCACTACCCTTGCCCCAGCTCTCCCCCAAGTTGCCTCCCCAAGTGAGGCTAAACTAAAGTCCCAGTCCTCTTACATGCAAAGAGACAGAGCACATCCAAAACAAAATTAACCACTAGCAGTGGTGTAGAGAGGAATAAAATTCAAACTGGGATATTATATGATAATACAGTTCAAATACAATAAACCTAGGATATGATGTTAAACAGTCAGTGACATTCTAACCTCTCATGCACAACCAACAGACAAAAATTACAAGAAAAGTGCAAAAAGAAGCAAGCTTCTACTGTCATGATTGCAATGTCAGGTTGTGCGTTGATGACTGTTTCAAAACATGTCACATGAAGGACATATACTAAATCTACATAAATACAGCAGTGGACAATAGACATAGCTTTCCTATTGCATTTATATTGATGTTTTTGGTAGCAACATGTTTCTGTTACACATAGTAACATTTTTTGTTGTTGGCTTGTTTTTCCAGGGACAATTAAAAATAGACATAATACCTGGAAGGAGCTTCTTTATCTGACTGTATTTTTTCAAAAAGCACTAATGAATTAGGCTGTGGGTATTTCTCCATTTGAGAGCCAGGATGGACTTAAGCATTCTCTTTTGTTGATCAAGTCTGTTCATGTTCTCTTGCCCAATTTAACTGATGCATTAGATAATACATTATTGTAAAAAGGTAGGGCCTGTGTCCTGTAGCCAGTGCCAGTGCTAGGTTATTTTGCACCCACCAAAGCTTATTAGTGTGCCAACCAACTGTTTGGTAGCTTTTATCATCTGCGACATTGGCAACTGCCTTTGTGTTCCAATTTCTGTTGTTCTGCCCATCTCATCCTCCATTTTCTAATGATGGATATGAGGAATATGAAATCCAAGAAACGGTGGATTCTAAATGTCTGGGAACACTGGTACAGCAATTTCATAGACACCATCCTAACAAGCATAGTGATCACAATCAGAACCTGCACCTTCAAAGGTGAACTCTGTACAAATTGATTAATTCTTTCACAGTGCATGGTGGCATCAATAAATCAGTTCCTCAATCAAGGAATGAATTTGGCCTGAAGACCCTTGACTAGTATACTACTGTCATCATATTCTTCGATTTTGTTTGGTAAATATTTACATTTGTACTTTTAGTGAAAAATTAACTTATTGGCACTCACATACAAGGATGACAATGTAACCCAGCATTACTCCCATTAAGTCTTTGAAATACTCTCGGTTTTACTTTGCTCCACATTTTTAAAGTGTTTTGCAAGAGTTCATGAATAGTGCTATGTTAAAAAGAAATTAACTAACTTAGCTGCTACAGATCAGTTGCAGTTGGTACATAAGTTAATGTAAAATTCTCAAAGCTGCTGATTCCAATTTAGTTCACAAGAAGCAAGAGCTCTACATTGGCAGCATCAACCACAATGCATAAACCATCCCTAGACATGGCAGCAGTCCATTGTAATGCCACACACCCAAAGACTACGAATTTGGAATCATCAACTAACCTAATCTACAAGTTCTTAGGAAAATTCCCATAGCTAAAATTCATCACTAGTTCAATTCAAATAAAAAAATTCAATGTGATTAAAGTAAAGTCTGATAAATGTTTCTTGTTTTTAAAAAGCAGCCATTGTGTAGTCTTATATGTCTAAAAGATTGCTCTTCATGCATTTGAAAGTAAACTAAAAACAATGAGCACAAACAGACCTTGGAGACTGACAGTCCATGAGAATTTGTACAGAACCTGAAGTAGATAGTGGGAACTGGTGATAAACCACTTAAATAATAATCATCAGGCACCAATATCTCTGAAGACTATTTTTTTGTGAGTGACAATGTGCATATCCTTAAAAGCCTTCATGAGAAACGCTATTTCTGTATCGGTGGGCAGTATGCATAGCTGACTGCACAATTGCTTTTGGGTTTTTTCATATCACATCCATCAGCTGCAATGAAATAAGCTCCTAAGATGAAAATGAAAATCTTTTCAACTTTTGTTTTTTTAACAATAAGGTGCAAACTATAGAGCCTTACTGAAAACATCCTGAAGACTGGGTATTGGGTAACACATTGAGAAGTGACCTTCCGGCATGATGGGATAAAGAGGTTATGCATGTGCTGGGACAGCAGGACAATCAACAGGACCACACTGAAAAAAAGATATAGAGTACAATATCATTTAGTTTAAGCGCTGGAAACATACTGAAAATATAATCACCCATCTTTTTAACTGATTACAGTAGGTCAATTCCAAATAATTAAGCTTTTAATATCTACCAAAGATCATACCTATAAAATTAGAACAGCCTTTTTTCTCCATAATGCCCACCATACAATAAGGGTCAATGCATTACTGGAGATTTCCATAGAAAGGAAGAAAGGAAGGTCCACTGAAATACTTCATACAGACTAAACCAGAAAAAAAGCAAAATAATCCTCACACCGCAGTAATGCCCCAGCTAGCTGAACAGAAGAGCGCTGCTTCTTTGTAAATGGACAGTCCAATGATGGAAAGTGTTGGTGCAACTACCATCGGGCTGGAGTAGCGTGATATAACACCGTAGAAGCCTGATAGCCCCAGAAGAAGTCTGACAATGCCAGATACAAAAACAGCACCCTGGAGCTGCCAAGGGGAGAGCAAAAGGTTTTTGGAATTAAAATATGTAATACCTATACACACAGAATATTTAAACAAAATAAAGGCAAACCTGGATAGTGTCTTCTACTCCTTTAGCTGGAGTTATGGAAATGTCAACAATTTTCATAAGCAGCTAAATGTACCATATAGCTTGAAGACAGAGATTGAAATGCACTCTTGTCCTTAGTTTGCTTATTCCAACACAGGGTCCCACTGACCAGAAGCCAATCCCAGCATCAAAAGGCACAGGCTGTGCGTTGATGTGCGTTGGTAGGGCAGTGCATAATGATAAATCTTGTACATGTGTAGAATTGTTAACGTGAAGAAATACATTTAGTAAATCTTATTGGCTTACCAGAGGAAGTAAGAATCAACTTGAAGTGTTCCCGCATTTTGTGTGTGTACGTGAGTGTCATGTTTAAGGAAGTCTCCATTGAGTACTCTCAGTTTACAGTGACTGAAGTGATTTTTGTCTTGACATCAGAAAAATTCTCCCACCTCTCTACTCCAGTCCATGCAGTGGATCTTCCCATCATACTCATCTCCAGTCCAAGTTTCATTTGTTCCTGCAGTTAAGTACATATCATTAGTGAAAGTATTTCTACTTTGTTTCAAGTCCAATAGTCACAGCAAGGCAGGAGTGAGTTTCAGGGTTATTTAGCTACATTTTAACTTTGGTCAGATTGTCCATGGTAATATTTGTACTCTAACACACAATTTAAATTGAGTTTGCATCTATAGAGAAGCATCTGCCTTTTTAGCGAATGAACTGGATCACCCTCCCTGCCTGGTCAATATATTTTTCAGTGAATCCCAACTCTGAACCAAAACCTTACTGAATTTACACACCCATAAGCCTAGAATTCAAAATAATTATTAATCCCCTTGCCACCTTTCACATCTAAATGCTAAACATGTTTGGTTTTCTTCATGCAATTTTATTTCTGTTCTTTCAGGAATGTGTCTAATTTTTTTCTGTTTTTGCTTTTCTCAAATGCACATATACTGTGATGTCACTACAAATCTTTTTACTTTCTCGTATACGAAGTATAGGGCAAGTATTGGAATCGTCCAAAGATTTGATGTTGAGATTATGATGAATTTTGATGCTTTCGAACTCCCTGATTTCCTCGTATATGAAGTATAAGGAAAGTATTGTACTCCTCCAAAAATTCCATTTTGAAATTTTGATGAATCTCAACGTTTTAGACCTCCCAGAGTCCAAAAATACCATTTTTGGATATATGTCTGTGGGTCTGTCTGTGTGTATGTGTGTGTGTGAGTGTGTGTGTGTGTATGTAAACATGATAACTTCAGTACACTTTCACTTAGGTCAACCAAATTTTGCATACAAGTATTAGGTACAAAACATAGATTTCTTTCAACTTTTGGAATATTTCCGTTAACCAGAAGTGGTACTTTACCTTTTATTCATGCAGCTGCAGAGTCCAATTTTTTCAACTTTACTTTTATAATAATTGTTAAATATATTATTAATTGGATTTGATTTGTTGTTGATGGCTCTTTAATGTACAGTACATAATATAAAAATATAATCATTATCTTGTGTTTTACTCCTCAAATATCTATCCCCATATCTGAGTATGAAGTCTAGGGGAGATCACTCCCGAGAAGGGCCTCTGCAATTCAGGAGTTCCACTGAATAACCAATTGGATTTGATATTTATGAGTTCCACTGAACAGCCAATCAGATTGAATGTTTAGGTCACATGATTTACACACCAAAAACTCCGATAAGGACCTGGCTGCCACCTGCAGCAAAACACTCCTACTACAGGATAAACTTATGACAAGAAACGCCCACTCAACAGTCATCAGTATGATGACTAAGTAAGATAACACTCCCACAAGCCTAACCTTAACAATAGTATATGGATGATTTTTTATAAAAGTGTCAGGTACACCTTGAAATGGGCATGTTGAGGAAGACTGGGCATGTCACTTTATGTGATTGACGTGTAATGCAAAGGCAGTTAAACGTTATCAGATGTGTGCAATTGGATTGGCTCCTCAATGGTGCAGAGCTGTGGAATTCTGCAGCTGTACTGTGTTGAACAACAGCAATAATGTTCTAATCCTTAGCCACTTTAACTGTACTTAACTACTCTAACCTGTGTGCTGTCTTGACAAACAATAACAAACGATACTGCCCCCAGAGGTTCATGTAGTGCATTGCAGTTACAAAAACCAATGTGGTTCTCTGTGACTGGAGCCTCTATTGAAGGTTCTGTTTATGACGCATCGACAATAAAAAATCTGCATTGATAATCAACTAATCTTTGCAGCCCTAGACAGCTTTCTTCGACACAGTTAACCAAAGGGGACATATTGTTGCCTGTCTGCCCTTGAAGTACTCATACTATACGCACTGGATATATGCATTCACCTTTGAAAATATTTTTTTTTCTCTGCAGAATCTCTCCAGGGAGGTCCCTCATAGTCTTATACTCAGTCCACATCTTTCAGTCTCTGCATATGTCCACTGATACAATTGATTTTGCAATATTAGTTCATATTCAGCCCATGTGTTGATGATACTTAGCTCTTTACTCAATTCTTATTGGCCTTGGGCAGTCTCACTGTCATACCCAAGAACATTGTTGCATGAATGTATGAATATAATATGAATATAAAAAAATTTTAGATTTAGCTGAATGATCTTGCCACCATATTCCACTAATCTCTGTAAACAGTCTTCAGGTCATACTCAACAGCACACTGAACTTTAATATCTAAAATCACAAGTGTAGTGTCTTTTCACCAAAGCACCCTTACTGTGTCACTATACTTTTCCATTTTGATATGTAACTACATGAGAGGCATCTAGCTCATGGAATACTTACAGTTACTGTGAATACTGGGTTACTGCAGCTCTCTTCCCAACAGGGTTTATGCAGAAAACACTAGCAGATCACAACTGTTTTAGAATGGTGCTAGGAGTTTTGTTGTGGGCCAAACAAAATGAGTATATCAAACTTTAAATTTAATCATATATGCTATTTCACTCTCCAAAATATAAACATGTTCAAAATGTAATTACTTAATTACATCTTGGCCGTTGTTAAGAGTGGTGTTCCACAGGAGTCAGTGCTAGGGCCGCTGCTATTTTTAATATATATATAAATGATTCAGATAGGAATATAAGTTACAAGTTGGTTAAGTTTGCAGATGATACCAAGATAGGTGGATTAGCAGATAATTTAAAATCTGTTATTTCATTACGGAAGGACTTGGATAGTATACAGGCTTGGGCAGATTTGTGGCAGATGAAATTTAATGTCAGTAAATGTAAAGTATTACACGTAGGAAGTAAAAATGTTAGGTTTAAATACACAATGGGCGGCTGGAAAATCGAGAGTACGGCTTATGAGAAGGATTTAGGAGTCATAGTGGCCTCTAAGCTATCGACTTCGCTACAGTGTTAAGAAGCCATTAAGAAGGCTAACAGAATGTTAGCACGATGTGTGGAGTACAAATCCAAGGAGGTCATGCTGAACCTTTGTAATGCACTGGTGAGGCCTCATCTTGAGTACTGTGTGCAGTTTTTCTCTCCAGGCTACAAAAAGGACATAGCAGTGCTAGAAAAGGTCCAGAGAAGAGCGACTAGGCTGATTCCAGGGCTACAGGGGTTGAATTA
>JANRMT010062814.1:103680271-103693358 GCA_026402145.1 Polypterus bichir lapradei | reverse complement strand
AAATCAGGAAGGGGGCAAATAGTTTTTCACACCACTGTATAATATTGGTTATTACTGCTCAGCATATTTAAATTTGTTCAACAATTAAATATTACGTGATGTGCACTTTTCCACTATCTCCAAAGCCGTTTTACAGCTATAGATGAACACTACTTTAACTGTGTGGTTTCTGCTTTCATTCTCTAAATCTGTCTGTAAGTCTCCATTGAGGATAACATTTAAATCACACCTGAAATACTTCATTTTCTGTTCTCTTTTAGATCTGCTTTCCTAATGTGTAATACTTTCAAAATTACTTGGTACCTAATAAGCCTAATAGTGTCTCAGGAATTGAACCTTGCATAGATATCTTGTTTATAAGAATTATGTTTATAAGAATTACTTATCAACACTTTGAAATCGCTTCAGTTTATTTTGTCTGGTGCCTCCTGACTCACCAGTACTGTTAGATGCATTTTGATGTCTAGCTATAGAAGACGTCAAGCTTTTGGACTTCCCCACTATTTTTGGCCATTAAGACCCAAAAAAAAACCACATTTTTAGGCCATTTAAGGACCACGTTTTGTTTTAGCAATTGTACCCTTTTAATGAAGAGTAAAACAATTGGTATTTTCAGCAAAAATGATTAGGAGGACTTGAAGTTCTGCATGTCACATTAACGGCCCCCAGGGGTTCACCCCTAATGGGATAATGGCTTAAAGTTACTTCTTTTCATAAAACCTCAAAAAAATGGGGATCAGTAATATAAGCATGTGGAGTGTCATTTTATGCTATTCTGAAGTTGCTGAACACAAATATGATATTTCTGATATTTAATTCTTTACCAGCTGCCTTGCGCCCTGTGTTGGCTGAGACTGGCTCCAGCAGACCCCCGTGACCCTGTAGTTAGGATATAGCAGGTTGGATAATGGATGGTTGGATGGAATTTTTTACTGGTGGTCCTGCTACCCAGAAGGTAAAAGTGACATATCTCAAATATAAGGATGCTGGGTATTGTTTTAGACTATTTCAGGGTCAGTGATTAGGAATATGTTATTTTTGATTTTTGTTCCTTTACTCGGGATCTAGCCCTCTATGGACCCCTATCAAAAGGTGAAAAATGTCAAATTTCTTACAAACAAGAATATTTAGACATTAAACATTGTGAAGTAAATCACTAAATTTCTTATGACCACCCCAAAATAGGGCAGTGTATGCTAATTCAGACTTACTCTGGCTACTGTACTTTCCGGGATTTAGCCTGTATGTGGACCATCTTTAAATACACCATATCTGTTTCATTATCATGTTTTTGGTTAATGCTGTATTCTTCGTTACTTAGAGAAGAATATTGTCAGGGCATTTCATTGCAACATTGAACATTATTTAAATTGCATTGCTCCCATCACCCCCATGGAAAAAAGCAAGAGACACTCCATATACATTTATCTAGTAAGATGATCTATGCTATAAGAACATGCTACAAGGTTGTGTAGAGTTGAAATCTATCCAGAAAGAGATAGAAACCTACCTTAGATGGTCAATCACAGGTAATACTCATGCACACACACTTTCGCATACTAACAGAAGTAACTGAAATACGTTCAAGAAAACCCATGATGATACATGGGGAATGTGAAAACTCTGTATACAGAGACTAAACCTGTAATTGAACCGACTTCCAGAAGCTAAGAAGCAGCAGCTCAAAGTACTATTCTATTGGGTCAACTCTTGAGCCATTGTGTCTCCTTGTCATACAGGCTATTGACTATAGTAATTTTAAGCTTAACAAAATGCTGCAGAAAGGGCATTCTGGTGAAATAATGACATAAGAGGCTTCCTAGTTCTTACCATTATAGTCATGTCTGGGTTCATTGCTTGAAAGCAAGACAAGCGCAGGAATGAGGAACTCAAGAGAGGGAGCTTGCATCAGTGGCAGCCTGGAGGGAAGGCAAAGAAATTTATGCTGGTTCAATGTAAGTTACAATTCATTAGAGAAAAAAAAAAAAAAAAAACGCTAAATGTAAAACTTAAATTAGTCACTGTCATTGACTTAATGTAAAAAGACAAAATCATTATCTGAAAATGGTATTTTGAAAGTGTATAACAGCAAACTCTACATGGATAGAGCTATGAGAAATAAAAGGACAAATGAACAAAGGATTCTGTTTAAAAATATGATAATTGTGCTTATATAAAAACAATAAAACAAAGAAGAAATCATTGAATTAACAAAGATCAGTACTGCAAAACAACTTAAGAATTTTGACTTTCCTCAACTACTCAAGCTATATTTACCATATCTCCCTAAATTACACAGTTGTCATCAGCACATCACCCAACTCTCCCTCAGAAAAGTAATTAGTCACTTGCTCAGCACAACAAAAGAAGCCAAGCCACAAAGATGGAGAGCCCTGTTGCACTCAGCAGTACAGAAAAGAAAAGATAGTGTTTTGTGACCTCTTTTAAATTATACACTGTAATCCAAGGCAAGGGTTAAAAATAATCAGGAAGTCAAAATACAAAAATAAAGGGAAAACACAGACAAACATATTAAAACAAGGCAAAAGACAAAATCTAAGATGTAGAAAAATGGTGAAAAAACTAAATCACTAGAAATCCAGGAGTAAATTAAAAGCTCATCTCCCCTTTAATATACTGGAATCACATGACTACAGTGCAATTATCACTTATATCTAGCAGATAAAGTTGGGCACAACGTGTCAATATTTACCAGAAAAATTGCTAACATTTGTTCGGCAGGCAACTCGCAAAATGAATAACTTTTTTGGAGGTTGTTTTCACACGGGGCGGCATGGTGGCGCAGTGCTAGCGCTGCTGCCTCACATTTAGGAGACCCGGGTTCACTTCCCGGGTCCTCCCTGCATGGAGTTTGCATGTTCTCCCCGTGTCTGTGTGGGCTTCCTCCACGTACTCCGGTTTCCTCCCACAGTCCAAAGACATGCAGGTTAGGTGCATTGGCGATCCTAAATTGGCCCTAGTGTGTGCTTGGTGTGGTTGTGTGTGTCCTGCGGTGGGTTGGCACCCTGCCCAGGATTGGTTCCTGCCTTGTGCCTTGTGTTGGCTGGGATTGGCTCCAGCAGACCCCCTTGACCCTGTGTTCGGATTCAGCGGGTTGGGAAATGGATGGATGGATCTTAAGGCAAATGTAAACTGGCAACTAAGTGCATGTGTAATTAATGTATAAAAACACTTCTAAACAGCCACTGAGTTCATTTCTTGTGTAAATGTCATGAATTTCACTGAAAGTGAAACACAATATATTATACACATTTTTTTACAAACCAAATACTGAAATTTGCTACAAATTCAATCTTCTGATAAATACGTCTGTTAAATATTTAACTTTTAAAGTGTAAGAATGTAAATATGTAAATAAATATGTTTGAATATCTTGTGTTTTAGTGCTTCTCTTTTATGTTCTATGAGTGTACAATCCAATTATTGGGCAGCTTTCTTCGCGTTGCTTAAATACTAACTAAAGCAGTCTGCATACTAAAAATATGCCACTAATTTAACTTAATTTCACCACAAGTCTCACTAGGACAAGAAGTTGGAATGCAGTTTCACATGGTTCAAGAAGCATCAAATTTAGCAGAAAATATAGTACAGTATAAGCAGTCTGTGAAGAAGTACTCAACTGGCAGGATGGTGTAAGTGTTAGCAGAAAAGCTAGGATGGCGGAGGGCTGCCGAAGGACCCACAAGAAAACTTTCAGAAGAGAGAAAAAAATTACATGGGCAATAAGAGAGAAATCCTGTACGTGCCAGTACAAAAAACTAGGAAACAGTAAAGGGGGAAAAGCTCAGAAAGGAAACCAGGCATCTGCATTGGAGAGAGACATAGAGAGATGCACCCTGGGCAGGAAAGTTGGTGGATGATGGAATGCATGCAACTCAGCAGGTGCCAGGAATACCTTATTCTATCTTCAGAAAAAAGAATGAAGTCAGGGAGCGATGGAGAGGTATCGTGAGTCCTCCTAGTGAGCACATAGCTACTAGTTAAAGAAATTGTGGCCAAGTTACCCATTCTAGGATGAACCCAGGGAGGTCTGAAACAGGTTAGTATTTTGCTTTAAACCAGACTGAGAGCTCAGGACCACAGGCACTTCAGAATCCATTTGAACAGGTTTTTAAAGATAAACTGCAATGTTGCATATTTTTTCCAGAAACCCCCTCTTAAAAGCAAAGAAAACAATGAAAAACAGAGCTTGGCCATCTTAGCACTTACCTGCTCCCAAGAGTGGTCTGCATTAGCGTAGCAATTCCTGAAGTGAAAAGGCTTGTGGCCATAAATTGGTCTTCATACTGGTTCACATCCTTCCCTTGTTGCTGGAGCCCCTTGAAAAGAAGGCTGTGCACCATCACAAGCACTGAAGACAGGATGAACACATGCTAGAATGGTACAATGAAGAGTTCATTATACACTGCATAATCATTTTAAATAGGTAACAAACCTTATTGATTTTTTTCAAATCCAACTATTCTAATAGAGGGTCACAAGAAAGTTTAGCCTATCCTGGTATAACCAGATGTAAGGCATGTAGGATGCATTAAAAAAGTTGATAATTTGTTTGTGGCGCACACTTACCTTTTTTGCACACTGCAAACCAAAGAAACTTTGCTCTTTCAAAAATCTCCAGCTTTTGATAAAAATACAATGCGGTGTAATCAGTTCAGTTCAGATTTAGTATCATTTGTATAAAGTACAATGAAACACTAATGTACTATTTTCACTAAGTCTTGCCATCTAGTTTAAGTAAAATAACTGGATGTAATGGGCAAAACTTCAGTACCATTTAGATAAAAATAATCATATAATTTGATTGTGCATCTAATTGTTGGTATAAGCCGTGTCAGAACATTACCGATGAAGAAAGATGCCTCGTAAATGCATAAGGCACATTTTTTTTAAACTGAAACCTTTGCTGCTTTCAAAGTGGACACATTGGGTAAGTTCTAAGGCTTTTTCATTCCCTTATGGACTCTAGCAACCTGTAGCCCCATTGTCAGCCGCAAGGACAAGGTGTTTTTAAAGTTTATAGAATAGCGCTTCACTTTAGAACACAATATCTTAAAGGAAATTAATATATACAGTTATTGTGAAGAAATTACTTAAACCAGTGGTTCTCAACCTGTGGGGCGGGCCCCCCTAGGGGGCGCGAAGTAACAAAAGAAGAATCAAAAGTAAGAAAAAAACATCTGTTGAAAACAAAACAAATTAACTTAAACTACATTCTGATACTAGAACAATAAATATAGAGTTAGATAAATGTCGATAAAAGTTAAGTAGGTATAATAAAATATGCATCTACATTTCAAAAAAATGTTAGGGGGGGCGCGATTAAAACTGTTATGAAAACTCGGGTCGCAAATACTTAAAGGTTGAGAAACGCTGACTTAAACTTGAAAAATATCAAACCGATCTTTTAAGGCCTGACGAATCATATTTCAACAATATGATGCTCATGCTATCTCATAGGATGGAAATATGACGGCAAACAGCATTAATGTTTAAAATTGTTTACAGGTAAAAAGGAACAAGTATATTTCAGTGATTTGAACATCAATTTGCATTCACTGATGCAACATCTAAATTAAAAAGTAGGATGCCACTGTCTTCTTTCCCTGCTTATATCTTCTCGCCTTTTATTGACGATCGAAATATAAACTACTGCTCCTATCCTCCTCCCCAGAGCTACTGTTCAGGTCTGCAAGACCAAGGGCTGTGTGCCAAAATGCCTTGTGTGCTTTTCCATTTGTTTTATTTAAATGTGTATTACACTTGTTGGAGATTTATGTCAGTTGTATTAGAAATTGATTTCTTTCTTTAAAAACATATGATGATGATATCATTTTTAGTGGCGCTTTCTCTTTCTCCGACAGGACACAGAATCCATTACATTCGTAATATTACAGCTGTCTGAATAATTAAAATACTGAGATGTATATGTGATATCTTTTTCATGATGATAGGAATGAAAGCATGTTATTAAACATGGGAACACGGTGGCGCAGTGATTGTGCGTGACCTTCGATGAAATTATTGCAGCAGTACTGTCTCTTTCAAATGTACTAACCTCCAATTCCTGTCCTTACTTTTCTTTCTCCAAATACCCAATCGCCACACAATCAGCTCTGTAACAGACGTTGAGCCATCTGTAAGCTTACAATGACGATTCTTCAAAACTTTTAAGGAACATTGAAATATCTTTGTAGTACGTGTTTAATTATTCTATCCATCTATCCTTCCAGTGTCGCGCCAAACCAGCAAGAATACAGCACGAGGTAGGATCAATCTGTAAACTAGCTAGCGCTGTGGAACCGTGTCTTCACATGTTTAATTATTAACAATGCAGATTATTTAAATGAAGTTAAACTTTTATCTGTATAATATAATCAACATATTTGGCTGCATTTCATCTTAAAAATGATATCGTCATCATATGTTAATACACACTTTATAAAGTGGTGCAGGTTTGCAATATTATAACTTTAGTGCAAGTTTACAGTGAGGTGATTGTACTTATAAGTACAAACAGTTCTACAAGGAGCACTTGATGGACTGATTGACTGTGTTTAAAGTTCTTGGGATGAAACTGTTTCTTTTGCCATGGCTGAGGCAGCGTGTGCTTGATGCTGTATCCCGATAATTTTCTTTCCAGTCAGGTGCTGTAGAGCTGTGATTCCCCACACAGATACAGTGATATAAATACTCAGAGTGATGCAGTGAGAGTAATATGGAAAAAGATGATCCGATGTGGCAACCCCTAACGGGAGCAGCTGAAAGAAGAAGAAGAAGGTGCAGTGAGAGTAACAACGCTAAAGCAGCTCTGGTATTTGGAATACTATGGCTATTCACTGGACCATTATATTGTTACAGGTTAATTACAATCAGATGCATTACACTAATAAATAATATGCGGTTAGTTTCAGTATATTTATAAAGCCGCGTCAGGAATGTGGACCTAAGAAAGAAAGGGTAACCACACAGGAACAGTAGCACTGCTTTGATGCTGGGTGCCGCCAGTCTGCAAAACCGAGCGCAGAACTTGCATATGACAGGGTATGAGGTACTGTGGAAATGTGCGTGGCTTTACGCCAAGTTTAGGTTTTATACATCACAATTTGAACGTGGAAACGTTCGTGCACAACATTTCTGTGTGTACGCACCGTTTATACATGAGGCCCCTGGGCTGCTGTAATTGTGGGTGGGGATGTCTTTCCTATGCTGGTATCAGCAGAAGGATGGGTGGAGGATGCAGTATTCCAAGGTGAGAATGGGTTAGGCTGGTCAAACCTGTTAAAGAATTTCTTCATTTGGTTTGCTCTCTCCATGTCTCTCTTGATGGTGGCACCCCGCTTCAAGCTGCAGCCAGTGATGATCGTCATCCCATCCCACACTTCCTTCATGCTGTTATTCTGCAACTTCTGCTCCAGTTTTCTCCTGTACTGCTCCTTTGTCGTACTGAGCTGGACTCGGAGTTCATTTGTAATCCATGGCTTGTTGTTAGCATAGCAGCGTACTGTTCTTACTGGAACTACAATGTCCATACAGAAGTTGATGTAGTCAGTAGTGCAGTCAAAAACCTCCTCAAAGTTCTCACTATATGATCCCTGCAGGATATCCCACATCCGTAGTTCCAAAGCAGTCTGTCAGAGCCTCCTCTGCATCAGTGGACCACTTCCTAAATGAGTGTGTGGTTGTAGGTAGCTTCCTCACTCTTGGTTTGTAGTGAGGCTGAAGCAGAACCAGGTCATGATCTGCTTTCCCAAATGCAGGCAGCAAGGTGGCGCTGTATGCGTCTTTAACGTTTGCATACAGTAGGTCAATAGTCCTATTTCCCCAGGTGTTACAATCCACATACTGGGAGAAAGCAGGTAATGTTTTGTCCAGCGTCACAGGGTCAAAGTCTCCAGCGATTAGCACAAGCACCTCAGGGTGCTGTGTTTGTAATTTAGCAACAGCGGAATTAATTATGTCATCCGCTTTCTCCATGTCCGCCCGAGGAGGGATGTAAACAATAACAAAATGATGTGTCCAAACTTTCTGGGCAAGTAATAGGGACACAGACTTACGGCCAGCATTTCGATGTCCCTGCAGCGAGTGGAGATTTTGACATTTACATGTCCAGAGTTGCACTACATAGAGAGTGAGTCCTCCTTTCTGCTTCCCACAGGTATTAGCGTCTCTGTCCAATCTAACTGTTCTAAACCCAGGTAGCTCCATGATAGCATCTGGGATGCTAGTTGTTAGCCACGTTTCACAAAAACACAACAAACTGCATTCTCTGTAGCTCCTGACATTTTTCACCAGCGCGGCTAGTTCATCGATCTTATTTGGTAGTGAGTTCACATTTCCCAGGATCACAGAAGGCACCGAAGGGTTGTAGCACCACTTTCTCGCCAGTCGCTTGGCTTTTAGCTTAGCTCTGGCTCTGCTGCCACGATAACGCCTTCTTACCTCGTCAGGTATATAGGGAACCACACCAGCGTGGGCATTTGTTCTCAGTGCTTGAAGTTGAATACTTGAATAGACGAGTCTCTGCGTGTAAAAATCCATGTCCAGGTAGTAAAAAGTAGTAAAAAGTGTCCAGGGAACGAGTCCACATAAAAGAAGATCAGTGAAATAGAGAAAAATGGAGAAAAAAGTAGAAAAATAAAGTCTTACAAGGAGATGGCGGAAAACCTGCCACTCGCGGCGGCGCCTGAGCACTGCACTAAGGTATCCATTCCCGGACATTGAAACTGCTGTAATTCCCGGGAAACCGGAAACAGCCAAGCTTGCATATATAGCGTGTAAAAGTGTAAAAATTGATCAAGAAATAACAGTTATATTTGAAAACTGAAGACTTCATTGACATCCGTCAGACAACAGCTTTGAACAGCAACTTGAAATTGCAATGCGTCAGTCTTTGGCATCCGCATTATCTGTGCCAAGAAACTTGCCATCACAGAATGATGACAAGAAACTGGAGGCACCAGTTAAAGGTGAAATGGCGGTGTTTCAGAGCAACGGCAAACGCGGGCGTTGTTTAGAACAAGTGTATCTGTATTTGGTGACTGTGCTGCCTACTTCAGTGGAGGCAGAGCGTGCTTTCTCAGCGGCTGGCGTACTCTGCACGAAGTACAGTACAGGCCAAAAGTTTGGACACACCTCCTCATTCAATGTGTTTTCTTTATTTTCATGACCATTTACAGCACTCCATCACTCTCCTTCTTGGTCAAATAGCCCTTACACAGCCTGGAGGTGTGTTTGGGGTCATTGTCCTGTTGAAAAATAAATGATCGTCCAACTAACCTGACTTCTGCACAACACAACTGCTGGTCCCAACCCCATTGATAAAGCAAGAAATTCCACTAAATAACCCTGATAAGGCACACCTGTGAAGTGAAAACCATTTCAGGTGACTACCTGTTGAAGCTCATCGAGAGAATGCCAAGAGTGTGCAAAGCAGTAATCAGAGCAAAGGGTGGCTATTTTGAAGAAACTAGAATATAAAACATGTTTTCAGTTATTTCACCTTTTTTTGTTAAGTACATAACTCCACATGTGTTCATTCATAGTTTTGATGCCTTCAGTCATGAAAATAAAGAAAACACATTGAATGAGGAGGTGTGTCCAAACTTTTGGCCTGTACTGTACGTCTCGCCTGGACGACCGCACGATGGAAACGTTGTGCTTTCTACGCTCCTGTTACCGCAACTAACTAGATCAGGGGTGCACACAGTTTTTCGGCTTGCGAGCTACTTTTAAAATGACCAGGTCAAAATGATCTACCTACATTAAAAATTATATATATACCTTGCATAACTGAATAACCTTTATGGCACAATAACAATTCAATACATTTATGGTCACTACAGTATTTGGATTTAATAATCGACATGTGGGAAAAGGCTGACTCACATAAATAAGTAGAGCCGATGTCACACACGTGCGCATGGGAGGCAGCTAAAGGGCTTGAGTAAAGGCAGTTCTGAGGCATGCCAGGATGTGGCAGAGGGCACTGACTCTTTTTCTCCCTTTCCTGTAGACCATTCCCGGGAGATCCCACCTGGCTCTCTTGACGTCACTTCCGGGACCGAGCCAATGGAAGTAGACCTTACCAGCTCCGGTCCCTCTGATGTCACGTCCGGGTGTGATCCAATGATTGAAGAACACGTGCCCGATCCTTATGACCTCACTTCCTGTCTTCCCCTTTAAAAGCCTGCCCCTTTTCCCTTTTCCTTCAGTCTTGTTCTGGACTCAGCTGTATGCACTTCAGTGCTGGTTATTTGATAAAAACGACTTTTGCAGCCGGGATACCATATTATACGGGTGGCTGCCCCAAATCTTTATCTGTTTATCTCTCATTTTTGTGACACCAAATAATGCAGTCAAGGAGCTTTTGAATTCAGCTAAGTGAAAAAATGACGGCTGCCCAATTAACTGGGATTTTAGTTTCCTGTTCTTTCTCTTTCTCAGATCACATTTTGTAAGGACGTCAGTTTCATAGTTTTTATGAACAGTTTGAAAATGCCACATTTTCCTTCTTTGGAATAGCAATGATAGATTGACCGAGCAGACAAATGTAGTTCGATTGTGACATTGTGAGAAAAAAAATCCTCTTCCAATTCCACATCCAGCCCATACCCTCCCCAAACATATATTTTTTAAATCCCTTCATTAGTCGATATAAATTGGAAGGATATTGGAGTTTTGCAGTAGCTCGCGCATTTGATCGTGCGTGCAGGATGACCAGTGAAGAAGAAAAGAGATCTCAGACTGGCCACCCTGTATGCCAATCAAGGTGGCAAATGCCATAGGGAGGATATATGATAGACTAACATTAAAAAAAAAATTTTTTTAAAGCAACGTGAACTACCTGCACTATCTTTGCAATCTACCGGCCGATCGTGATCGACACATTGGGCACCCCTGAACTAGATACATGTACTTATATGACAGCATGAAATGCTTGTAGATATGGTTAGTCTTTTTTTGGTGTCAACATATTGTAGTAGTTTTATTAAAAATAAGTGTCGCTCGTTCTAAAACCGTTCACATTTGAGATGCCCGTGCACTGTGTCATCCCCGGGAGCCCGGGATTCCTGGGAATGACATGTGGGATTCCCAAATTCCCGGAAATGGATAAACCCGTCCAGGAATGGATTCCCTACACTGCACCTTATCTCTGACTTGCTGTATACTATAAGTGATAAATTTGCCATGTAAGCTGGATACTTTACTTATAAGAGAGCAGTTGTCATATAAATTGAGTATTTTCCATATAAGTGAAACATTTGCATATAAGCTTGATTTTTAAATATAATGGAGACATAAGGCATTCTTCATGCAAGGATGACAGTTTGGAGATAAGGTAGTTATAGTCATTAATCGTGGTGTCAGAGAATAGCAACCTGTTGCATGTTGATTAGCGCATGCAAGTAAGAATTTCACTGTACTCTGCACATGTGACAGTAATATTGCTATAAAGCTATAAACTGGGCATTTGACATTTAAGGTAAATGTATAACATATAAGTGAGACATATGCCATGTAAACTGAGTGTACTCATAAAGAGGATGAGACAGACTGTAGGAGTCATGGGGAGAACTTTGTTTTTTGTGCAAATTGAATTGTCTGTAACTTAACCTCAGCAAAACCAAGGAAGTGGTCTTGATGCACAGTCACTATTCAGGGAGTGAATGAGGATGTGGTACATTGCTAGAGTACTTGGGAATCCACATCAGTGACAAACTTAACTGGTCTGTAACACAGAGGATCTATAAAAGAAAGGGAAGAGCAGATATGTTCTTTCAATGTGGGTAGTGACATACTTTATATGTTCTATAATGGTGATGGCCAGTACAGTTTTCTACATTGAGCTGGTACCTACCGAATCAATAAGTCAATTAAAAGGGCAGGCTCAGTTATGGGATGCTCTCATCCCCCACAGGTTAATAGTGAAGCAGATGTGGTAGCTGACCCGGACACAGACAGGCGGACACATTCATGTCACCCACAACACATTTAATTACCATTATTTACAAAGTGCACACAACCCTTAAGTCCCCAAAGTCCAAGCCACCAAACAAATGCCTCACTTCTCTTCAGACCGCCTCCTTGTCTCCTCCCAGACGTCGTCCTTCTTCCACCCGACTCAAGTCATCACATGGAGGGAGGCGGCCCCTTTTAAACATGCCAGGATGGGCTCCAGGTGCTTCCCGACATTCCTCCGCCGACACTCCCCTTCCGGGTGTGGCGGAAGTGCTGAGGTCCAGGGCTCTCCAGGCACTGGGGTGCCCCCTGGTGGTGACCCTGGGCCCCTACAGGGTTGAGCTTCCAAGCCCTGCACCCGTGGTCCCCAATGTAACCAGGGCAGTCGCCCCCTTGTGGTTTGGAGGAGGCGTAAGCCCTCCTCCGGTCCTCTCGGGCGTCCCAGATGGGTACCACCCCCAGCCGCATGCCACACAGAGAAAGTAAACAAAGCTGACAGCCATTTTCAATAATACTGTACATCCTCTCTAACACACAAACATTAAGGACTTTTAACCAATAAATATTTCAGCAGTAGTGTGTCAAGAAATGTTACGAGGGCTCCTTTATATCATCAGCAATACACATTTTTTTGTGTTGTTTTTTATTATAATATTTCTTTAGCTTCTGCATTTCCCCTTGGGGCACATAAAGTACAATATTTTTGCCTTGAAAAAGCAGCCTTGCTATAAATTTGTTGAAGCAAATTCCTAATCATTTTACTATATTAGTATAGAACTTGATTGTCTGGTTACAATGTCTAGTAGAGAGACATTTGTAGTTTTGACTGTTTACAATATCTGAGAAAGATATATTTACAGTTGAAGGATTTTTTTACTGTTATTACGAGTGCCACTTTCAGCCAAAGAATTATTCAACAGAAGTGTGTCAAGAAACACTACTGGGGGGGCCTTTATACCAGCAGCAATATGTCTGCATAATGCCTCACTCTGACTGTAACAGCCAAGTCAAAAGTTTTCTTTCTTTTTAATCATTCTGATGTGCTTGGATTATTGTGAATCTATCTATCTATCTATCTATCTATCTATCTATCTATCTATCTATC
>JANRMT010062814.1:103607772-103680261 GCA_026402145.1 Polypterus bichir lapradei | reverse complement strand
ATCTATCTATCTATCTATCTATCTATCTATCTATCTATCTATCTATCTATGTGGATGGTGCATGTTCTCCCCATATGTGTATGTTTCTTTTCCCATATTCCAAAGACTTGCAGTTTTGGTTAATTACTCTAAATTGGCCTTTTGTAGATGAGTGTGCCTTATGATAGAACACTGCCCCATCCTGGGCTGAGCCCTGTCTTAAACTCAGAACTGTCATGGCAGACTCTGGCTCACTGTGTCTCTGAAGTGACTTAAGAAAATGGATGAAAGGATTTTAAAAAATTAAATCATATCAGCCATATGCTGATGTATACATGCATAAATGATTAAGTATCTATGTTTTGATAATGTTAATTATCAATATTCCTTCTATCTTACATGATTAGAAACATTTATGTTTTGAGCATTTAGAGTGTTTAAATAAATATGGTTAAAACACTGGTATGTTGGGGTGTTATTTAATAAATACAATGTGCTGGTTAAGGGGCCTAAGAAAAATTACAGCCTAGGGGACAATGATAATCGCTGTCAGACAATGATGGTCCTGATCACCTAAGGTCATATTTAACTTATTTTGCCAACAGTGAGGACTAGAAGATTGTTGATACCGGTAGTTTTGTCCTGATATAAAAATATACAGCATATGTAAAAGAAGGTGTATTTACCTTTTCACATGGGTGTAACTGTGCAATTGTAACATACCCTAAGAATAATATTGAAGAGAACAATATTATGACCAAAAAGAATCCAACTTCACATAATTTAGAACTGATGCAAAATAGGCCAAAAGGCAGTATGCATGCTGGAGTGGTGGTTCAAAGGATGTAATGGGACTTAACCCCCTGTCACTAACTGACGAGAACTGTACTGAATTTATATCCAAGCAAATTGATTTTTTTAGAGACAAATGCATCCTCAGAGGTTTCTGTAGGAATACTCTGGGAAACTCTGAAGGCATTTTTAAGAGGACAGATTATCTCATAACTCTCCCACAAAAATAAATTGGAAACAAAGAAAGCCTCAGAGTTAAATGGTGAAATTACCAGAACAGATCAAGAACATGCCAGGTTTCCAAATGAGGCTCTTTTTAGGAAAAGACAGATTTTTCAATCAGAACTCAACCTTTTGACAACAAAAGAAACAGAACAACTCATTTTAAAATTGTGACATCATTACTATGAACACAGACAGAAGGCTGATAAGATTTTAGCTCAACAAATCCACAAGCAGGAAGTTTGCAATGCAATATCAGTAATCTCCAACACAGATGGAGCTAGAATCATTGGCCATAAAAATATAATGCATTTAGAGACTACTATAAGTCCTTATATTCTACTCAGTTTGAAGAAGACACAATCTAATGATTTTTATGATACATTACGGATACAAGAAGAATCAGACAGCATTTCTATAATATATAAAACCATTTTAAAGTCCTTTTTTTTTAAAGATCCCAGAGAACAGTGAGAAAAGGCTCTCTTACTCAACATTTCAGAAAAGGAGTAGAAGGCAGCCATGCACAGAAATACCTCTAGCTCCAAATGTGCAAAGCATTCCATTATTCAACTTAAAAGTTTTTATCAAGCACATCTATTGCGTTTAAAATTGAACAAAATGTTTCCAGGGGAAGATCCAACCTGCGAACGTTGCAATCGAGCTCCAGCTTCCATAGGCCGAATGTTCTGGGTGTGTACCAAATTAACATCATTCCAGACAAGGATTTTTAAATGCCTATCAGACAGCCTTGGTGTTACAAACACTCCAAATCCATTAATAACTGTCTGGTGTACTCCCAGATGGGCTTAAAGTGGAGAAGGACAAACTGTAATTTCCTTTACCTAACTACTAGAATGTAGACTTATCTTGCTCAATTGGAAGAATCCTAACCCACATCTTTTAAGTCAATGGGTAACTGATGATATATACAATTTGAAATTGGGAAAAATAAAATTCTTTAGAGGATCTGTTCCAAACGTTTTTAAAACCTGGCAGGATCTAATCAATAACATTTTAGTATAAGTATTTATACTGGGGAGAAAGAGTCCTTTTTTCTCTTTACTACTTTCAAAGTTTTACTCTGGCTGTTGACCTTCCTCTCTTTCTCATGGGTGGGGGTTGAATTGAATTTAGTTTTGTTAAGTTTGACTTGATTGTATGGAATGTTACATGCTTTTAATAAATTCAATAAAACATAAAAAAGGATGTAATGGGACAATTCTGCAAACACACAAAGCGGAGATGTTTCATGAGTTTCCAGATCTGAACATGTCAAATAGTAGGATGTGTCTAAACATGACAGACAGAATGCAAAAGTTTTTCTCATTTCAATTTGAAATGAGCTGCTCCAAGAGTACTTACCAAAAGACTGTTACTGATTTATGGATATTGCATGAGAAGACACAATGATTAACTTTAAAGCAATTTTGATTATTTACAGTCCATATGCAGCTGTGAGCCACGTTGACTGTTCACATTGATAATTATGCGGCGTATGCTACGCCGCGGGTTGGCTAGTGATAAATAAATGTATGTACTGTAAATAATTGTAGTGTGTCCCAAATATAAAAACAACAACAATAATCCTTATTTTTTATAATTTTTTATAATTTGATACTATCCATATGTATGGTGTTCACGTCAATACTCCGTATGTATGGTGTTCGCGTCAATACCTCGACTCAATACAAGTTAGAACCATGCAATGGGACTCTGCCTCTGTAGTTAGAACATAACGTGGCAAACGTGGACGCAGTATTGCATGATTGGCTAAGAATGTTCGAATGCTTCAGTGACGCTGCTGGACGGCTGAGTGTAGTAAGTTGGTGTTGGTTCGAGCAGATAACAGTAAGTTCAGTTGGTTTTTGGTTTGGTGGGGTGTACTTTCCAGGACTAACATCGTCGACTGACTTAAACCCTTCGACAGCTCTGGAACCGTAAGTAATTTAGAACGTATCGCCATTTGCTTGGTACATCGAAATCTATCTTTGGGCAGTTCGGTTTTGGCATCCGTCCTTCTGACAACTATTGGCAAACTGAGTAATGACGGCTGGGTATTAACAACGGTCATTGTTTAAATTTTAGCCGATCTCAGATCTAAAATGACCACGCCAACATAATTATTACTCTGACTCTGATTAGAGTTGTAAAATACGGTTCGTTTTGAAAATTTGTTTGTCGGAAAAAATCAAATGAGGTGCGCCGAAGAACTGAGTTCACATCTCGCAGCCCCATTTAAACAGGAAGCTCTTCATTACATTGGCCGAAAAGGTCTATTTTAAGCACAAATCAGTGCCATGATAACAAAATCATTTCAAGGACTTAAAAAAACAATTCTTTGCAGAGAAAGTATGGATTTCACAAACTTAGAATTTGTAGCCCGATTTGATCGAGCTCCCAGTCGCTAGTAAGAATAATAAAAGACATGCAGCCACTGCCATGTAAAAGATTTCCTGAGATTCACCCAGTGACATGTCCATAGTCTTTTCAACATTTAAAGCACTGTCACATATTTTCACTTCTCACTGAACAGTTAATGGGACAGAATTTAAAACTGATCTGTATGTTATTCTAAACCTTCGCAGTACATGTTTTCTAAAGGTAACAGTACGCTGCCATCATTAAAAAGTCTGACAGTATGATGCTTGCTGAAGTACTCCTAATAAATAAGGACAACTGCACTATAAGGTCCTTAAGGTATACACTAATAGTAAAAGCTACAGCATCTCGCAGTGAAGTGCTCTCAGTGATTAATGACAACCAAGTTTTATGTGCTGTAGTCTACTGTGTCATATTTACAGTGGAACAAATTATTTCTTTAAAATCTATGTGCCTGACAATTTGTCTTTGGTTATGAAGACTGATATTGCCCATTTTAGATTTGGCAGTAAATGATGTAGAAGTTAAAATGTATTGAATGCTTAGATAACTTTTATCCTTTGTGAACTGTGCAAAAGGAATGAACTTACTTCTAAGATTAGTTTATGCTGTTTTAAAGTATTGTAGATATTTAAAGACTGCTTTAGGATAAAGCTCACACTCCATCCTCATGGAACAAGACCATCGGGTTTCCATTCATTAATTAAGACTGCTTTCTCTTGAGCTGGATTCTGATGGGACAGTGTCAATACTTGTAAATACTGCAAACATGCAGAATGGAAAGACAAGGTGGACATATACAGATTCAACAGTAAAGGCAGCCATGGTCAGAATTGTGTTTGCATGCTCAAAAGCTGTTAGGCTTAGGAATTTATGAAAGTGGCTTTGATGATTTACTTCTATATCTTACATTAAAATTTCAAAAGACTAGATCAGGATTGACAACATTATCAAAGTTATGCCAATAAAATGGAAGAATGTACTAGTAGAGGAAGCTGCTTTCCAGAAAATTCCAAATTCTGCATTAACTAGCACTAACATGGTTACTGCATTGAGGCAACGGAAGTAGGAAGGCGCAGGTAGAGAAAGCTGAGTAAAGTTGACATGAGTTGCATGAGTTCTAACAATCCGGCTCTCTTGTGGTTGCAGCATAGCCCTATCTGAAGCACAATAACTGGGTCTTCCCAATAACTGCTATCCTGCAGCAACAGCTTTCATTTGTACAGATATTATTTATAATTATATTTGATACATCTTTCCACGCTTAAGCCAGTCTCTCATATCACTTTAAATGTTTTGAAACCTGAACAGAAGTAATGGGAAAGACAAATCCCCTCTCACAAAGTAAAAACAAAGGTATTACAGTAATAAAATAAATGCTTACACTTGGAGCAAAAGCAGCTTTGTGTGAAGGGGGGCTGTTTGCACCCCAGGCTTGGTCCTGCTTGGCAGCCCTGGAGAGTTTCTGGTGTTCCACAACTTGCAGCCCTTATAATTGACTGTTTTATCATTATAAACCTCAAATTGCATGTCTGCTACCCAATCTCCTCCATTTGTTTGTTTGTCTTCGCAGTCTTACATTTTATCTCTCACAGATACAGGCACAAAAAAACTCACAATACCTCATTCTCAGTACCTGAAGTGCCAGTGGGATGTTTAGATACCAGGGAGGCCTCTGGTCCACCCTAAAGCCAGGTATCCTTGTTTCTTCAAAATTCCTTTTCTTTTGATGTGATGTGGAGCTGGACACCTCCATCCTCCAGCACTTCCTCACTCTGAGTGGAACGTCAGCAAATGCTGTTAACAGCCAGAAAGTGAGAACTATTGAACTCTACAGTTGACCTATTGAACCTTTCTGTCCCGGTTGCGTAATCAGCTGTTTGTTGGTTTCTTATTAACCAAGTCTTCCCTAATCATTATTTTTAATTAACTCTTATTTTGTTTTCTGAATTATGTTACCTATTTTCATTTAACAAGTGTTGAAATGCTGACTTATTTTTTGCTCTGCCTGGGAATCTCTTGAAATGCAGGAGAAAGCAAAGGATTGCTGCTGTCTTCACTTTTATTTTTATTGCTGACTGAGCCTATTATTCAATGCAGATACATTTTGTATGTTCTCTTTATAGAGTCAATAGAAGAAAAAACTAAAGTCAGAGAGCTCATTACAACGTTTAGAAATAACAGATAAATAGCATCCTAAAATATGTATGCTAGGCCTGTACTTAACTTTCATACTCTACTTGCTGTTTTATCATATATAAAGGACTATTCTATTTGGAGCTCCCCATTCATATTGCTCTTTTAGATACCTTCACATATAATGCGGACATCACCTATTGCAATTGCCCGTGTCTGTCTGTCTGTCTGTCCACATGTCTTCCCCCCCACACCCCCATGTTACCCATTTTGTTGGAATGCGACACACTTATTCTTCAAGAGAATAGGTTGAGACACTTCCATTTTCAATGAGATATTGTTGACATATCGAGCTGTGAAAAGGTTTAAAGTTTCAAAATCTCACATTTAAAATCACTGGCAAATTTGTGAGCTCGTCTGTCTTAAAATCGAAGAATATTCTGTGCGACTTCAACCACTAATTTGTTAACTGTTTCACTTTTACTTTGACTCAGTTATACCAACTTGAATATTTCCTCTTTTTTAACATCAGATAGCTGCTGTGTGTGACTAGGAAGTCGCTGTTGTAGTCACTGGCTGCTTGCGCACGCGCAGAACGGCAGTCCTCCAGTGGCAAGTTGAGATGGACATGCGTGAGGAAACCTCTGTATCAGCATGTTGTTCCATCCAGTTTTATGAAGTCTTTCCAGCAGCTGGAGCGCAAAACAAAGAGAAGCAGTGCATCACAATCTCACTCCTGCTGCTTTCAGTTGTAACAGGTAAGTTATAATGATTGTCCTAATTGTAAAAGTATAAAATTCTAGGGCAGAAAACAAAAGGTTATCCAGATACGGATATAGTACCCTATGGCGTGTAAGCCAATGTCCAGAAACCAAATCAACATTTTAAGTATTTACCTTACACTAAACTAACGTCACAGCTCCGTTGCCTGCGGTTTGTAATGATACACCACTTTACTGACATTATACTTTACTAGAGTGACCAGACATCCTAGTGACAGCAAGAGTCACAATTTCAGACAATGCATCCCGATAAATAAGTTCCGGCACTTTATTGTCATTGTGTAACACAACAAAATTACTTTTTGGGACAGCACCAAGGTGCATTTAAAGAAAAGTCAAATAATTCCAAATATGTCATATAGAGTGTTAAGTGTTCAAATAACCAGAGCAAATTATTATCACTCAAAATACAGCAGCATAAATTGTTATTGCACCTGTTAATAAATAGTACATTACATATTCTATATTGTAATACATTAGTAAATTGTGGGTGGCGCAGTGGTAGCGCTGCTGCCTTGCAGTTAGGTGGCCTGGGTTCGCTTCCCGGGTCCTCCCTGCGTGGAGTTTGCATGTTCTCCCCGTGTCTGTGTGGGTTTCCTCCCACAGTCCAAAGACATGCAGGTTAGGTGGATTGGTGATTTCAAATTGGCCCTAGTGTGTGCTTGGTGCGTGGGTGTGTTTGTGTGTGTCCTGCGGTGGGTTGGCACCCTGCCCGGGATTGGTTCCTGCCCTGTGTTGGTTGGGATTGGCTCCAGCAGACCCCTGTGTTTGGATTCGGCAGGTTGGAAAATGGATGGATTAGTATATTGCACGTTACCAATATAGCTTATTGCACATGTTCAATTAAAAATGATCTCAGACTGAGGAGATTCAGAGTTCAGAAAGTTTATGGCAGATGGGAAAAAGCTATTTTTTAGTCTGTTTGTGCGTACACGGATTGACCTAAAGCTTCTTCCTGATGAGAGGAGCTCAAACAAAGAATTTCCAGGATGAGTTTTGTCCTTGAGAATATTTTTGACCCTTCTCACACAGTGAGTCTTATACAAGAGTTTGAGTGATGGCAGTTCAGTCCCAATAGTGGCCTCTGCTGTTTTTACGACTCACTGCAGGGCTTCTTTAGCAGCCTTGGTGCAGCTGTTGTACCAGGCCATCATGCAGTTAGTTAAGATGCTCTCTGTAGTGCAGCTATAGAAATTAACCAGCAGCTTCTTGGGGAGGTCAGCTCTCCTTAACTTCCTGAGAAAATAGAGGCGTTGTTGTGCTTTGCCTATTATAGCCAAGTTGTTGTCAGCCCAGGACAGGTCCTCTGAGATGGTGACTCCTAGAAACTTAAAGCTGGAAACTCTCTCCACAGCATCTGCATTGGATTGTTATCAGACTGTGGTTGGTCTTTTTAATGGTCCTAAAGTCCAGAATAACTTCTTTGGTCTTTTTGGTATTTAAGACCAGGTTGTTGGTGTTGCACCATGCTGTCAGATTCTGAACCTCTTCCCTATATGTAGCTTCAATGTTGTCTGTTACAAGCCCAATGACAGACGTATCATCCGCAAATTTAACAATAATGTTTGATTGGTGGATAGGTTGACAGTTATGGGTGAAGAGTGCATAGAGAAGGGGACTTAGTGCATATCCTTGCGGCATACCAGTGCTCAGGGTAAGGGTGGAGGATGTGTGTTTGCCCATCCTGACAGAATGGGGGCGGTTGGTGAGAAAATCCAGTAACCAGTTGCATATGGACGGAGCAAGCAAATAACTGAAGAGTATCAAAATATTTCGGTTTTAACAGGCTGCTAATCTAATAAAGCATTGCTCTGCTAACACACATATCCTCACAATATATTTAGAATATATTTACGAAACTCAGTGGGGCACAAACTCAATAACACCCCCCAAACCCCCCAGGTGCAATATACAAATAATAACGCGGTCAAAACTCCGACAGGGAATGCTCCATTAAGATTTTTTGTTGAATTTGAACAGCATTGTGAATTCAACTGAGAAGGAGATGAAGACAGACGGCAGTGCCATTTATGTATTGACTCTTCAAACACTGTGCGGTCTCCTGTCCATTCATTTCTGAAAGTGATTTTTTTTTCCATGTCCTGATCCCCCCTCTGATGACGATGAGATTAAGGCAGCCAAAAAAAAAAAGATGGGCTTTAAGATTAGATATACATGCTACACAAGTGTTAGAGTTTGGGACTTTGAAAAACTGCTCACCTTATAATTTACTGTCAAAGCACCACATTCATCTGGTATCTGTAATGGACAGTGGTTGTAATAAAGTTTGTATTTCAGTTATGCTATTCCCTAACATTTGTCATAACTGAATAGTCCCATTAATGAAAATTATCACAACCAGACATGCTTAAACAAAGAAGGAATCACAAAAGGGTTTTATTTATTGTTTTGGTTATTTAGGTTATTTTAATTTGCACCTGCAAATTAACACTGTGTGTGTGTGAGTGGTCCCTGTGATGGACGAGTCCTTCCCAGGCCTGTTTTCAGCCTTTTGCCCAGTCCCTGTATGATTGTCTCTGGCCCCCACAACCCTGAAATGGATTGGGAAAGTTCTACAAGCGACCTTTTGATTTCAGTTCATTAAGGGCTTAAGCGCCTGCATAGTCCTCAAACATATATGAACGGTATGTTTTTTTATTCTGTGTAATGGAATTGGATATGCTGTAATAGGAATTGTAAGTCATTTGTGAGTGAAGTTGTACTTGGTGTGAGCTTTGAATAAGAAAAAGTTGCTTTGTGCATTGTATTTTGTGCTGTGTAAATGAAATAAATTTTTATATTAAAAAAAGAGAATGTTACACCATGCATACATTTTCTAACTTGTTTCTTTTTGGATGAGGGGCCAATGCACAGTTCTTTTCTTTGGATTAATTGTAAGCAGTCTGTTGTATTTTCTATAAGAATCTTATTTGTTTTAATTATTTTTATTTTGTTGGAATGTTTTGTTCTCAAATAAAGGAAAAAAGAGAGCAAACCTTACTTCTGGATAAATGGAATAGGTGACATTCAAATGACCCTTAGTCACAGTGAGAAGAAAATATATAATTATGCCTGAAATATTTTTTTTGGTCTGATATTACCAAATGTAGCCTAACGATAATATGGACTCCTGCATGTGGCTCTGTGCACATAAAAATGCGTGACTCAGGAATAAAGGGTAAAGCATGCGACGCCTCGGTGACATCAGTAGTCATAAGGAACAGGACGGTAAGGAGACAGAAACGACTCTTAGTTCAAAAATATGCAGAAACTTATTATAGCAAAGTATTAAAGTAACCAAAAAGTCCAAAGTCCGTTCAAAAATAAATAAAAAGTACATCAAATCCTGCCATTAAAATCAAAGCAGTGCCCTTGGGGGCAAATAAATAAATTCAATAAATACATTTAAAATCCCAAAGGTTGAGAGGTAGACTCTTTTTGTTCTTTTTGTTCTCTCTTGTCCACGGTAAAATGTCAGGAATCCCAGGCACGTAGACCACAACATTACAGTCTGCCACCTCAGTCGGTAACCACAGACCTGAACGGCCACCTCAGCTGGTAAATGCAAACCTAAACTGTCACCTCAGCCAGTAACCACAGACCAGAACTGCCACCTCAGTCAATAACCGCAGTTCTGGAGCTGTCGCCTCAGTCAGTCTCAACATCTTCCTAAGACACCTTGCCATTCACAACAGATACCACCGTGCCTTGGTTGTTCTTGTCTTCAATATGTTGCTATGGTCTCTGTCTCATCTATTCACTTTTATTTTATTTTATTTTTTTATTTTATTTTATTTCACTTTCTGCTCAGCAGACGTGATCACAGTTACAACACAGAACCCCTGCAAAAGCCCTCAGTCCTACTCTGTTAAAGTGATCAACAGAAACAATGCTGCCCAATACTGTCTCCTCTCTCTTCACCACAGATACCTCTTTGACTGATGAGCGATCTCCTATTATACAAACAAAATTCTCTGCTTGCACAAACCCACTCCCTTTTTTTGTCTAGTCTCTCTACTGTTGGTGCCTGCTAATTACTATAACACCATTTAAATTACTTAATTACTTTTAAGCCAGTGCATCACTTGTGTGCATTCCCATGAACATCAGTTAACCTGTCATATTGTGCATAAAATCAATTAAAACCATTAAATAAATGTATTAGTAAAAGACCCCCCTTGACTCATCTCAACCAAAGAGCAGCTTTTTTAACTCACAGCTCTGTACACAAAGGTCTGCATTTTCTGAATTCATTTTGTTTATTTTAAACACTGGCATAATTATAATTGCTGGATATAAAGATTTTATGTAATATGCACTAAGGGAACTCTCTCCAACAAATGCTGCCCTCTACGTTTTTGTGCAATTAAAATTAGAATTACTCACTTTCCAAACTGTTATTTCATTTAGGGTCCTGGCAGCATTAAATGCAAAATAAAAAGCAGCACAAAGTGATCTATCATTAACAACTTTGAGCAGGCGTCATTTAGCTCGAGGAAACATGGATTATTTATTATATGTACAATGTGGCTGCATTTGTCAAGGGTTTCTAAAGTAGTTCCAAAATGCAGCTACTGGAAAGGTTTAAGAATTGAATATGATGTGTACACAAAAAAAATCCACAGTCAAAGTGTCTTCGTTTGAAAAGTTTTAGTGAAATTCAAAGCAAAAACAATTCACATAAGAAAACATTGATAATATGCACGCAAAAAAAGATAAAAAGCTTTCTTTAAGTTACTATTATGACATACATTAGTACTCAAATATATTAGAATATGTGTATACATTTATGGTCAGAAAACTGTATGCTTCTATACTTTTCCAATTTAATCTATGTAAAAGTATGTGTTTGTATCTTAACTGAATGAGGCTGTTTCGTTTTTGCATCAAAACTTAAGTTGAGTGTCAGGTATGTTCCATTAACAAGCTAAGTTTTAGGAAATAAACCAAATCTTCCATTATCTATGTAACTATTGTGGCAGACGGCCGGGGACCCTACCCAGCCGGGATGCCTGGATGGTCCACGAGAGGGACAATACCTCCCCTGGGCCACGAGAGGGCAGCCGCCCTGGTCTGCTTGGGGGCCACCGGAACAGAGCTGGTAGGCTCATCCCTATGGGAGGACGTGGCCACCGCCAGGGGGCGCCCGGATGGTCATGGAACCCTGGATGGCAGCACTTCCGCCACACCAGGAAGTGCTGCCGGAGGAAATCCCAGGGGCACCCAGAGTGCTTCCGGGTGCTCATCTGACACTTCCACCACACCAGGAAGTGTTGTCGGACAGAGCACCTGGAGCCCATCCGGGTTATTATAGTAGATGAGCTGGAGTTGGGAGGAAGGAGACGGAGCTTGTGAGGAGGGGAGTGGAGGTCAGAGAGACAGAGAAAGAGAAAAGAGAAAAGAGAAAGAGACGGTGCTGTTGGAGAATAAGGCATTGTGGTACTGTGTAGTAATAAACGTGTGTGTTTTGGACATTCTGCTTTATTTTAATTAAGCAAAGACATGTATTTAACATTAACATTACGTTTCTGGGTTTGGCTCTTAAATGCAGTATAGTTCAGATTAAAAGATGACAAATAAAAAGAAAAACAAATGCATGAGTATACCCTGTTATGGTCTGGTATCCTGTCCAGGTTTGTTGCCTTCCTCTAACCCAAAGCAAGCAGTGGTACACAACATCTTAAGGACTGAAGTGGGCTCTTTTAATATAATAAAATGGTGGAGTTATTGAACCAAACATGTAAAGACCTTGTGTTTTCTAATTGCCAAGACAAATCAACAGAAACAGAAATAAATGAACACTGAGTAACAGTATTTATAACAGGATAAAATTTTTAAATGCTCTTTGGAAATATACACCATTATTAAGTCTGTGTTTTTGTGAAAGTGGGGCCCTCGGTCAAAAGTAAAGGCTTCTCCTCCCATATTTTAAAATAGATGGGTTTAGCTAGGGTTATTGAACCCCAGACTCTCAATGAATGAATTTGGCTGTGTGTGTGTGTTTTTGTTTGTCCTGCAATGGTCTAGTGCCCCAGCGTTTGTTTCTGCTTTGTGCTGAATGTTCCAGGAATAGGCTTCTCATGACCCTAAATTAAATTTAGCAAGTTTAAAAATTGGATGGATGGACAAATGCTCACTGTAAATAACAAATGGCACCATTTCAGAGTGATAAAGATTCGTATTCAAAATAAACGTTAAGGACACAGTCAAAATGGTAAGAAACCTGGAAGCAATTTGGACGCTGTATTTACTGCACTAAATGTCAGCAGTCTGAAATGAGAATGAAATTAGGAGATGGTTTGTGATAATATAAACTAGCCAAGGTCAAAACTGACAACAATATGCGGACAACAATACAAATTTCCATACCAGATCGGTTGAGCCCCAGGTTAACAACAGTACTGTTAGCCAACAGGGTGCTGGCTGAAATTTGGCTACTGTTGGCCAAAGAAGAAAAAGGAGAAGAAGAGGGGGGAGCCGTGTCCGGAGGCAGCAGGAGAGGAGGAAAGTAAAGAGAATGGAACTGAGGATAAGAACTTTGAATGTTGGCAGTATGACTGGTAAGGGGAGAGAGTTAGCAGATATGATGGGGGGAAGGAATGTTGATATATTGTGCGTGCAGGAGACTAAATGGAAGGTAAGTAAGGCCAGGTGGATCAGTGGTGGATTCAAATTGTTCTATCATGGTGTGGATGGGAGGAGAAATGGAGTAGGGGTTATTCTGAAGGAACAGTATGTCAAGAGTGTTTTGGAGGTGAAAAGAGTGTCAGGTAGAGTAATGATTATGAAGCTGGAAATTGGAGGTGTGATGATGAATGTTGTTAGTGCATATGCACCACAGGTTGGGTGTGCAATGGGTGAGAAAGAAGATTTTTGGAGTGAGATGGATGAAGTGATGAACAGTGTACCCAAGGGACAGAAAGTGGTGATTGGAGCGGGTTTCAATGGGCATGTTGGTGAAGGGAACAGTGGAGACGAGGAGGTGATGGGTAGGTATGGTGTCAAAGAGAGGAATGAAGAAGGTCAGAGGATAGTGGATTTTGCCAAAAGGATGGAAATGGCCATGGTGAATACGTATTTTAAGAAGAGCAAGTAACATAGGGTTATGTACAAGAGTGAAGGAAGATGCACACAGGTAGATTACATCCTATGCAGAAGAGTCGATCTGAAGGAGATTGAAGACTGCAAAGTTGTGGCAGTGGAAAGTGTAGTTAAGCAGCATAGGATGGTGGTCTGTAGGATGACATTGGAGATCAAGAAGAGGAAAGAGAGTGAGGGCAGAGCCAAGGATCAAATGGTGGAAGTTGAAAAAGGAAGACTGCAAAGTTGAGTTTAGAGAGGAGGTGAGACAGGCACTGGGTGGCAGTGAAGAGTTACCAGACAGTTGGGCAACTACAGCAGATGTAGTAAGGGTGACTGCAAGAAGGGTTCTTGGTGTGACATCTGGATAGAGGTAGGAGGAGTTCTAGAGACTAAGAAACCATTTGGAAAAGTAAAAAACAAGAGACAGATCATGACAGACAGGGGGCCATAAAGTTTAAGATTGCATGAAGCATTAAAGTTTTGTTGTGAGAACTGAGATAAGAAAGACACTTAAACACCACACAGAAATAAACAGCCTTAACTCTTGGACAAAGTGTATTTATTGTTTTACTTTACAACAGAACAGGGAAACTGCTGAACCATAGTGCACCTATGCAAATTTTCCTGGTGTTATAAGCCTCAGGGAATGCATCTGAAACATCAAATGTACACTTAAACACTAAGACATGTCACAACTCACCTTGCCTTGTCCTCTTTCCACGTGCAGTACTGATTATTGTGGGCCACACTTCACAGCATAGCTGCCGACCTGTGGCCAAGTTGTCATTGTACCCAATCCAGCCAATGAATATTCAGGGCTCTTGAGTCCTACCTCCTTGGTAGCTCTGTAGCAGACAATCCCTCATAACTCCATCTAACATCTATCATCCACGTGGGGGTTCTCCACATGCAGATTCTCTCTTGCACTCACATACTGTTAACAGAAACACTGGACTGCCAAGTAATCTTGAATCTCACATTTAAAGCACCTGTGATGTGAGGTGCCCTGGTCGAGGATAGCATTCCTTAGAAGGCTATGGAATATGCAAGATGCTCCTTTGTGTGCTGACTGCACAGCATGGCAGCAGGTTATGTTGAGAGTGAGATGAAAAAGAAAGCTTAGTCAAAATTTGGTAGTCTGGAATCAACCTAATGCAGCCATGGATGGGGAACAGGAATCGTGGTAAAACAATGGAGCAAGAGGAACAAGAGTAGGATTTATACATGTAACAGGAACCTGTGACAGATTAGAGTTTTCTCGCTCCTTTGAACCCTCAGACCACACGTCAGACACCAGGTAAAAGTCCAAATAATTATTATTTATTATAATAATAGGTGCACAAAGCACCCTCCACTCCCAAATACTCCAATAATCAAATACACAATAAACAAATCCTCCAATCTCCCAGACGCTTAGCCAACCCGCCTCCCAACTCAGCTCGTCCGTCTGGGATTTCCCACAGTCCTTTATACTCCTTGACCCGGAAACGTTTCACCCTCTCTGTCCATGTGACCTGGAACACTTCCGGGTCAGATAAAAATCCTTCTTTTCTTCACCCAGGAAGCACATCGTTCCCTTTGTCCATGTGACTATGACGTACTTCCTGGGCGTAAGGCAAATAGTCTCTGGGCCTCCCTGCAGCGACTCCTGGCGGCCCCCATGGTATCCAGCAGGGCTGTGCATTAAAAGTCCATTGTCCATAATTCCCTGCTGGCATTCGGGGCACCTCTATGCTGCAAGGAGGGCTCCATCTGGCAGCCTGGGGGTATTGGCCGGGATGAACAGCCGGCCATGTACCACAATACTCCCCCCCCCCCCCAGCGAAAAACCGTGTTTTAGAGCGTCCAGCCCCGCGAGGGATGTCTTCCTCCAAGAAGGACTTCTGGTCGGACCTTGGCTGTGCTTTCTAAAGTAGTCCCTGGAGAACCTAGGGGGAATTTCATAACTGTGATCCACTTTATCCCCCGTTCTCCAAGGACAGTTGTGCCACATGTGTCTCGGCCATCCGCATCCATAACACCGTCTCTGTCCTCCCGGAATTCTCCCTCTGCGATGCTGAAAACACTCAGGGAAATCAGTCTCCGCCCCTTTTCTCGCTGAGGAGGGTTCCACAGCCGCCTCTATACTCTCAGCTCGCTGCTTAATTTTGTCAGGAGACCCCTTCTTTATTCTTGGGATCTCCTGTTTAATCTGGGGCTTGTCCATAGTTTGGGTCTCTCTATTAGAGAGAGCCCTTTCACTGTCTGCACGCCCTTTGACTTTAAAGTAACCAAAGGCGGCGTCTTCAGCACCACATCACTCCGAGAGACAGCACTTTTCAGCTGCTCTGGTACAATTGCCGCTTCCACCGCCCCTTCTGTCATCACACCACATTCACTAGTAGGGCTCGTAGTGACTTGGCACCCGCTACTAATTAATTGCGGGCCCTTGTCACTCTGTGTCCCCTTATTCTGTACGGTACTGGTAAAACTCACCTGTACCACCAAATCAATCATGATGGGAGACTCCCGACCAAATCGCCAAAGGAATTCATCCACCCTTCTTAAAGGTGCTTCGGCCGCTGCTCCCAGATCCCCAGCGATCTTCTTTATTGTCTCCACCACCTGTAAAAATTTGTGCACGGGCTGAAGCATCTTCTCCAGCTTGCGCACATCCAAAAAGTTTAATTCAGCAGGAGGCAGGCTCAAGCCATTACTAGCCTTACCCTCCGGCTGGGAGCCAATAAGCACACCTGCTGCTGGCACGTGCTCAGACAGGTCCCGCAAGGGAGCCTGGGATTTGGAGTTCTTTTTGGAGGTCCGCGGTGCCGCTTTTGGCTGACTGCAATCCGTCTGTATCAATTTATGGACGGACCGATCAGTCATTTCCCGGACCTCCTTACCTTTTTGTAGGGAGAGCGGTGCTTCGCTCGCCTCCCCTTTCTCTTTCGGAAAAACCAAGTCCATCTTTTCTTGGGCGAAGCCACAAACAGCTGGATATGGAACGTCACCTTCCTGGAATCCCTCGTGGTAGGTCACGTGTCCCTCGCCGGCACCCGTAATGCGGAAGTCTTTCTGGCATTTCTGTTCGAGCGAGAGCATACTATCGCCTTTAGAAGTACCTTCTGCCTTCCGCAGTGTCTCCGAATGCTTCTCTACGAGGTATGAACACGGGACAAGATGCGTTACTTTAAAAAGGTTTTCATTTTCGCTCCCAGTACATACCTCGTAGCAGTCGTCGTCTTCCAGAAACATCTCCCGGTACGCGTAGTTGCTCTGTGGCTCATTTTGAGCGCCGACAATATTAGGTGCTGGACTTCCGCTGGTACTGCAGCTCTGCTTGGCCTTCTTCTTGCCCATGACTGACTTGGTAAATTTGGGTTTGGCGAATTTTCCCGTGTGTCGTGACGCTGCCTTCTTAGGGTTCTGTCCACAGTAAAAAATTTTTTAAATTCAGGTCCTCTGCCAAACTGACATCCAGAGAATCCTGCCGACTACGCCAACTGTGACAGATTAGGGTTTTCTCGCTCTCTTGAACCCTCAGACCACACGTCAGACACCAGGTAAAAGTCCAAATAATTATTATTTATTATAATAATAGGTGCACAAAGCACCCTCCACTCCCAAATACTCCAATAATCAAATACACAATAAACAAATCCTCCAATCTCCCAGATGCTTAGCCACCCTGCCTCCCAACTCAGCTCGTCCGACTGGGATTTCCCACAGTCCTTTATACTCCTTGACCCGGAACCGTTTCACCCTCTCTGTCCATGTGACCTGGAACACTTCCGGGTCAGATAAAAATCCTTCTTTTCTTCACCCAGGAAGCACATCGTTCCCTTTGTCCACGTGACTATGACGTACTTCCTGGACGTAAGGCAAATAGTCTCTGGGCCTCCCTGCAGCGACTCGTGGCGGCCCCAATGGTATCCAGCAGGGCTGTGCATTAAAAGTCCATTGTCCATAATTCCCTGCTGGCATTCGGGGCACCTCTATGCTGCAAGGAGGGCTCCATCTGACGGCCTGGGGGTATTGGCCAGGATGAACGGCCGGCCATGTACCACAAACCAAAATGAAGGGTGTGAATTGTAATCAAGGAGTTTGTAACCAAAGAGCTTTTCAATAAATCACACAAAGAGTCTTCTTCTTTTGGCTGCTCCCGTTAGATTGGACAAACCAAGAAGTAATCAATGATGACCCTTATACTTTTGACCCCAAGGTGTCATGCACTCTACATTTCCAGTTGACCCTTCTTAGCAACTGCCCGGCAATAAAGACAACAATAATCACAAAAGGGTGCAGAGGGAGAATTACATTAGTTTTTAATGTAATTAAACACAGTTTTTCAAAAAAAAATGTAATAGCTAGATTCCTTGACTTCTCCCAAAACAATGACTCAAATACATTTAATAGCCAAGGAAAGGCTTTGAAGAAAAGCCAGATCATGATACTTTGTAATAAAACTATCACTACCTGCTTCATCTATCAATACATTTTTCTGTCTGCTGCCCACTACACTGTTTATTAATATAATTAAAACTATATGAAAATATAACATATAAAATTACATGACCTAATCTGCTTAATCTAATTTAGATTTTTACAAAAAATTAATAGATTAAAATAAAACTCAGTATTTGAACAATGTATGTTTCTGTTATGCACATACCTTAGGAAAAAGTCTACTGATTATCAATGAAGAAAATAGCAAATGGACTCAATCAATACATCTTCTAGCAATGCACAAATCAAAATTATAAATAACCTTTCAACTTATGAATTTTTAAATTGAAAGATTAAGTGTGCTTTAGACCTTAGATAGGTAGATGTACCTCAAGGGGAAATAGTTGCATTAAAAATGAACTGATGTTTTCAACAAGATCATTTTTTTCTGATAGGACAAAAATAAATGAACAATGTTGCTTCAACTGGACACCATTAACTAACCTTCTCCAGCACAAAGTTAAATTTAGAGAGGAACCCTTTGACTGGAAAGCTGTAGGTGCAGCTTCAGTAAACAAAAACAAAGATAAAACGTATCTAATAATTGTATTCCCTTAAGGCTTTGTTCCACCTCATGTAACATAATGTAAACAATTCTCAAAATTAAGACTATGGGAATCAAGAAATACTCAAATGTACAGCCAGCATGGGTCTATGGAAGGAAGCTGCCGTTAAACAGATAACAGGTAAAGCAATATAAATACACAAAGGACAAGATATGGGTTATATAGGCAGTCAATAAGCCTTTGATATTGTCCACCACTGAAAATTAATAAAATTAGAAGTAATTAGCTTCAGATATACTTTTGTTTATCATAAGCCAATTAATTGACTAGAAAAATGCTAAATCTGTCACTGAGGTTACTTTTCCTAATTTATATTAATTACTTAATGTCAGCCACACTGAATAAACTTAAAAATTCTGCAGATGTCAACAGAGCAGACTAGCCACAAACTACAGAGTTAGAAACACAGTAAATATTTGTACAATATGGATGTTTGAACTTAATTTCCCAATACACACAAAAATCTATTTAAATGGGTCAGGCATTAATCTCTGGAATAGTTAAAATCCTAATATTTGTGAAATTAAAGGCTTCTAGTTCTATAAAATGTACCTCTATGACTTTGTGTAACTGTATGATAAAAATACTTGAAATATTAAAAGCTAAGTAAAAATGTTGAAAATGTTCCCCTTTTGTGATAATATTTTCAAGCAACGTGAATGAGTAATTACAGCTAATTGTACATCCATCCATCCATCCATTATCCAGCCCGCTATATCCTAACTACAGGGTCACGGGGGTCTACTGGAGCCAATCCCAGCCAACACAGGGCACAAGGCAGGAAACAAACCCCGGGCAGGGCGCCAGCCCACTGCAGATTGTAGATCCCAATACAAAAAGAAAAAAGTGAAAAAAGACCACAGTCAACCCCATGTATCTGATGAAAAAAACAGCTTTTTTAATCAACTTGTTTGTTAATGGAATTTATATTTTGCAAACTCTACATAGATGACTGGTAAATAATTTGCTGCTGAGTTTTGGTGAGTATCCACACTGGCTATATTGCAGATTAAACTTCAAGAAACTTTGGCCTCCCTACTTCACTTGAAGAATAGCCTTCTATGTAATTCTTTCTGCCACATATTAAAGTTCCACATTCTTTTAGCTATATTTTCCTGAAATATTAACTGCTACTATTCTCTGTTAACTTAAATTCCTCTCTTGGGCCCTGTCGTCACATATGGAATATGCTTTAACTCACAGTAGCTCTCACAAAATGTCACAGGCCACTGCTGCCCAGTAGTTATGCGCTGTTGTAAAAATCTTATGAAAACACTCACCTCACTAGCACAAACACTGCTCCTGTGCTGATAAAAAACAGCTAACATAAATATTCCAAAGGAAAAAAGCAGTATAAAGTTCTAGTGATAAATTAACTTTTTTACAGAAACACTGCTTAGCAGACCTACGCAACAGGCATAGCCAGCTCACCACCAACCACCCCATTGATTCTTGGGATTTGGAGTTCGATATTAGACCACTGACCTCACCAATCTTCTCTTTTCTGGTGATATATACAAAAGCAGCAGAATTCATGTCAGCAAATCCTTTGTGTTCAAGGAAGGAGAACTTCAGCACGTGTTTTTGGGAATGGTGGTTATTATTTAAAAAAAATGGCAAAACACACATACAGACACACACATAGGCTTTTGTTATTTCCACTTTTATTATATAATTAGCTCAGAAATAGATTTGTGCATGCTTTGAAAGCGCAATGATGTGACAAATTTAGAGGTGAGTTGTAATCATTTAACTTGTAGTGTCACAAATTTACAAGAGGAGATGAAATAATGGCCGGATTAACCTCTTTTTAATATAATGTCCTACATGGTCTTAATAGAGTAATGGAAGCTTTGCGTTCATTCTTTGATTGTAAACAGCATGTGAACAGATTGCCGTCCAAGCATCCATCTATTTTCTAACTGGTGCATACAGTTCATGGCTGTGGGGAAATATCTCACACACTTCCATACTTATGCATATGTACAGTGCCCTCCATATAGTAGCTGGAACTAAGACACATTTTTCCTTGATTTACCCCTCTGCTCCACAGTTGCAAATTACAAATCAAACAAGTCAGACATGATTAAAGTGCTTTTATTAAAGAGTATTTGCTTACACTTCAGTCTCACTGAAATTGCAATATTTTTATATATGGTCCCCCCCATTTCTGGACACCATAATGTTCGAGACATAGCAATAATTGGTGCTTAAAGCATTCAAATTCAGTACTTTGCTGTGTATCCTTTGCATTCAATTACTGCTTGAAGTCTGCGATTCATAGACATCACAAAGTGCAGAATACTTTTTCTGGTGATGATCTGCTAAGCCTCTAATGCAGCCATCTTCAGCTCCTGCTTGCTTTGGGGGCTTGTCCCCTTATGTTTTCTCTTCTGCAAAAGGAAGGTATGCTCAATTAGATTTAAATTGGGTGAATGATTTGGCCATTCAACAATTTTCAATCATTTAGCTTTCAAAAACTCCTGTGTTGCCTTAACAGTATGTTTGGGATGATTATCTTGTTGTAGGATAAAATGGCATCTTTTTAGTTGGGAGGCAATTATTGGAACTTGAGCAGATCAGATGTTTCTATATACCTCAGAATTGATTGTGCCACTGCTGTCAGAAGTTACATCATCGATGAAGATAAGTGTGAAAATGCGTGTGGCAACCATACCTGCCCAAGACATACGGTAATACCCACACCACCATGTTTAACAGATGAGGTGGTGTGCTTTAGATCTTGGGAAGTTCCTTTTCATCTCCACATTTTGCTCTTGCCATCACTCCGACACAGGTTCTTCTTTGTCTGGTCTGTCCACAAGACTTTTTTTCCAAAATTCTGCAAGCTCTTTTAAGTCCTTTTTCGCAAACTAATTTGGCCGTCCTGTTTTTGTGGCTAATCAGTAGTTTGAATCTTGCAGTGTGGCCTCTGTATTTCTGTTAATGAAGTCTTCTCTGACACATACACATCTACCTCCTGAAGACTGTATCTGATCTGTCTGACAGGCCTATGGGGCCATTTCTTTACCATAATAAAGATTCTTCTGTCATCAACAGTGGAGTTCTTCCTTGGCCTACTGGTCCCTTTGCAAGTACTGAGCTCATCAATGCATTCTTTCTTCTTAATGATAATCCTAAGGTTTTACCAATGTATCTAATGGTTTTATTCTTGTTTTTCAGTCTCATAATGGCTTCTTTGACATTCATTGGTACAGCTCTTGTTCTCAAGGTGAATAAAGGCAACTACAGACTCCAAAGGTTGTCTGTAGGTGGAGGCAAGCCTAGGTATCTTATGCCTGCACTAATGAAGCATTGAAACACTCCCGAGTAATCACAAACACCTGTGATGCCAATTGTCACAAACATTATGATGCCCTGAAATGGAGGGTGACAATGAAGAAAAGGTGTTGTCGTTTCTATGTAGTGTGACCGAAAATAACCTTAAATGAAAGTCTGCATTGTGCCCTTTAATAATGTCCCGAATTGTTTGATTTGTAATTTTAAACCGTGGAGCAGAGGGGTAAATCTAGGAAAAATATTTCTTTGTTCCAAACATTATGTGTGATATGGGAGGAAACTGCACACTGGCAGTACTAACAACAGTTATAGCAAGTAAAAAGGGAAGTTTCAATCAAAGTGGCTATTTGACTTGTCAATGAAATGAGCTGCTCCTTTGTCAGTACCACAATTAAACTCATGTATAGTTTCAAAGCTTCGAAGCACAAAGCGCGTCCCTATTAATACGACATTTACTGTGTTGACAGAAACGCACAATCACAAGACAGCCAAAAATGAATATGAATATACAAATGATAAATTTGTGTAATGCATTTATTTTTAGAAAGCAAACTAATGTTCATGAGTATAACCCCTAAACATCATGAATGTAGTAAAAGCACATATTATGTGTTCTTGAATGGTTAGGATTCATTGACTACAGATAATGTTTGTTCAGTTAATTGTGTAATTCTGGATTTGCACTCAAGCTAAGCAATAGCACAGTTTGATCAGTCGTAAAAGATACTCTGAAAACAGCACAACAAAGGCTGTTTTTACAAGGCTTCTGAAATGAATTAATGTCAAAATGACATGATTGATTTCACATAGGAAGCCTTAAAGTTCAGATAAATGTGAAAAAGGAGGACAGATTTGGACAATTAAAGCCCCAGGAGTCCATGACATTTGAAATTTGAATCAATTTGTCTCATCCGTTAAGTATTGCTCTTTAGTAAGTTTACTTTTACCAGCTAATGCTGCAAATATAAATCTTACAATAGAAAATGTTACAAACCTAACAGAGTGATTCTGACAAACCAGAGTCTAAAAGCATGTTGTTAAAAAAACAGATATAAAGAGCTTGTTTAAAGGAAAATATGCTGAATTATCTTGGAATTCATTAATTGAGCAGCACATATATAATAATGTTTGAGTTTTTAGTTTTAGTATTGATTTTAAACAGTATGTCAAAGAGCAAATGTATTATGTACAAATTGTAAAATAAGTAGTAGTAAGTTAATGATGATATAATTCTTTTTAAACCCAGTTCCCCAGGTTAAAAATACACCACCCCTGAATGATACAGTGGGGGAATCCCCATGTCCATCACACATTAAAATTCAAGCCCTGCATTGTCAGTAAGTTGTTCTCCAACCCGCTATATCCTAACACAGGGTCACATGGGTCTTCTGGAGCCAATCCCAGCCAACACAGGGTGCAAGGCAGGAACAAACCCTGGGCAGGGCACCAGCCCATCGCAGCCCTGCATTGTATTTTGATATTTATGATTGCCAATACTAGTTGAGTACTATGAGTACTAGATACATAACACTGACCCTTGTGCTCTAGTTCAGTTTCTGGTGCAGCACTACAGTACATACTGTAATTACCCATGTGCCACTATCAGTTAAGACAAGTCTTAAAGGAGCATGTCCCCATGTCAGAATGTAACCCTATGAAATAATAATAATAATAATAATAATAATAATAATAATAACAAATGAATTACTATTTACAGAGCATTTCTATTTTCTTGATGGAAGAAAAAAGTACAAAGTATCTTCACAGATACATGGGGAAAAAAAAGATGTTCCAGATTATCTCAAAGCTGTGACTTCTCACAATGGAAGGAGCCAGTCCCACAATGCCACTTCAAAGCATGGTCAACGTCTGCCCCAGAGACTGTGAGCATGATAATACAGTAGAGCCTCAGGTCACGAACGTCACTGAACATGTACAAATCGGGTTACGACCAAAAAGTTTGACAAACTTTTGCATCTGTTCACGACCACACACTCGGGTGATGAACAAGGCAGTTTCCCTTCTGGTTCGTACACGCCGATGATTTCCACACGTGTGCAGTCTCTCCCTGTGCATTCGCTGTGAACTCTTTGTGCTCTATTTCGTTTCCCTTCCGGTATGTACGCGCCGGTGATTGACGCACGTGTTCAGTCTCTCCCTGCACAGTAAATTATTCTCGGTCAGACGTGCATCACGCAGAGAGACTTTGTAGTATAGCGGGTCCACAGCACACGTCAAGAGACCAGTTTTAAATAAATAATCGCCTCGCTTGCAGCTTAGCGAGGGGGCGTGGTGGTTGATTGCTACAGCTGCTAAAGGGAGGAAAAAGAAAAGAAAGATGGAGGTTGCGGAGTGAGAAAATAAGCAGGAAGCAGTGTGGAAAGAACCGGCGTGAGCGAGCACTCGCAGGCAGGCAGCTGGACAGTGAGCCCAAGCAGGGGTGTTTTGGCCGACACTCGGCGGGGCAGAAGGAAGCGGTCGCTCTAGCTGAGCGATCAAGGAGCTGGAGTGACCAGAAGAAGGACAGCTGGCCTCGTAAGGCCAAGAAGATAGTTAAAGAATGCACCGGGCTTATTTTTAAAGAGACTGCTTCGAGCATTGTTTTAACTTTGTTGTATTTAATGAAGAATTTTTTCTATTGGATTTTAACTTCCACTTCACTTCTGTTTTTATGGGATTTATTTATTGAAGGATTCTGAAATCACTGCACTTTATTTAATTTGGACATTGTTTTTGATTGTTGTTTTGTTGATTTTAATAAAAGCACTTGGCACTTTTTGCACCATCCCCTTCTTCCATTGCAGTGCCTCACTGTCGTGCTCATCGGTAACATTACCGATGGTGACGGGTTTAAGGGCTCCTGGAAGCGAGATGGGAGCATGCAGCGAACCCGCATCATCACAGACTTTACCTCAAAACTGTAATCTCCTCTCCACTCAGTTCCTCCTCACTTCCTTCATGCTAGAACTCGACTCATGCAAGGTTAGTTTTCTTGGTTGTTTATGGTTAGTTTTTGTATAAATTACAGATTTTTCAAATGTTCATTTTTTTCCCTGTGCTTAAAACTCATTAAAAAAAAGTGTTTGGAGAGAGCGGTTTGTAAGGCTATAGCGTGAACTCTTGTAATGTTACTTTTCTCTGTTCAAGGTTTTCTCAGTGTTATTCAATGTTTTTACATTTAGTTTACTATTACACTGTGAATTCTATGATACAGTTGTGCTTGAAAGTTTGTGAACCCTTTAGAATTTTCTAGATTTCTGCATAAATATGACCTAAAATATCATCAGGTTTTCACTCAAGTCCTAAAAGTAGATAAAGAGAAATCAGTTAAACAAAAAGACAAAAATATTATACTTGGTCATTTATTTATTAAGGAAAATGATCGAACATTACATATTTGTGAGTGGCAAAAGTATGTGAACCTTTACTTTCAGTTTTTGGTGTGACCCCCCTTTGCAGCAATAACTGCAACTAAACGTTTCCAGTAACTTTTGATCATTCCTGAACACTGGCTTGGAGGAATTTTAGCCCATTCCTCCATAGAGAACAGCTTCAGCTCTGGGATGATGGTGGGTTTCCTCACATTAACTGCTCGCTTCAGGTCCTTCTACAACATTTCGATTGGATTAAGGTCAGGACTTTGACTTGGCCATTCCAAAACATTAACTTTATTCTTCTTTAACCATTCTTTGGTAGAACAACTTGTGTACTTAGGGTAGTTGTCTTGCTGCATAACCCACCTTCTCTTGAGATTCAGTTCATGTACAGATATACTGACATTTTCCTTTAGAATTCTCTGATATAATTCAGAATTCATTGTTCCATCAATGAAGGCAATCCTTCCTGGCCCAGATGCAGCAAAACAGGTCCAAACCATGATACTACCATCACCATGTTTCACAGATGGGATAAGGTTCTTATGCTGGAATGCAGTTTTCCTTTCTCCAAACATAACGCTTTTCATTTAAACCAAAAAGTTCTATTTTGGTTTCATCCATCCACAAAACACTCTTCCAATAGCCTTCTGGTTTGTCCAAGTGATCTTTAGCAAACTGCAGATGAGCAGTAATGTTTTTTTGGAGAGCAGTGGCTTTCTCCTTGCAACCCTGCCATGCACACCATTGTTGTTCACTGTTCTCCTCATGGTGGACTCATGAACATTAACATTAGCCAATGTGAGAGAGGCCTTCAGTTGCTTAGAAGTTACTCTGGGGTCCTTTGTGACCTCGCCGACTATTTCACGCCTTGCTCTTGGAGTGATTTTTGTTGGTCGACCACTCCTGGGGAGAGTAACAATGGTCTTGAATTTCCTCCATTTATACACAACCTGTCTGTCTGTGGATTGGTGGATTCCAAACTCTTTAGAGATGGTTTTGTAACCTTTTCCAGCCTGATGAGCATCGACAACTCTTTTTCTGAGGTCCTCAGAAATCTCCTTTGTTCGTGCCATGATACACTTCTACAAACATGTGTTGTGAAGAGCAGACTTTGATAGATCCCTCTTCTTTAAATAAAACAGGGTGCCCACTCACACCTGATTGTCATCCCATTGATTGAAAACACCTGACTCTAATTTCACCTTCAAACTAACTGCTAATCCTAGAGGTTCACATACTTCTGCCACTCACAAATATGTAATATTTGATCATTTTCCTCAATAAATAAATAACCAAGTATAATATTTTTGTCTCATTTGTTTAACTGGTTTCTCTTTATCTACTTTTAGGACTTGAGCGAAAATCTGATGATGTTTTAGGTCATATTTATGCAGAAATCTAGAAAATTCTAAAGGGTTCACAAACTTTCAAGCACAACTGTATAATTAACTATTTTTGTGCTTAAAAATCTTTATAAAAATATATTTACATACAGCTCGTACGGTCCGGAACGGATTAATTGTATTTACATACAATCCTATGGAGCAAATTACTTCAGGTCACGACCAAATCGGGTTGCGACCAGAGTTTTCGAACGAATTACGGTCGTGACCCGAGGTTCCAGTGTATATACATATTTTTTTCTACTTATTGTTACATTGTGGCCACTAGTTGTATTTTGTTTGTGGTTGTGCTGTCTGCACTTTTTGTTGTTTTGAACTATGATGGCACAGAGGATTGCAGGGCTGCGTCACAGCTCAGGTCACATTTTTGGCAACAATAAGTGATCCAGCATAGTTGGCAGATGCATCCTTAGCACTCAGGGACATTTAAAACACCATTGCCCAATTATAATTCACTCAAAACTAGTTTTGTTCCTCCTCCTCCTCCTCCTCCTCTATTGATTTCAATACATTGCAAACTCATGGTGAAGCAAACTACACTGGGTTCGTTCATCACAATTAATTACTTAATATGTTTGGCTAACAAAGTTAGGGTAGTTACTCAAAGAAATTAATCTGCTACAATTTACCGATTTCATCTTTCAAATTGTAATGGGATTACTTTACTCATTATTTCCTGAAAAAAGTAATTACATCACAAACTTTACAATATTCTCTAAACTCATGAAAACGTGAACCGTTAAGGATGACACCCAAATGTCCTTGTAGTAATTAATAAGGCAAAATAACCATTAACACTGTATATGAATTGAGCACTTAAACAAGTAAACTAAATGACTTTCATTAGCACTGTGCCCTTTCAAACATACAGTATAAACCAGCAACTAGAGGCCCATATTTCACAAAAAGAATTCTTATTAAAATAATAAATCTTAATAACAAAATGCACTTACCCATTCAAGCACATGTAAACAGTGGAGTTAGTAAATAGTTAATTATTGCTAGTGTAGCAGCCAGCAGACCACAGCACATATTGATCGTGTTAGGCCCACTACCTACAGTGTTAATTGTGTAACACAATCAATACACCCAGGTCTCTTTGATTCTCTTATTTCAAATTACGTTTTTTTTTCTTTCTTTAAACTAATGTAAATATGTCAGTTCTCAATGAATAGGATCTATTCAAGGCCCACTGTTAATTTCAACCTACACACTCCCATTAGCCCAGATTATGTCAAAACACAAGGTGGACTATCACAGTTATGCAGATGACAAGTAGCTTTGCTGATATATAGCATTTGTGATCCTTATCCTCTGGCCTCTCTTATTCATTGTCTTACTTGTATTTTTGAATGGATGTGTTCTAACCTCCTCCAGTTAATAAAGAAAAGCACTGAAATCTTAGTTGTTGGTAAAAATGAAAATAATGAGGGTATTAAAAATAAAATCGATACCTTAGAATTAAAAGTCAAGACAGAAGTAAAAATTTAGATGTAGTCATGGACTATGACTTAAACTTCAAATCGCACATTAACCAGATTACTACGACTGCATTCTTCCATTTAAGGAAAAGGTTTGACTTACTATAGCACTATACGAGGCTCAAAAATTAATTCACACTTTTGTTTTTAGTCACCTAGATTACTGTAATGCACTGCTAACAGGACTACCTAAGAAAGACATCAATCATTTGCAGTTAGTTCAGAATGCAGCAGCAGCAGCAGCAACCCAAAAACAAAAATCATTACATTGGTTACTTGTGTCCTGTTAGAATCAACTTTAAAATACCTCTAAGGGTATATAAAGCTTTAAATAATCTTCCTCCTTCTCATACTTTGGAGTGGATGTCCTTCTACATTCCAAATTGTAACCTTAGATCTTTTAATGGTAGTCTGCTTACTATTCCAAGAGGTAAACATAAAAGAAGTGGCAACATTTTGCTGTTACGCACCACAAATCTGGAATACATTACCTATAGAGATACACCAGGTTAATACATTTTTAAAAACTCCTACAAACCCACTATGTATTATTTCTGCTTTTAATAAACTGTAGCATTATCATATTCTTTAATTAATTTTCAAGCATTATTAATTACTGTGCTACTTTTCTGTTTTGTTTTCTGGTTTTTCTGTGGTGGCATTCTGCACCACCACTACCAGTGCATGATTAAATTCCTTTTTTTTTTATGCCTGTGATGTTTGAATGGAAGGAGGTGCCACAACTTCCCATGAGACCCAATGCATAAAATCCTCTAAGACAAAGCCTAAAAAAACAATAAGAAACAAATTAAGAACATTAAAGAACATTAATGCCCCAGTGAGGACATTCTTCTTCTTCTTCTTTTTTTTTTTAAGCTTAACTGGAGTTTTTTTTCCTGTCCACCCTGCCATCTGATCTTATCAGCAGACTTACCTTTAGAGGCTTAAAATGTGATACTACATGCAGGTGGAATCCCGTTATGATGAAATTCATGGGACCATAAAAATATTTAGTTATACCGGAAATGTTGTTATAATGAATATGGGGAAAATAGGTATACTACTGTGACCAGGGTCACCATCTCTAACAGGAGCATCACAAGGACAGCTCCATAGCTGTTCTGCAGTGTCTGGTAAACAGTAAACCTAGGGCAAAGTATCTGGTTGTCCTCTGCAGGATCAGGCTTACTGCATAACATGTTTGTCACACGTTTAGAACATTTAACATCAGACTTTGAAATTCTCTTCCTCGCACTCTCCTGATCTCTCTTCTCCAGAACATGTCTGCCACAGTGGTGATTCTGAGCCACTGGTGTTTTTCTAATCCAAAGATGGGTGTTTAAGCAGAACAACTGCCTGTATCGCAGCCCCTAACAGCTCCTATTTTGAATGAAGTCTTGAGACTGTACCTACTTTCTCTTTTTCTTCTTCTTTCGGCTGCTCCCGTTAGGGGTTGCCACAGCGGATTGTCTTCTTCCATATCTTTCTGTCCTCTGCATCTTGTTCTGTTACACCCATCACCTGCATGTCCTCTCTCAACTGTACCTACTTTCTCTATACAGTAATAAAATACCTGTCTTTCGTGCAACTCTGTGACCCAAGCCTGACAATACCTGTATAAAAAAATAGCGCTTCTTAAGCTGCAAAAAACATTTTATTTGGAAAGGAGACATTAGATTTAACTTCTTTATTTTTATAGAAATACAGGTATGAAAATATGATTGAAAATGAAACATTAGATGTTACTTTTTTAATAGAAATACATGTAATGAAAATACAAACTTAAAATTGAGACATTAAATGGAACTTCTTTGTAATAGAAATTCAGGTATTAAAATACAAAATGAAAACAAGGTGTTAGATGTAATTTTTTTATAGAAATGCAAGTCTGAAAATACAGAATGAAAACAAGACATACGAAGATGAAGGCGCAATTCCAAATGTTTTTGCCACGTCATTTTTCTTTATTCTGAGCTAAGCCTTGCCGAGACTGCCTGAGACCAGAAATTTCAGAAGAGATTGTCTTTTTTTTTTGAGATCTGTTGCAGGGTTGCCGAGACTTGGAAAGAGTAGGCATGGCATTAAATATTTTTTGCATCGCATTATTATCTTTGGTGGCCATTTGTGGTTGAAAAATCTTTTGCTATATTGACATTTACATTTCATTAAAATGAAATTTGTTTAACATGATATTGTATGAACGTTTGTCCAGGCCCACAAAAAGTATTTGTTATTCTGAAAATGTATTTTTTTCAGTATTTGCTATAATGGGAATTGATCTGTATAGGGATTATTTAAGATGTATTCTTTCTTTTTTTTTGTGTGTGTTATTGATTGATTGTTATTCTTATCTCATTTTTATTTGGCTTTGTCTCTCTATTATAAAAAAAAATGTTGGGGAGGGAGACTAGGGAGACGAGATGTGATCTTCTTGGAAGACAATTTGAAGTCCCACGAGAGACACTTTAACTTGCTCCCAGCTCTTAAAACAAAGACAAGTGACAAGCTAAACATGCAGCTCGCCAGCAGCAGAAAGCCAGCACATGATCCGACCACTTCTCCTTAGCATGCGTTCAGCCACCCGCCACCCTCCCCCCCTTTACAACGCGAACGGCAGAGAAACAAAATGGCAAAAGGACAGTTGCTGTACAGGCTTTGAAATGATTGGGCAGCAAGATAAGCAGAACAGGCAGCTCGCCAGCAACGGAAAGACAGCAGATGATCCAACAGCATCTCCTTAGCATGCGTTCAGCCGCACCCCCTTCACAACGCAAGCAGCATTATATGGCCTGTGAGAAAGAGATGTAACCACTCCCGGGACGGGAAATAAAGGACAAGTATTGTTTTTACAAAATTTTTAAAGTAAAAGTGAAAATAATGCATATGTAACAATTCCCATGAAAATAACAATCTCTTTAAATTGTATATCCGATAAACCAAACCCAGGGGTGGGCAAGCGAAGCGAGCAGGGGTGGAGCCCCCTAGTTTTCTTAAATTTTTTTTAACATCTTGTAAAGCACTTTGAGCTGCAAACTGTGTATGAAAATGTTGTTGTTGTTGAGTACACACCACAGTGATGCAATGATAGCAGAATACACTCCCTCTGCCCAAAGAAATCTTACCACGACACATGGTTCAACAATGGTGCAATCCTACAGCAGAGCGTTCATGTTCAATTGATCTTGGATTCAAGTACAGTAAAATAAACGGCAGAGTGCTGCACTGTTTGTGTTTGGACAACCCATAAGCCATTGTGAACATGTTGTATTGAGTCAGCTTCTATCCGTTGTGGTTACCATGTAACTATCAAATTGCCATTACTTTTTGATTTGCCCTTGTAACACCCAGTACATCTTTTAAAAATATAATTAACAAATGCTCAATAAATGACTAGCACATTAGCCAACACACAAACTCTTATCCTACCCATAATGGCTAGTGGTGGTATTAACCACGGTACCGTTGCATTTTATTCCAGAAAAAATACATTTTTATTAAATCTCAAAACTATAATAATGATACAAATACGCGTAATAATAGTAATGATGAATAAAAATAATATGAAATGAACAATACGGGTTGGAAGAAGATGACTGACAATAATAACAAAAATAATAATTACAGTAATTATAATACTACTAATGATGCGAAATGATGCAAAAACATTATACACTATAATCTCAAAATGAGTCATTTGTGTGGTAAATCTTAAATCACTGTGTGTTTCTTTTCAGATTTTCTTTCCAGATTTATCAGTTTTTGAATAGCACAATCCACAGGAAAAAGTGGGATTATGATTTTTTTCTGTTGGAGGAATGTAATAAATAAAATATCTACTAATAACACTCTGGATTGATCCACGATGTGCTGTGTCAACATATATCTTTTTGAGTGGTAGTGTGAATGATGGATGTGCGGCAATGATTTCTTCTAAAAGCTGATATGCAAAATTTGTATGAGATACAATATTGCCTTCTCTTTGTTTGTATAACATGAATGCATTCCAAATGTGCTGTTCCATCAGATGACTAAATATCTTTTTGTAGTACTGTATTTCTTTTGTTGCCTCTTCATAACAGGATAGAAAATCAATTCTTGATCTACATGACCTACACTGCCCCTCATGCTATTGTAGTTGACCACAACACAAGGCTTTTTAATCTGCTTGTTGCCTTTTGCCTGTACAGTGACTGTAACTGCATTATGTACAGTGCTAGAAAGACAAACATCTTTCTTGTCCTTCCATTTCAGTGCAAGCACTTTACCTTTTTGCTAAGCTACTAGCACACGTCGCTGTAATTCATCTGTGCTAAAGTCTTCAGGCATGCCACAACGGTTAGGACGCACTGTTCCACATGCATCAGTCTTTATTTGAAGCAAAATGTCAAATAGCTCTGGCAAAGTATAAAAATTGTCCATGGTAACACCTTGATCCAGCAGAGCATCTATCAAAGTCGGCACAGATGATGCAGCAACGCCATACTGATTGTATTTCAGATCAAACATTGTCCCTTTCCCTATGTACAGAACCAAATTCCAAAGGTATCCCATTTTTGCTAAAGCTTTATGCCAAATCTTGCTCTTTTTGACGAGATGTACTGACAGCACTTTTACAGCCCGAGTGATTTTTCGTTCTTATGCTTACGCAAGACGCATCTGTACAGTTGCCGGAGTGACACTTGGGACTAATGGTTTTAGCACTGTTTTCGCAGCCTGAGTAATGCTCAGATCTAACACTAAGAAGGCTACATTTGGTTTTTCATTAATCTTCTTTGACCCAAATGAGATTATATGCACTGTAATGATCAAGAGATAGTTGAACTAGTTACTTGATTAAGCAAAGAAGTCAATGGGCAAGGATAATTATTCTTTTAGGTTATCTTGTTGAGTTCATGGTAGTTGTTATACAGTTGTAAAGAACCATCTTTATTTTCGACAAAGAAAAATCCAGCTCCCACGGGACTGCTGGATCATTTGATAAAACCATGTTGAAAATGTTCTCTAATATATTCCTCCATTGCTTCAGTTTTTCATTTTAGGTAAAGGAGCCCAAGGCAATAGATCAGCCAGAGTCTTATCCTTGGCTCAAGTGTGTATTGTTTTTAATTGATTTTTTTCTGATATTTATTACAATTTATTTTGTAAATTATGTTAATGTTTAGTTTTTTCTTTTTAGTTACATGTATTTATGAATATTTTATTTAGTATGTAATGTCTAGTACTTTCTATTATTTACCTTGTATCCTTTATGGTGAGTTGCAGCTGGGGACCTGACATTATCTTTATTTAATCAGAAGCAGTACATTCTGTTACTGTTTTGGCATTGAGGTTTTTTCTGTCTTATGATTTGTGCATTTTTTTCATTCTGATTTTGAATTTTCTGCTCACAAATCAATGTACTATTTCTGGATTTGATTTATTCATATTGAAAGGCAAATCTTTTTATTCTCTTTTTCTTTATATCCTGCCTTTGCTTTCTCCTTTGTAAAATGTTTCTGTTTTCTCAATAAACCATTAAATATTTAAAGCACTTTTTTTACTGGGCCTGAGGATTTTTTCCTCACTTCCTTTGTAATGTTTTTGGTCTTTCCAGCTCCTGTCTCACTTTTGGGCCCGTGTAGTTTGGTGCCTTACGTTTGGGGCTTGGCTGCTTAAAGTGCTGAGGCCTGTTATTGTGTTGCACACCAGTGGTAAAGCGTTTCACTTTTTTATATTTCTGAGATTTTGAATTGCCAGGATCACAACAGTTGTAAGGATTTCTGTTTACTGAAAACATCACTGTCCTCTTCCAAATATGGATGCAAGGTTTGATCAAATGTCACCCCAAGACATGATTTAAATAGTGGACAAGTCAATCCGAGTTGCACATACTGTAGCTTTAGCCACAGTAATCCTAAACTTTGCTTGAATTCAGGAGAATCAAATATATAAAGCCATATTTCTCCCATAAAAGACACCCAGTTTGGAGAGTTATAGCTGGAGTTATGGAGTCTCCTAATCATTTACTTAGAAGAGCTCCTTCAATAGATGAAATCAGTAATTTAAATTTTAGAGGAACTTTTGGAATGCTTAATTTGCCCACCAAAATTGAACAAATTAAATTACCCATGGATCCAGAGTCAGAAATCAAATAACATATTGATGTGCACTGGTACTGTTAAATGATTTTTTATTTACCAATGTCAAACAACCTTGTTCAGTTTTAATGAATTCATGTTAAAGATGGCAGACATTTATGGAAATTTACTTTAAAATGAGCTTAACCACCACAGTATGAGCAAACCTTTTCTATAAGCTCAATGGTCATTCTTTACTACTTAAACTCACTATGTTAATATTCTTATAACAATCACCCTCCCTGCTATCCCAATTGAACCCAATTAACTTGAGGGAAGCAGTGAGTTAATATTTTTAGCCAAATCCACAGTCTCCTTTACTATGAATCCTGTAGCTTGTGCATGTCCTTAACCAGAATGCAGCTGTTCTAGTTCACGCTCTCTTTGCACTCTGGTCTGAATTTTATGGTCCAAGATTATGTACAACCACTTTAATGATAGATAGTCATTAAAAAAGGAAATATGAAAAATCATAGTCAAAACAGACTCAGGACAAAACCAGGAAGACAAAGAGCACCAAAAACAAGCAAAGCCCAAAATGTTAATCAAAAATGAAAGTTTAATCTTGTAATCTTACAATCTTTCAGTTATTCACACTCATAAAGTAATAGCTCCAGGGATTGTGGAGTGGTGAGAGTTTAGTAAGTGCAGTCCTTAAATGTGACATACTTTCTGTTGTGGCAGGAGGCTGGGAGGCAGACCCAGCCGGGATGCCTGAAAGGAGATCTATACATCCCCCAGGCCACGAGGGGCAACCGCCCAGGATAGCAAGGCAACCACGGGGAAGCAGCAGGGAGGCTCAAACCCGTGGGAGCCGATGGATACCGCCAGGGGGCGCCCCAAGCCTCATAAAGCCTGGGAGATCGACACTTCCACCACACCTGGGAAGGTGGAGGAAGAACGTCAGCGAGCACCTGGCGCACGTCCGGGTGACTATAAAGGGGGCCGCCTTCCTACAGTCAGGGATCGAGATTCGGGAGCTGGAGGTGGACGAAGTTCCAGCGGCCCACGGACGTTAAAAGGCCCATGTAAGGGTGTTTGGTGCTGGGAGCACTGTGTGTGTGCGGGATTTGGACTTTGGGGACAAATTCTAATAAACGTGTATGTTTTTAAGAACTGCCGGTGTCAGTCTGTTTGTGTCCGGGCTGATTATCTCACACTGTGTAAAGCTCTTTGTGAGTAGTTTTGAGATGAAAATCAAAAGCTGACTTTAGGCAATAACATGATCGTCACTTGATCCCAAAGAAAATGCATTCCCAACATTCTCACTGCCTTTCAGTTATTTAGCAACTATGTTATGACCTCCTGCTTGTTGTAACAAGTTAGAAAATGCATGCATTGGCTAACACTCAGGTTCCTTCAAGGAGTTAGCTTTTTTGTGCAGTATTTTAAAGTTTTGTTTATTTCATTAAACATCACATTTTGGTGTAATGAATATTTTGTAACAATGAGTTATATTCAAAAATAACAATAATGATAGACTATGACATTGTGTATTAGTAGAGTATAGTGATAAGTGAACCTCTCTGAATTTGCTTCACCTCGAGTCCAGTGAATGTTTGGGAACTTTTGTCAAACTCAGTAAAATGTTGATGTCAACAGGAAGGAGAAACCGAAGTAGATCTGAGCGGATTAAAGTGGTGCAATGATCTTTTAAGTGACCCAGAGGACTAGGGAAGAGTCTGCTGACTATGATGGACCAAATTTTGTACATGCCACTCTGAGATGAAATGAATTAAATATCGGAACAGTGAATATTTTTTACAGACAGAAAGCATGAATTCACTAAGACTTGCAAATATATTCTATTCAAACATTCTATTCTATAGCAGATATCTTTCTCAAACTGAAAAGTCCAGTTAAGTTATTTATTACCCTGACGCTTTTGCTTGCTCACTGTCACTGCTACTTAATAAGCATAATACTAAAGTGTGAGGCTTTGTCATCCCTTCCTGTTTGTATCAATCACAGAGCACTCTAGGTAATATTATTAAAGGGGTAGGCTCACATATTACCTACAGGTCACATACAAGTTCATACCAAAAGACCATCGAACATTGGCTGCTACAGCTCTGTGATATCATGTTGGCCTTGCAAGCATCATGGGGCACTGGAAAGAAAAATGTTCCTCTAAGCCTGCAGCACAGAAAATTTCCAGGAACATATTAGATGAACACAGCATATTCTCTGCAAAAAACGCTTTGGCGAATTTCACACAGTCAGCACTAGTAAAGTACAGTATATAAAATGCATGTCTTTGAATGATATTCTATTAATCATGTAATTCAAAAATTAAGCCAAACAAAGTATCAGTATGATGCCAAATTTAACTTTTGAATGGGACAGAAAATGAATTCTGTTCTGTATTTATACATGTATATATTATCTGTCATAGGCAAGTCCTTACCCTTCTACACGGTGAGTTGGATTAAAAATGCATGTCTATGCCTTTTCTGTGAATATTCCATTTTTATAACTTTAATAGAAAATATGTGTGCTTTCCTTTCTTTTTTGTTGTAAAATGGCATTCTTCACATTAATTATTTTTTTGTACAATTTCTTTCCCCAACTCTCTAACAGGGACCTTCCCACACACATCACCCCCTATAACAACAACATCAGTCAGCAAGCAATGCCACCCACTAACCAAACTTTTCAAAGGGAAACTGCATTGGCTAGAAAAGTAGACTTTGAGGAATGGTGCCATTGGCTAGAAAAAGCTGATAATGTTCAGTGACCACAAGAATTTAACTTACCTAAATCCACAAAAATGAATACCAATCTGCCTCAACGGTCAGTTTGTTTCAAGTAATTTAAGATTGTAATTCCATAATGAACTGTAAATAAAAATCAGAAAGCAAACTCCTTACCCTGGCAGTTTGAGAATCTCTATATATAATCTTCATTTGGATCTTGATCGTTGTTTGTCCACGAATGAATTAGAAGAAGAAGCACTAGATGGCAGTAGAGAGACATCTAAAACATAGGCATTGCATTAAGAATCTCCTCCAGGCTTATACTACTGAAGACTGTAGTACGCCAGTCACACCTCAAAACACATACATTCAAACTAAACAAATTGTTGTGCTTTAAATTAACTAAAGAGATCTTCATTTAGATCTTTTCCGCGAATTCCACGCATTCGTAGACCACCTTCCAGTTTAGTACGTTGTTGTTACTCACGGATGTCAACAATGTGCTGGAATAACGAAAGGGGTGGTGGACAGTGTTACGCTGGTTAGCTCCTGAGGCCTGGTTAGAGAATGAGATTGCTAAAGATAAAAGGTACGTGCCTACGTAACATATGAATGAAAGAAAGATAGTGGATAAAATGAATGACAACGTAACAGCACGTTCCGGAAATTATTATTGTTACGTTGTAGCCAGCGAGTGCTGCGCGTCTCACAGTTGTACCGTGGCTTGCTAACATGTCAGTGAAGTGATCCCTATTTATGCTTTAAAGAGCCTGGATACCTATGTGTCCCCCTTTTATAACCATTGATCCGTGTATATTGCCTTACTCTTTGGATTGCCACAAAGCAACCTGTGAGATTGGAGAAAGGTTGAGAAGAGATCAAGAGAGGAAACGACAGCGTTGTGAAAACGAGAAGGTCTGTGAACGGACAGAAGCAAAAATGCTGCTACACTACCACAATTACGATTCGAACAGTGATTCCGAGTAGGCCGTTCCTATGAAATCAATATTCAAGGGTTTTCTTTTGTAATTTTGTTTCCCTTATAAAAAATTATAATGTTGTGCAACGAAGGGCCCAGTTCACGACTGGCAGCCGCGTTTAAACAGGGAGCCCTTCACAGACAACTTTAACACGCGCAACGTAGTTGGGCGCACATGGCTAGTGAAGAAATAATTTCTTAACGAGGAACAATTCTTTCTGCTGAGTGATTTCTTAAGCATCTCAAAATTATTTCCAGGAATTGCAGTAAGAATTGCTGAATTCTTTTTCTAGTCAATTCCCAGAAGTAACTGCAGAGCTTTCTTCAAACATTATCTGAATAAACCTGATGGGTGCATTTGCAGCCTGTCCTTTTAAGAAGGGATGTCTATAAAGAGTGTGCCCCAGTGTTTTCAGTATTATTTTAGTTATTATTTATCAATTTACAAACAATTTTAAAAATGTATTATTAGTGTTTTGAATTTAGTTTACAATTTTTACACCTCCTTTTTGTTTTCTGGGTCAATGACATTCACAATAGTTAAGCTTGGATGTCGCCATATTGTTTATAGTAATGATGGTTGTTGATAATCACACAGGTATGGCAGGTGGCATTTTATTGGTGGGATATATTATGCTACCAAGTCACCACTGTTTAAGAAGGCAGCTAGCAATGCTGCATATTCAAGTGTTTGTTTTTGATTATAAAAATCACAGATCAATCAACAATAGAAAGACATTGCTCTTCACTTTGTACAGATTCGTTAGGTTTTCTCTTTGTTCTTTTGGTATTTTGTCCTAAAAGCCTAGCAATCAGCTCCCGACTATGGAAAGCCCTCAAAAGAGTTTATCTCCCAAGCACAACATAATTTTCTTTTTCCATCAGTCATAAGGAGACGAGATGCCACCTGCGTACTGTGCATCGGCCTTAGTATAATGCTTGTGGAGGCATAGCATATTACTTTGACAAAACTGTCTGGAGAGACATCAAAATGTCTACCTGTGGTGGCAGCAGTAATGACTAAGACTGTCAAAATTTTGGATTCTTTTTAATTTTTTTCTTTGCATGTTTTATTATTTTTTTTCCTTTTGACGATGTGTTATGTGAGGTATCCCCAATTACTTTCAATTTTGGAATTGTTTTCAGGAGCTAAAATATTTTTTTCATGTTACCATTTTGTGCACCTGTCATTTAAATGTGGGCATTTGTTGGCAAGGACATGCCCCTGGAAGTCTTGTTTTGTGTGATGTCATTGGCACCGTGCTTTTCAAACCATTTTGCCAGTAGGGAAGACTGTTCAAGATTGTGGATTAAAAAAACTTTTCAGCTACTTTGCAAGTTAAGAGTCTGGTTGTCTGATTAAACTGGTGACTACGTAGGACTTTGCTGTCTATAAATTATAATTTGTGTTTAGAGGCCATGCAGAATTACTAACGTTTGCTTTCTGGCTTACGTTTCAGTCTCTGTTTCCTTTCTGAAATATTATGTGCATCTTTTGCTTCAGGACAATGACATTGTGGGGATTTCACATTGAGCAACAGCTTTCCACCAATAAAAACTACAAAGCCTAGAGATTATTGTCCATTTTATTCTTGCAGACCAGACATATCACAGGATGTACAACAAGAAAACACTTTCACAAATCTTTTTAAAGGAATACACTGTATCATGGCTGGATTTCCAAAGTTGCCCTCTTTCCACCCAGAAACTATGCACAACCATCCAAAAGACAAAAAAACGTGTCAATGAACTGCATTTTTTTGACGTTTCTGAATGGCAAAGGAAAACAGAAGTAACCGGGATTTGGTCTGGGTGTAAAATGGGTAGCATTTTGGAAACAAGCACAAACTTCAAGTTTTTGTATCCAGTACAACCCCATCGATGCAAACTCCAGGAGCCAATCTAAGGGATCCAGTCCAGTTCCACCTTCAGTGTTGAGTAGCTTGTGTATAGAAGAACGTAGGGCTTTCCTCTGCCTCCAGTTGCCCAATTGCAGCTGGACAAAAAATAGACTGGTGGACTCACTTGCTTTTTCAAAGAACGTACTGTAAATAGGAATTGAGTCTGTCACCAAGGCAAGTGTTCACCTACTCATTTAGGTTTAGGAAGCACAGCAGCTGAATTCAAACAAATGGCATCATGAGGTTTACAAGAATCTGTCTATGCATTCCATGTTTAAGTGTTTTACTTGGTGTCCAAGGTGGTGTGGAAAAACCATAAGGAAGAACGAAGTAATTCACAATAACCAGGGTAGGAATTGAAAACAGAATACTGGCCAAAGTGATGTTGGGTTCCAGCTCTTTTGGGATATCATCACAACATCATTACCTTCTTCTCTTGACAGCTGTAAGCACCAAGTATTATTCAAAATTAGCAGCCATGTATTGTGCATATTATGTCTATGGAGCCAACACAAAAGTATGGCTTCTGAGTTATTCCTGTTCAAAAATGCCGAAAACAAGGAGCCCACGTTTCTAGTGCCTGCCACGTAGACAGGTTACATAGAAACTAGCAAAGTTCATTAATTTCCTAAAATGATGATTAACTTCATTCTGGAAAAGCCATGTTTGATGGGCTACTTCTGGTCTTACCTCCCTGTAGAGCAGGCAAATGAAGGTGTCAATGCTTCCTAGCTAAACTTTTATTTGCGGTATTAGAAACCAAAACTATAATCAGAGGTTCTGCTGTCAGGTTGCAAAAAACTCCATGGGATGGAGAATGACTTGGGGCTCACAGAAGACTTTGAAAAAAATAAGTAAGAATTACAATTAAAACAAGGCAGACTCTGGGATCTATAAGGGCGACTGGAGTATCAGCCATCCTCCCAAAACATCCCAGCTCTGCTAATCAAGACATTGTCTTGCAATATATATTCTTTCATTTAAAATCAATTTTAGTTAGCTAATCTGAAATATACATTTAAAGACAGCGTGATAACCTGAAGAGCGAGACTGGAGTACTCACAGGCAGCACATATAGACAGCTAGTTTACTAAAGCTAAAGTGTAAAATGAAGCATGCAAGTATTTGCCACATAATGAGGAAAAAAGGGTGCAATGGAAGTGAAGAAAGCAGATGACAGCCTGATTGTTCCACTGGTCAATAGTGACCCTGAGCTGCAGATTCAGATTCCTCATCACACTATACACAAATGTCAAGGTGGTGCTTGGAGATTAAAAAAAAAAGAAAAATCTTAAATTTCACAGCAGCAGGGTGCACAAATAACACCTGGTACACACACCGCTTTGAGATATCAACACTGAAGCAGAGTTTTTATATTCTTCACAACCCCTGACTTGTTCATTCTTGTACCCAGAAGACAAATGGCTTTCGTCTCCAGTAATGAAAAGTTTGTCCTGGGTTACGAGTGGGGAGAAGCACAATACAAATGCATTGCAACAGCATTATTAAAATTATAACAATCTCCTGAACAGGGATCCATTGCACATAGGGCAGACCTTCACTGGCAAAATAATCCTCATGGCTCAGTTTAGTAAAACCATAGCTGTAGGCTGAGGAAATTCAAACCTTTGCCATAGGGGCATGAGCATCCAGTTGAAACTTAAGCTACAGTTTCTGAGTAAAGTTTTCAGGAAAAACTCCTTTGGCTTTCAGATCTCTTTCCTGCAGCCAATCAGCTTCTTTGATTCCCATAAGCCACCCCTCATCCTAGGTGAAGAAAAGAAAAATGCTGGTCAACTGCATTGTGCTTCCAAAGAACTTAAGCACTCTGAATGTATGCCAGCTCCACTTACCTGCTCATCTGGATTCTCATAGGTCATCACAAGCACAAGGTCACCTGCTTTCAGATTCAGCTCATCAGAGTCAGTTGCATTATAGTCATGCATCGCTTGAGCCTGCAAGTGAAAACCATATAGTCAACCATTTTTCATAACATGCATCTTGCTAATTTAATGTTGTGGTGTTCTGGTATCAATTTGCAAACTCTAGGAACAAGGCATGTCAGTTCCATGAATGTGACACCAGCTTGCAGCAGTGCAAACACACATACACTTCCAAAAGGAAAATACAGAACAATGTGTACTTCTGTTTCTAAATTTCTATTATACAGCAGATTATATTGTGCATAAACAAAACATTTTTCTATGGTTATTTATGATTTTTTTTTTTACATTTACCTATAACACACAGTGGCATGGTATTTAGTGCTACTGTCTCAAAGATTGCATGTCCTGGGTTCAAATGTTGTACCAGGAAGTTTTTCATGCATTTGCATGTTCACCCCATGTCTATGTGAGGTTTCTGCCAGGTACTCCATTTTTTCTCCCACATCCCCAAAGTCAGGTTAACTGGTCATTCCAAATTGGCTGTTATATGAGCATCACTGTGGGTGTGTACACTTGTTGGCCCAACAATGGACTGGTACCTTGTCCAAAATGGTGTCCCGCCTTTTTGCAAGTGCTGCCTAAGCTTGCCTCCTCCAGTATGACCCTGAGCTGGATTAAGCACGTTTGACAATGATGTGAGACACAGGACCATATGAATTTCCCATTTTTGGGATGATGATATTTTTCTGGACATCCATTCCTTCAGCAATGGATACACCAGTAGGAACCAACCCTGAAAAGGATGCCAGTCCATCACAGGAGACTTTCATATACACACCATATTATGGCATACTGGACTTACCAAGCTGAAAACTGTTTATTGTTTAAAGATTATCTAACTGCTTTAGGTGTTTTATTATATTTGTAGGGCGGTACGGTGGTGCAGTAGGTAGTGCTGCTACCTCGCAGTTAGGAGACCTGGGTTCGCTTCCAGGGTCCTCCTTGTGTGTATTTTGCATGTTCTCCCCGTGTCTGCGTGGGTTTCCTTCGGGTTCTCCGGCTTCCTCCCACAGTCCAAAGACATGCAGGTTAGGTGCATTGGTGATTCTAAATTGTCCCTGGTGTGTGTGTGTGTGCCCTGTGGTGGGCTGGTGCCCTGCCTGGGCTTTGTTTACTGCCTTGTGCCCTGTGTTAACTGGGATTGGCTTCAGCAGACCCCCGTGACCCTGTAGTTAGGATATAGCGGGTTGGATAATGAATGGATGGATGAATTATATTTGTAAATACATTTAAAAAAATTAAACACATTAGTTAAATAATCTATTTGCTTTCTGGAAACCATTTTGCAGCCTTTTTTTCCTGAATTGATTTGATTTATTAACATTAATGACTTTTAATACACCAAATTTGCCTTGGTTCATTAGCTTAATTACAAGGGCTAATGACTATGTTCCGCATCATCCCCACTTCAAATGCACTTATTAAAAAAGTCTGAATTGGCGTAAGAAATGATTTCCTTTACGAGGCAGAAATATATAATAAGAATAGTTTCACCATTTATTTGAAATATTAAAATGTGTGTTTCAATTTAAATGTTTAAAGTCTAAATATTTTCAATAGTAATATAAATGTGTTATTTTTTCAGCCTCTGATAGAGGTCCACAGAGGGATAGATTCCAAGTAAGGTATCAAAAATCAAAGATAAAATCATATTAAATCATATAAAATCATTGACCTTGAAATAGTCTAAAATGATGCCCCACATGTTTATGTTTGAAATTTGTCATTTTTAACTTCCAGGGAGTCATTTCGTTGACCACCAGTAAAGAATCAAATATCAAAAATATCATAATATCTGTGATCAACAAATCTCAATATAGAATAAAACGCTACTTCACATGCCTATATTACTGAATGACATTTTTACAGTTTTGTGAAAAGGAGTAATTTTCACTACTTGTATCCCATTATGGTGTGAATCACTGGGCTCTGTTGATGTGGGATGCATAACTTCATGTCCTGCTGATCATTTTTGCCAAAGACACCTATTGATTTACTCTTTCTCATAAGGGTGTAATTTCCTACACCAAATGTGGTCCGAAAATGGCCTAAAATGAGGGGTTTTCAGGTCTAGTTGGCCAAAAATAGGGTGAACCCCAAAAAACTTGACATACTGCATAACTTGACATCATGATGCATTTAACAGTATATCATAGGTAGGATTTTCTTGTACTGGTGAGTTAGGAGGTGATAAAAAAAAAAAAAACTCACAAAAATAGTTTCATACAAATCAGAGAAAAAAATCATAACATTTACACTAGTTTACAGAGATCTTTATTTTGTAAAGCACCATTAAAAGCATTCATTAACATAAGGCACATTTTAGAAATGATAAAATGATCATTGTAAATACAATGTGTTATACAAAATCATCACTGGAATAAAAATCAGAATGCCAAAATAAATAAAATGTATTACAGACACATACAATAGGAGCTTTCCTGAACATTTTTACTTTTAAATGGGTGTGAAAAGCTGCTAATTTTATTAGAAGCATCCGGCACAAAGAAGCAGTCCCAACATGGCTTGCCAGTCTACTGCAGGTCACAGTTTCTCACATACCCATGCCTAGCCAATTTAGTGTATCTTTTTAACACAACTCTTGGATGTGGGAGGGAGCCATGATGTCCAGAGAAATTGCAAACTCTATATACTGTACACAGTATAGTGACCAGGCTAGGAACTCAACAAATGTTCTATAAGCTTTAAAGAAACAGTATTAGCCACTATGAAACCTTCTTTTGGCCAATAATGGATGCCTACCCTGTGGTCTGTGTGTGGATCCCAATGCCCCAGTGCAGCAAAGGAGACACTGTGATGTAAATATGGCGCCATCCTTCAGATGAGAGGAAACAGAGGTCCTTACTCTCTGTGGTCCCTGGGCATCTTTCGTAAACAGCAGGGTGTATCCCAATTTCCTGCCTAAATTTCCCATCACAGCCATATCTATTCTGGACATGTAATCATCCCCTGTCTCTAACTGGCTAACTATCTTTCTCACTCCATCACCAGCTAATAGTTAACGTGTGGTGATGTACTGGTACAAAAATGGCTGCCATTGCCATTGCAGGTGGGTGCTACACATTAGAGGTGGTTGAAGCCGCTCCCCACTCTCTATGAAAAGTGCTTTGAGTGGCGAGAAAAGTGCTATATAGATGTAATTATTATTATTATTATTGTAATTAAAGATATTTCATAATAAGGTAATGATTATGATATTTTTCATTTTAGTTGAACAAAAACTTTAATGACATCTTACAAAACTGAAATGGACTAATTGAATTACATCATTTTTCTCTCTTCCTCAGCAATTCAGAAGTGAAAAACACAAGTCATAAGCATGTCCACCTGTTACTGCACGTCATTATAATGCAACGCAAATACTTAATAAATTAATGTTGTTTTTTTTTAATTTAAGAGCCTATTACACATCAGTGTCACTTGAAACTGCAAAGATGTTATCAAGAATATGTACCAACCTACAAAGAGGATATTAGGAAACACTGGCGTCTATAATATAAGACATGATCAGATGCCTGGCATACCAGTTACTGGCACAGGTAACATCTCTTAATTTCTTACCCACCTTTCACCAGCACCAATCAGCCTCTTTCTCATCTGCCACCTCTTCAAATCATTTAATTAAAAAATTGACTTCATATCTCTCCCTTCTACAAGCCACTTCTTCAGCCATGCACAGTGCACACGTATGAGAATGGGCAAGAGGCACTTTTTGTTCTCGATGGCACAGAAAGATTTTAAAGACTTCTTCATGTGCTCATGTTGTATCTTTTTTATGTACACAATATACTCAGAGGCTATACTCACATTTACACGCTCCATTTTTCACACACACACACATGTATATATATACAGAGGTCACTGGGTGTCTTTTAAAGTCACCCATCTGCTTATTAAATTCATGCACTTAGGTATTTCTGATACATTACACTGACTCCATGTCATGACCCTCCAATGCATATACAGTACTGTAGTATTACTCTTTACAAACCACCTTAACTCTCAGATCTTGGACATACCTTAAAAAGAAATCCAGGTGGCAGATCCCCAGTGTCTGAAGGCATGCTCTCATAAGCACCACCATTGGCTGTTGGTGGCAAGGTCTCTACAACCACAGCAGGAAGAGAATTCTAAGATAAAATAAAACAGCATAGACAAATGAAGCAGGATTTAGAGTAGCTACAATACTGAAAAACACAAGAACTAAGCTTAGACAAAACCTTTACTGACATTATTATGAAAGTGACATGGAGTCTAGTGAGGAACTGGCAATTGAACTTTTACAAATGGCATCTAACAGACAAAGGGGAAAGTGAACCTGGCTTACAGCAGATGTGGTGGTAAAGGCAGCTTCATTTCCACTGGTATAATCGTTACTTGTCTCTGTTTTATCAGGCTATAAAAAAAGAAACACCTGTAAGATGGACACCAACAGCGATTCTACCCAGAACCAGTTTAATTCAATGTTTGACACAAACAGCAGGTCACATGATATGATGATGTGCAAAGACAGGAATTATATGTTAAGCAAATTTATTGAGAAACTCATTTACAGGAGGAACCACATGATTTGAAAGATGGAACATGGTTAGAAAAACAAAATCCTTCTCAGCAGATTATATGAGGGTTATTTGGAAAGCCACATCCTACATCTTAAATCTCCATGTACCATGGAAATAATTCTATGAGATGATTATTTTTTTGCAGTGTTAACGGTATTAGCATGTTCTTATTAAAAATCCAAACCAACCACATACCAAACCATATTCTACAGCTTAGGTTCTAAGTTGCATTCACATGTGAGTGTACATTAAATTCCAACCATAAATTATGAATACTGAGTATTCTTTTACATCATTCAGCAATCTACAGATTAGCCAGAGAACAGCTCATATCTGAAATCTAGAGATTACTACTACTAATCTGTCACAATCCAGAGATTTCCACCAGCCATTCTAAAATCTCAGTAAAATAGACATATATTCTGTCAAATCCATCCATTTCCTTAACCATCTTATCTAGGGCAGGGTTATGGGACAACTGCAGCCTATCCCAGCAATCATTGGGCACAATGGTTCTCCCTGTGGACATTGGGAAAATATAAAAACTCCATGCAGGGAGGACCCGGAATGTGAACCCCAGTCACCTTATTGCGAAGCAGCAGTGCCACCCAACTCTATATAGTTCTGTATTTATCTAAGCATGACATTGTATTATGGCTAGAAAGTGCTGCTCACCAAAATTATGGTAACAGTTTTTTTAAGACAGTTAGACGTATGAAGAAGTTCTTGTTCAAGTCATTCATGAACTGGAAAAGCCTGGCTTGTGCCACCAAGTGCTGTGGCTTTTTTGAGAAACTGCATTAATGCAATAAGAAATGCAACATTAATGAATTAGAACAGATGACGGAAGAGCAGGTCTTTTTCAACAGACACCTGGCTGCTTTATTACTGCTGTATCTGAATAAGGCAGGCTGGTAGTAATGAACCTTCTGGGCTCATGCTTTCCACTTACATTGATTTGTGAAGTTTCTGTAGCAGAGTCAGAGGGCTGGGTGGACCTCTCCACAGCAAAACCAGTGTCGGCTGCAGAGGCGTCCCCGCAGAGCTCCCCAGTCGGCCCCTGAGCAGTGGAAGGATTCTGTTCATGCTATGAGGTGAGGAAAGTGAAGTGGAGGAGTAAGGATGAAAGAGGCAGAAGTTCAGCAGAAAATAAACAGATAAAAATACAAGGAGGTTTCTACATCCAGTGGTTTATGCTCGTGGCCAGGAATACAGTTTGACAATTGCTCCCATTCTATATCTTTGCCTTCCAAAGTAAAATACACTATGTTATATATCAGAGGCTTACCCCATAGGAAGAATTTGTTCCAAGAAGCCTTTTCCATTTCTTTCAAATATACTAACATGCACAATGATTATATGTTTGTAAATGCAAACTCTATCAAGGAATCAGGCTCTTTGACACAACAAGTGTTCAGCAAACATGTCAATACTCACAGTACATATAAAGATTAGTATACTTGTACATTAAACTTAACAGTATATTATGAACATTTTTACTTAATTACTTGAAAATAATGCATATTTACCAAATTTGTTCACATTAATAAAATATTTATGAATTTATTAGAAATTATCCTGTCAAACCTTGGAATCATGATGATTACAGCATAAGTTTTAAAAAAATCTCATTTTTCTTGCTTCCCTCATTTTCACTTTCACTCAAGTATTTTATTAATCCTTTTAATTATGTTTAATAGAAACCATCAGGTGCAAGGTCACCTACCACAGGGGACAGTCACAGTCATACCTACTGTTCACACATACCAAGTGCGTTTAGGAAATAAATTAACCTGGCACAAAAATCTTTAACAGATGGGGTGAAAGGAGTGACCTGAGAAACCATCTGCAAGGCCAAAGGTGGGGGGGGGGGGGGGGTCTAACAAGCTCAACTACTGTTAAATTGTGGATATAAGTGATTTGTCATAAACTATCCTGTTTTACTGACATTCCTACATTTTGCCAGTAGTATTCACATTATAAATGCTATATGTATACTTGTGGTAACAGATTTTTTGCTTAGTTTTACTCTCATATTATGAAAAACCTCATTGCCCTAAATATGGTTATTTGTTATATAGTTACACCAGTAATGAAAATGGTATACTGTACATCTATACCTCAGAGATTTGCTTATGTGCAACAGTAACAAAACAGCACAGGATGGTTACACTTCTGATTTCCTTTGGGTTAACATGCTAATACGAAAATATCTAAAATCTATCACCTATGATAAATGTGTTATGAGGCCCAGACAACATTCTACATTACCCTCCCTTTTCCAAAATCAAGGTCTACTTATGCTCGTGCAAGTAAACCCATACAGACAAGGACAATATACAAAACTCACACAAGCATGAAGCAGACCATAAACATGGGTCAGTATATATAGTCGGAAACAGAAGTGTGGAGAATCTCTTATGAGGACCATTTTAAGGTTACAGCAGGGTAATGGTGGGGAGGTGGACCAGCAATATACACAATGTCTAAGCAGAATGGAGAAACACAAACTTCCCAGCAAGCACATAATGCTCCCTAACACAGCTCTGACACCTGAATGGCAATCGATAAAGCCTGCATTCTCTACTGCAACCACTAACATTACTAGAAAACTCTGACATCTAAATAGGGTCTCCGAGTTTTAGCCCCAAACCAAGAGATATACTTTAGTTTGAACAATTTGTGAGTCCAGATGTGCACTGATCCTTTTTGGAAAAAGAATAAGAAAAATACTGAGCAAAATAAAAATGTATTCTGATTCAGAGCTAAGAATTAACCAAGTAGTCTTTCAATAAAATCTACATCTACATCATCAAGTGAATCAGTGCCTTCAGATTTGAAGCCTGTTAAACATGTAATGTCTCATGTTAATTCTTGCTTTATTTGTGCAAGTCCCTATTTATGATATCTATATTTATATCTTGATTAGTCAAAAATCTTATTAGAGGTAGTCAGAGTTTGAAATACTCACATATCTGTATTTCTATTTTGCTTAGTGAAAATTTGTTGATTTTTCTAATTGATTTATGTGAAGTTTTCAGTTGGAGTCATTTATAATTAAATTTTGACTAGTTAAAATTAGAATTACAGATCTCTTTAATGTGTTTTAAATTTAATATCTATAAAATGTAATCTTTAATATCTAAAAGACAGGCCATTAAAGATATCTGTATACATAATTACAGTGATGTCGCTCTCCCTTCAGCAACCTCTAGCAGTACCCAAGGACTCTGATATGGTTTTTTCTCAGGCCTACAACTCCCATAAATCCCTGCAGGTGTTGTTACTGGGTCCATGCCAGCGGAGCACTGCCATGTATTATACTGGGGGAGGAACTGCCTCCCTACCTTATCCATTAAGTCACGAGTGCCCAACTCCAATCCTGGAGGGATGCAGTGGTTGCAGGATTTCATGCTAAACCTTTTCTTAATTAGTGACCTGTTTTTGCTGCTAATTAACTTCTTTTGAATTCATTTCATTTGACTTGCTCTTGAAGACTCAGACCCCTCAATTGTTTCTTGTTCCTTAATTAGCAGCCAAACAATAATGAGATACAAAATGTGCCAAAACAGGACCAGCAAACTATGACCATCATAGAATATCTGAAAATAAAGAAAGGTGAAGGTCTCAGGAATGTTGATATGCTCTTAGAAAAGATAAATCCACAATTTCAGAAATGTCTGCTATTGCACAATGAGAGCAGCAACAAGCCATGGAATTAAAGAACAGGTTTAATTAACGACAAGACTCAGCACCTCATTAAGCAACTGGTTGGAGTTTGAGTCCCTGACTTAGTTGGTCTTCTGTTAGCTCACTAACTTCACATTTCACTTCTGTTTGGGTGCCATTTAAGGAAAGAAATGAAGCAATTCAGAGGAACGATGAAGACATTCAGGGAAACATTTCTTAAAAACCAAGTTAATTAAAATGAATTCAAAAGAAGTTAATTAGCAGTAAATACAGATCACTAATTAAGAAAAGGGTTAGAATGAAAACCTGCAGCCCTCCAGGACTGGAGTTGGGCACCCCTGCATTAAGTTATCCCTTTGTAAGGGATGTTGCATTAGTTTCATCCCAGGCAGGTTATGCCTCCTTCCGTACTGTCCTTCCATGATGGCATCCCAAATGCCAATATTATGGTGGCTTGCCTGAAGAGCAATGTCCATCTCAGCTTCTAATAAATTTGCATTTGTTAGCACTTTCATTTATGTCCGATTTGGCCTTCTTAAAAAGCCAATCAAAATACTCTAAAAATTATGAGGTTTAGAAACTACAAAATCAAACCACTGCACCAGACCTTCCAGCAGAAATGTCTGTCCATATTCATAATAAACAGACCATCGTATCTACATGATTAGAAAAAATCAGAAACAACAAAAATCGAACCACTACTCCACACCCTCCAATCCAAAAGACTGTTTCGATGTAAAATCCTGGGAGGACTCCTGAATCCATTTCTGAAACTGGAATCTGTCTACTACAAACCATTTCTGCAAAATATCAGATTCAGTGAAAAATGAAAATTTCAAAAAACAGTTCATTTTTTAAAAATAAGTTACATTTGTTTTATGGCAAAATTATTTTTCATGCTTTAAAGCATAGTTTTTGTTAATGTTAGTTGACTAGGAAACAACCCAAAATCAAGTATTCGCTACACATTTTTTGCTCTCAGTCAGTATTTGTTTTCTCCCTTCTTTTTCCTTCAAAATAGCCACATACAGTATTTTTATTTAGAAAGTTTAAAAGGTACCCTTTATTATCTGAAAGAGAGAAAGCTGTTGTTTAAATTGTTTTTAATGAAATATGCAAGGTCAGATTGATCCATCCATGGCCTTGACAAGATAACTGGTACACAGACAGGAAAAGACTATACTACCTTCCTTTATTAAAAAAAGCACGTGCCACAATTTTCTTGGGAATACAAATACGGAAAACTATGAGGAGCTAGTAAAGGAGCTTCTCTCTTCCTATCTAATACTTGGGTGCAACATGTCTTTAAAAATCCATTTACTAAATTTTTATTTGGATTTTTCCCCAAGAACAGCAAGGAAGCAATCTCTGAAGAACTTAGGGAGAAGTTCCACCAGGACATTGCTCAAACACAGAGATGTTCTAGTACATGTGTTGGTAATTCCACTGTGAAACACCTTTAGAGAATTATAAGAGGAAAAACTGTTATGTGATGACTTCTTGCAAGTAATAATTAAAACAAGTATAAATTTAATTTATAATTTCAATTTTAATTAATGAATTTATAAAATATATTAAGTTTTGTTTTTTCCTTTAAAATAGTTTTTTTTAGTCAGGTTTGGATTCAGCTCCCTCAAATTTACAAAAAAACGCCTAAAATATTTTGCTGACCAGTGTAATTATTAAGTGGCAAACTCCATAATTAAGTACAAACCTTATGAACAGTGACAATTGCAGTAGAAATTGGTACTAAAATATCTAAATATCAATTACACAAAACTTGGGGACTGAGCCAAACTGAGAGCTGCCAAAATTCAGACAAGGAATCACAAGTTTTTTTACAAAATGGCACCAGAGACATTAGATGTTGATGGCCATGTGCTTAGCAACAGCAAACACAGCATGTCAACAACATCTGTAGCAAATCATTGTGTGCAATACCCCAATAAAATATAAACAAAAGTTAAACAAATCTCACAATTCTAATTCATAAAAAAATATGAACAAGATAGAATGAGGCTTACATGCTACCAGAATCTAACAGAGAGCAGTAGACTTTCATGGCATGCATTCAGCAGCCATAGCCAGAAAAAAGGTTGCAGAGGATGGCCAAGAGAGAGAGTACAGCATTTTCCAACAGGAAAAATGTCAAAGGAAGTGATATCAAATGCACAGAGATGGAAGAAAGGGGGTAGATGCTTCAAGTTCAGGCTAAATGGACAGCTGAGGTGTGTACAGTACTAAAGAATGTGAGGGAAAAGGTAAAGAATGGAGAAGTGTAGCGAACATGCCAAGAGGCATTTGAAGAAGGGAATTTCTGCTTACCTCCCATAAATCCCATGATAAAGGCTGAACATGATAAGAAGGATAGAGAGGAACAAATAAATACAGGCACATACAGTATACTGATACATTCATATCATTCTAGACAACTCTGGTTTGTACTTGTTTATACTAGTCCTATATTTTATTTAGTTTGTTAACTTTTACAAAAAGCTGCACTTCCCATTGTCTAACCCACCTTCAGTAGCAGTGAACATTGCAGATACTTAGATAATATAAAGTAGACGCTAGGGATCACCCTCTGCCTCTTTACAGAGCAAAACTGTTTTTGGTTATGATATAAAGAAACAAACCTGATTATTCCAATAGCACAGAATATGAGTGCACATACTTTGACTCATGGCCAGAATCATAAACAAATGGGCTCATGTATGAAGGCAGGAGGCTAGGAGTTTAGAAGTATTCATAGGTAGACTAGTAATGCATTGGGTATACCCACATGAACAAGTAACAGGAAAAGGAAGAAGGAAATCCTATAGTGGAAGGGAAGGGGCAAGAAGAAAGCAGACTAGAAAATGGAAAGGACCATATTTGATGGTCAATAAGAGAACAAGAAGTCATCAGAATTCTTTCCATTGGCTTGCTAATTCCTCCCACTTTCTGACATCTACACCATATCAAAGAATATGAATATATATGAAGAGGACAGGGTTGAGCCTCAGTGGAGGTGTCTGACCCGGTCCACTATAGTACACTGAGTTTACCCACCTGTTGAGCAGGAGAGACTCCTGTCCCGCCTGGACTTGCTGAGCTTTTGATTGGATCGAAATCCAGATCCAACAAGCTGGCTCCCTCTTGAGGCAAAGGGGCCTCAAACTGTGCAGCGACAGGGAGAAAAGCAGGAGGTTTAGATACAAGAACAATACGGCACTTGGTTGGGGCTAATGAGTGGAAATAAAATCAATGCATGAGAGGTGGGGTTGTCCGAATGGAACATGGACAGGATGGGGTGCTTCACGGTGCCAGAAGGAAGTAGACAAATGAGAGAGACATGGCGTTCAGCTATAAAATTAAAATAAAAGCAAAATAGGAATGGATTTGAATGCTATGAGTCGCTTGCTCCCCAAACTGAATCATCTTTTTTTTTGTCAACAATGTTGGAGACAAATGTGCTAGATATTTGCAATTAAAAAAGATCAAGTGAAGTGAAAAAATGATATTGATTGCAATTTGAAGTGTTGATTTATATTTTTGTTTCAACTGTCCTCAGGTTGTAAGGCTCAGAGATGTATCCCTTTGCCCTCCTCACATGCCCAATGTATTCATTATTGTAAGGGGTGGCACAGGTGGCTAAGAAAGACTGGTACTAATATTCTAGCATTGTCACTTTCTGGAAAATTCACTCAGAAGAGGCTGCCTGCAGACCTCCATTGGTGGACCCCTCTGTATCTGCTCCAGCCACAGGACCCTATGATGTCATTCAGGGGAGTGCAAGTAGAGGTGTGAAGCGGAGAGGCTTGGCCCAGGGTTCTCTTGAAAAGCACCTGTTCAGTGAGTCCCCAGGAGTAAAACATTAGTGTAGTGGAAAAGCATAAAGACAGAAATGGATGTTATGCATAAATAAATATGTTTAGCTGCATGCACTAATAAATCCTAACACTAAAAAACAAAGTGTACAATTTCAGTAATAGAAGATAATTTACTATTTCTAAATGTCTGTTCAGCTCAACTTTATCTGTCTATCTATCTATCTTTTATTACAACTTTGCAGGGAGCTGGAATTTATTCCAACAACATCAGGCTCAATGCAGAAATCAACTGTGGATGCAACACCAGTCCATCACAGAGAACGTTAATTGATTTCAGATCAGTTTAAAGTCACTAGACATCCTGATTTGCACAATTTTGTAATATGGGAGGAAACATAAGGTCCAGATTGAAATGTGAACCCATGTCCCTATAGCAGTGAGTAAGCGTGCATACTGCAGTACTATCAAACCATCTTATTTAATTCAGTATTTATTTTGAAATGTTTTCAGAGATGAAATATTAAATTGCTAGATCGGCTTGCAACAATGACAGTGATTCAGGAACCTTTGCATTTGCTGGTTGATCGCTAAATATGCTGGGTGACTAAAGATGGATAATTAATGCTTGAAACACTATACTGCTGTAATTTCTCTGCTCCTGCTTCAACTCTCCATTTATTTTCCGGTTTAACTTTGTCATTTTGAAGAGGGCATTACTGTGAGTGATGTTGCCGAAATCACTCCTGTCAAAAAAAAAAATTGAAGCTTCTACTCCAGCCGTTCCTTTAATCACTTTGTGGTGTCCTTTAGTTGATTGATTTTTATTTTTTGTAAACTTTTAAATTCTTCCTGACCTTAATACTTGCATATTATTTCTTTCTTCTGTTTTACTGCTGACCTCTCCTGAGTGACAATAATGTCTTAATGTTTTCCATCTCTCTAGTATACTGTATGGTGGCCATGTGCATAATGCTGAGAATTCGCCCCAATGCCATAATTTAGTCCTACTAGTGAAACAATTTTTTGTGATCAAATTTCCAGCCCTTTGACAGTAGTAACCTGTTCTGACTTAAATTAACCAAACGTTGGGGGCTACACTAAGTGTTATTGGGTATAAAATCCGGTTTGGGCATCTAGAGATTCTTGCCACATTAACATCTCCCTCCTTTCACTTCTTCTTCTTCTTTTTTCGGCTGCTTCCATTAGGGGTCGCCATAGTGGATCATCTATGCATAAAAGGCATTTTGGCTTAATTTGGATAGTTGCATAATGGTGCTCAGTACAGGCTGCGGTAAGAGATCATGTTACTCATGTGTCACCCTGAGCAAATATCCTCCCTTGGCCATAGCTCTTAAAATAAAATGCAATAAAACCTAACTTAAAAAATAAAAAATATCTTGGACAAGAAAATAAAAAATATATTTCTTTGTTTGGTACATTGTGTGTTAATAATGTTAATGGCTCCTTCATTAAGAAAAAAATTATTTCCACTGTCTAGCCTTTGAAGCCAAATGGAAAAAAGCCAATACAGTATATCCATATCCAGATATCTCACTCATTGATATTGGGTCTGGCTTTGATTGAGTTTAGCAGGGGTATCGACAAGTTTTTCCCCTTTCATTTGTTAATTTTTTATACAAATTGAGTAATAAGTGAAAGGAACATAACAGGATTTGTACTGTGCATTGTGTAATTTGGGATGCCAACAGTAATAAATCCAATTCAGAGGGGCATCTGTAAATATTCCTTTTGCATGTGATCTTCATGTTGAAACTTCTACACAGCCGGACTTGTACCCCAAAACTTGAACACTAAATAGATATTGGTCAGATCATTCAGATTTTCTTAGAAAATTAGTTCTTAGCCAATGTTTCTGTTTTTTTACCTTCCATGCTAATTGGCTAATGGGAAACTGGTCCTTTGCCCACTGCTAAAATTTACTTAAGACCACTTTCTGCAACATATTGGAATGCTACCCATTTAGGATGACTCAAATGTTTTATTAAAACGTGGGCCCTAGATTACTCTAGCTGAAATGATGAGAGGCTGATCAACACTGGGACCATGTTGTACTATGCAGTGTGAGTTGGCTAGGACAGTATTTCAGGTGCCAAATCTCACTGGATAGCTGTCTTTCTAGAAGTGTACGCTGATATGCCAGAAACCAGGAGATGTCCCACTGAGTTGTATAGTGCTAAGAGAGTAATGAAGAAGTCATATAAACAACAAAACAGCAGTTACCACTTGTCATGGGTAAGTGCAAATGGGAACAGAATAAAGATCAGATTCAGTGGTGTGTAATAATGGCAGTGCCATATTATATATCGTAGTGTAAATGTGAGTGAATGCATAGTTATAGTCTTTGTCCAATGTGTGAATGTTTATAAATGCAGATGAAACCAAATAAACACAAAGCCATTAATATTAAAATGCAGTATCCATCATATATTAAATGTGCAGTACAGATTTTTTTGCACGTTTTCACAGAATTGTTTTTTTTACTTAACTGACATTATATGCAGACACGTAGATTTGATTTTGTCTAAGTAATTGAATAAAATGGGTCTGATTTTGAGCGTTTATGTGTTTACCAAAATTTAATTTTCATGTCATTTTCTAACCTCCTTAATCCAGACCAGGTTCATGGGGTGGGCTGGGTCCTATTCCAGCTAGCTTAGGGCCCAAGGCAGGAACAAACCCCGGACAAGGCGCCAGTCCATCGCAGGGTGAACACACACACACCCCAGGGCCAGTTTAGTAGCACCACATCACCTAAGCTGCAGGTCTTTGGACAGTAGGAGAAACTGGAGCACCCTGATGAACCATGCAAGTACTAGGAGAACATACTAACCTTACACAGACAGAACCCAGGACGTAAACCCTGGTCTCTTTACTGCATGGCAGCAGCACTAACACTGTGCCACCATGCCACCCTGTATCTGTTGTTGCAAGTATTACATTGCATATGTATACAGTATGGGGGCCTGATTGTGTCTGCATATCTGACTCTGATCGCCACGAATGTGAAAACACATTACTCTGATTGTGTGTGAATACAAAGTTTATTGTATGTGTTGTGGCATATGGCCGGTCGTTTATCCCGGCCAATACCCCCAGGCTGCCAGATGGAGCCCTCCCTGCAGCATGGAGGTGCCCTGAGGATCAGCAGGGAATCCTGGATAATGGAGTTTTTATCCACAGCCCTGCTGGATACCATGGGGGCCAATAGAGGACGCTGCAGGGAGGAGCAAAGAATATTTGCCCTACACCCCGGAAATACGTCCAAGTCACATGAACAAGAGGAATGACGTGCTTCCGGGATAAAGAAAAAGGACTTTTTATCTGACCCGGAAGTGTTCCTAGTCACATGGACAGAGGGAGTGAAACACTTCCGGGTCAAGGAATATAAAGGACTGTGGGAAATCCCCAGAGGGCGAGCTGAGTCGGGAGGAAGGGTGGCAATGCGTCTGGGTGTGGTGGATTGGTTTATTGTAGTGTATTGGTTATTATTTATGAGTATTGTGGAGGGGAGGGTGCTTTGTGCACTGTTGTTAATTAATAAAGTCAACTTTTGGACATTTATCTGGTGTCTAACGTATTGTCCGAGGGTTCAAGGGAGCGATAGCAAAACCTATCTGTCACAGTGTATATGTGGATATGACTGTGTTTGCATGCCTCAATCTGAACACAAATGTGCATGATGTTTGATCTGATCCCTGTCAAATCTACTTACAACAGACTTTGAGTTAGTAATATTGATACTTCTGATTGGCCAGAGAATTTTACACTACCAGAGTTAGTTCATTTGTTAGACATGCTGTAGGGTGGAGGCTGGAATGAAGAAGGCGCAGAAAGGGAGGCTCACTCTTCTAACCTGTGAGGGGGTTGTCACACTGATTTCAGGAACAAAATTGTCATCAAAGAGGTTAAGGATGTTCTCCTGTTTGAGCTCCTTGGAGGGCGTGAGTTTGGGAGGCGGGGGAACTGGAGGCCCTCTCTTCAGCTACGTGGGTTTAAACCACGCACGAGGGCACATGCCGGCAGCATTCAAAAAGAAAGCACAGGTGTTAGTGAAAAACAAGAGATCACAAGACTGGGCAGCAGATGCTCACTGGCGCAGGCAGGAAACACGCACTATGTAAAGGAGAGAGGGCAAATGGGCACAGTGTCTCACTCTTAACACACTAGTCTTTTTTCAACCTGCTTAGGTTCGAAGGCTCTGCAAAGGCATAGTCAAATGTTACAAAACCTGAAAGATAATTTATATCCTTATCATGACTGGCTACTGGCACTATCAGCCACTCTAGAAAGACGTTAACTATAAAATGATATCTCTCTCTGGAAAACACAATTAGATAGCAGGTACAAAGAAATGCATTTTTATAAAAACACAACAACACTGACTAGCAAATCATAGATAAGCACTATATGAATTCGACTTTCCTGATTCCCCAAGCTGCTAACAAACAGTTACGATCTGCTCTTTGGGACAGACTGCACTTTAACTTGTTGACTCATAAATGATATTAGGAGGTGGCTGCCCTTTAGCCCTGCAGGCTGATACTTTATGAAACAGAGCAGCAAAACACTGCTGCAGTTAATTATTTAGTTGAAAACTTACACAGCAAGTTTACGTATTCATACACTGACAGGTGACATGACTTGTTCAGGATAACAAAGTATGAACCAACACTGCTGCAATTTCTATTCTTCTGGCATTAGTCTAGGACTTAAGCAGCAACATGAAACCAGACCCACTAGCTTTATAATAATTCTTGTTTAGATTTAGTCAAGCCAGGAGAGTATCTAAAAATTCATTTCATTCATTGCATGCACTCTGACAGATACAGTGCAGCTGCCAAGGGCTCCTTGTTAAATAAAGCAAAAACAAGAACATAAATTTAGATCTGTAAAGGCATTTGCATTTGCAGACAGTCAAAGTGGGCATTGCCCATTTTTGTAGACTTCACAGGTACAGAAGACCTGTTAAGAAGGCAGACTTACCAGCGAAATTAGCTACACTACCCCTACTTGCATTCCACAATGAACACTAAATTGAATGGCTAACGTACTGCTCTACCAACACTTTGGTCAACTCTGTACTTCATCTGATAACAAAGGTATAAATCAAGGATGACTGCACTCCACCGTAAGCTATGTTCTCCATGACATTCAACACCAAGCAATGCTGGACATCATCCTTAAAGGCTTGGCATTGTATAACTGTGTATCTGCCAAGGTAAATTGGGACTTTAAATAGCTAACATTGACACCTCCTTTCTCATGTTGGATTGTTACAGTGTGGCAAGCTCATAACTGCATCAAGTAAACCTGTTTGATTTTTAAAGCTTTTTGACCTAACTGGAAACAAAAGCCATGAAACATAATATACTGACTTAGCCCTCTATCACCCAAGGCAGAGCATCAAGCAAGGCCAAGCAGACTGTGACGTCACACTCAAATTTCAAAAGTAAAACACTAAACGTAAAATCAAGAAACTTCAGAATACCTGTAAATGACCTAAGAGCAACCAGCCTCATCTGTATTAAATGTATGTCTCTTATGTCTTGATTTTAGAAAACCTTACTGAATTATCTAATTAAAGGCAAAGAAAAAAAATCATATATAATGATCAATAATGATTAACATCAATCAACAGATACTTCTCACCCACACTGATCCTACACAGTTACCTGCCCATCCCTGTATCCCTCAGCACATTCTAACATGATCATAGAATATTTTCAGGTATTTAAAAAAAATCTATGTCAGGTATGCCAATCCTCAGAGCCTCCAAAAGAAAGCGAGTTAGTGATCTATGAATGTCTATGAATTTCGTGCCCACTCCTCGCCTTCAACACAGTACCCTTATGAGTTTCCTTTGAACAGACATCTGCTTGGTGTGAGGCAGTAGCAAAGAGTCTAACTCAGTTGCTTGAGGGCCAAGGTTCAAGACAACCACTCTCAATTAATCCAATCTTAATTTATGCATTCATTGGTACTGTACTTAAAATGATTTTTACACATGACTTCATTAAACTCTTTTTGGGGCCCTCTGGGAACTGAGCGGCTCCTCACCATGCCTTCTTATAATATGATAAGGCACACACATAAGAACTTAAATACAGAGATGAGAAAAAGCTACATCACAAAAAATAATATTTTCCAACAATGCCTCATATTATGTGTGGACAATCCTTCACAATCCATCCATCCATCCATCCATCCCTCCACTTTTTATGACGTCTTCAACCATACATTCATGTTGTCATATTATGCACAGGCAACCCAATACAATTCGTTCACTGAGGCACCTGTCATGTTATCCCTTCTGATTTAATTCCTTCACCCTGTAATGGAGAGTAGTCAACTCATGCCTTTCTGTCATTTCTTTATTGCCCCACAGCAAATATGAAACTATTCACCATCAAAATGGACAAAAAGACCAATCCATTCCCACCACATTTAATTTTTACCTGAGATGGAGATTTGGGAATGGACAGCACTGGTGTAGACACTGGTGAGGATGTGGGAGAGTGATTGGCATCCTTGGCTTCGGAGTTAGGAGGTGGAGAAGTTGTTTCTATCACAGGTGGTCCACTGAAGCTGAAACACAGGAGGCATTGGGTATGTACAGTATGTCATAAAATGCACCATGGGATTTGTTTGCTAGAAGTGAACAATTTTTTGTTTATATAGCACCCACAATAGTGATTTAACACTCTTTGTAAAACAATCAAGCCAAGCATTATAAAACAAAAAAACGCAACATGACATTTAGTGTTAGAGTAGTAAAGAAAAAAACAACTGACCACTCATATTAAGTCCTCTAGTCATTCCAGCACAATGGAGCAAGCAGAAATGTGTTTGGCTACTTAGACAGTAACTTAACAAACGGATGCTCCTTTATCCCACCAAGCAATTGCAAATAACCAACAAGGAACAGTTACCGTTCTAGGTAAGTAGGAGAAGCAAGGAAGGGGGGACACATGCACAGTTCTTTCATGTTTGTCATTTTAAACCCACTTTGTAATGTGCCATAATGCATTGCAGAAGACCTTATCTGTGGACACCCTGAAAAGATTGTCTGAGTGAGCCATTCTGCCGAGTATTTCCATCCTGAAAACCTGACAGAGATGTGTTTTCCTAAGAGATACAGTGAACCCTGTGAACCCGAGGAGCACAGTTATTCTGCCTGTCTTTCATTTGTAAAAAAATAAATAAAAGTAAAAAAACACAAAATACTATATTCTCAGTCAAGATAATTTACTAGAGTAAAATAATAACAACAATCTGGATGTTTTCTGTCTGGTAGCATTTTCTGACAATAACTCTTATGAACCAAACTCTGTAGTTAAGCTGTCTATCCAGGACAACTTGGACACCCTCACCTCCTATGTGGCCAGTCCCTATGGCTCTTCTTGCCATTTGCCTCAACTGTTAATGCTCGGTGCTCAACAGCTGTAACATTCTACTGTCATGCCTGTGCACCCAATATGTGAAACATCTATCCTTTGTGGTGTGGTGTCAGAAAACTAAAGTGGCTGACTTCCACCTCTTCATTCATTTAAATGCTTCCAGTGGCCCTTTCACTGTACTTTTTACTATATTCACATTTCTGATGGTTTTTCCTTCAAATGGAATCAAAGGAGCTTTTCAGAATCATATGGCACACACTATCACGTCATTACATGGTGCTTTAAATTTGTGGACCAGATCACCTCTGCATAATTTTCAATTGTACATTTTATATTGCCATAACTGACAGTTTATTTATATATGTGTTTAGATGGTCTTTTTTCACCTTTAAAAGAAAGGCTTTTATTTCTTATACGATGGACAATCAAAAACACCTCCATGTTCCTTAAAATGGAAATGGAAATATAAAATAATAGTGTTGTCCCCTTGGATTTAGCAGTCTATTCAAAAATGATGAAATTTGGATTGTGGGAGTAGATGGCTTTTGATTTGCTTCTGGAAGTGACAGCTTTTCTTGTTGTTGTTTGTTTGTAGCTCCTTGCGTTGTGGTACATGGCTGTGCCCAAGTGCCTCGGGTTCTGGGTTACACACTGCCAGGTTGTAGGAAGTGGAGCCTGAAATCCCAAAAATGCCTCATTGAATCACCTAAACAGTATGTGTACAATGGTCATTTTTTACTGATAGGTGATTAATATGATAAGTAGTACCGTAGATCCCGGAATACAAGCCGAGAATTTCGTCCTAGATTTTTGGCTTGGAGTTTGGGGGTCGGTTTATACAACGAGTATCATTTCAGATTCAAGATTTCCAGCGCAATGCCGGTTTTGCCGATGAATACGGAAGTAAATAATGACGAAACCACAGAGCCATCTTTCAGATGAAGAAGTAACTTTGCATGCCGGTACTTTAAATTAAATAAAGAATTTATTCAAAAAAGTGTTTTAGTTGTTGATTTTATTAATAAAATTTATAATAAATTATCGGGAAGTTTAAAATAAAATTTATTTTGATTTACGATCCACATCTTGCGTTACGAAACGGATGCGGTCACGTGTATCCGCTTGCGCGATTGTAAACAAACAACCGAGAGCGTTAGTAGCGTCAGTCGGAGCCCAGATACATGTGTTTGTGGATGTAATTTCGAAACGAAGATGGACATTGTGTGGAAATATCTCCTCCTCCTCCCTTCCTGCAGCCCAAAGATGTCAAATTAAATGGTGAGTACAGTATGAAATTGTTTCTAGAATAGAATGCCTTTTACTGTCACTATACGCATCTACAATGAGATTAAAAGCAGCTCCTTCAGTGCAGAAAAAAGTTCTGTATAGGGCTTGTATGGTTTTTTTTTAGCCTTAGCATAACGCCGTATCTGCGGCCCCGCTTCTGCTTTCTTTCCCTCCTCCGTCTGTGTCGTCTCCTAGACCCGACAACAAACCACGGAGAGCCCGCTGGTCTCGCTATGTTGTCTGGGACGTTGTGCGTGTGATGAAAAACACTCAAAACAGATGTCTGGCTCTGGACACCGATGTCTATAAGGTTCTGAATGGTGTAGCGGATGTTCGCCGAACCGATTGTGCACAAACAAGGACAAAAAAAAAAAGTACAAAAACAACAAAAAAGTGCACTGAAAAGGAGAGCCCTGAGCCGCTGCACGCCGCCATTCTCCTAGCCTAATCGAAGTAGGCTAGGCACTTTTTATAACATTTTGGTTAGTACATTAGAAAAAATATTGGTGTTTTTTATTATGAAAAGGTTAAGTAAGTGTTGTAGTGGGAGGTTTGGAACGCATTATGGGTTAGCCTTTGCGAGCGAATTAAGTTCGTAAGTCAAGGGTCCACTGTATTGCGTATTTAAGTTAATCAAATTTATAACAAGTCTCCGGAAATCCACCCGCCGATGTACCGTATTTGCGTATATAGTTTCAACACAAAGGATCCAATTTACCAAACTTCTCCGCAATCACTTCCTAGTTTCCATCAAAAATGCCGGCAGTCTCAAATTCTCGCCGATAAACATTATAAATATACCCGAAGAGACACTTTTAAGGAAATTTAGAAAATTTTGCTTGGAGAAGGGGTCGGCTTAAATACCAGTCATCAGCAAATACATGTAATTTAGTAGGTAGAGAAGGGGATCGGCTAATATACCGGGTCGGCTTGTATTCCGGGATCTACGGTATATGAAATAAAGGCTTACTTCATATATCATTTACATCAACTGTTCAAAACTCAAAGGGTCTGAGTAAGAACTAGTGTGCCACGTACTGTACATATAAAATGTGTAGAAAGGAAAACAAGCCTGCAATTTAGTGGAGGTGCTCAACAGAACAGTGTTTTCTGTGTTCAAGAGCTTTGTGTCACCATAATGGCATATTTTCCCTTCTAGCCATTTTTGGCTTATTTGGCAAGCTTTCAAGCATTTTCCAGGTTTAAAATTTCTCTTCAAAGGTCAGAGATGCTCAAAGGGGTTAACAGAAAGCTCTTCCAATGGAGAAAGACAATTGGTGATGGTGCAGGCACACAACACTGCCCCACTGGGCATCTAACAATCATTCGCAAGCCACAATAGCCTTAGAAAATATAATTCTGTGAATACTTATAGGTGTAAATTTAAATAACACAGCATAAAAAAAATCAACAAATCACAAAAATGCAAGCACAACATAAAATCCACATATGGTACTGGCACCCCACTGAGGACAGGGTTAGTCCTATATTGACATTAGTACAATTAGTCTTCAGGGTAATTCCAGGCCTGTACTCCGGTTACCTTTTCACAGATTTTGTGGTCTTCTCTGATGATTTATTTATTTTTCTGTTGAAAGGTTAATTCATTTGGTTAATGCATTGTTAATCTTTATTAAACTTGTCTCCATTATACAGGAACACAGGAACTCTGAAACTGGGTAAGATCTTTTATAATTCAGTTAAAGAAAGAAAAAAACATCTGCCCCATCCTCATAAAATAATCATTTTCTTATCCAGTTTCATTCATGTCAGAATCATGGGAGCAGAAGCAGTGCATGTAAGCCATCAACAAGTCCTGCCCATCACACAGTCACACAAGACCAACTAACTTTAAATGTGTGAGGGAACCCAGATAACAAAAGGGAAATTGTTGCAGTAAGAAAATAACAGATCTGAGAATCAAACCCAGGTCTCTAGGCTATACTGGTCACCATACTTCATTGTGTAATCTCATAGAAGCACAAAACAACTTTTACTTGCGAGAAGAAAAAAATGCATTTACCTTGTGGCTTTGGTGCAATGCAGTAAACAGTGGGACTTTTGTGACTCACCTCTCAGGCTAGAGTGTGGCACTTTTGGGGACTGCACTTGGATGAAATGCCATGTAACATGAGTGTTAGTGACTGAAGCCAGGTTAGACAGTCAGCAGATTTTGACAGTATGTGCATGTGTGTGTGTGAATTTACTTTGGGTGCTCTGTTTCCTATAACCATACAAATATAAGCTGTTATTTTCATTTGTGATCTGTCAGGGATGCAGTAGGTATTGAAGATTGAAAGTTGAACAGAACTCCATACATGTGTACAGAGCTGTATGTAATGAGGACTAATGTACTGTTTTACAGCTGTTGTATCCAGAATACATTCTAGATACACTACCACTATAAATAGGCCAACAGGGTTATAAATAAATTAAATTATGCTCTTTTTTCTGGGTATATAAGGACTTAGGAATACGTACCATTGGAACGCCCTGTCATTTCAGGTGCATGTTGAGCTGAGTTAGTCTATACCTGGAGCATGCAATGCAACAGTGAAGTCACAACCCTTATAGGCAAAAACCCAAATAGCCAGATGTTCTAAAATAATGCTAATTTGGCACTATTAATCCAATTTGTGGTGTTCTGTAGTAGAAAAAATGAGGTCAAGATTGCATCTGCTACATTGATTTAATATTGCATCTACTGTACAACCAATAATTTCAAAACTGTCAATATATCAATTTGAATAGAATTGCAAAATGTACCTCTTCAATTTGATCTTGGAATGTTGAATTTGTTACCAATTTCCTTTTGCAATAAACTGATGCATGGTGAGACATGTGGTTTACAAAGTTTGAGACTGTGATTCCACTTCGACCTACTCTGATTCTTACGTACCTGGGTGGATTGGACTTGTGCTGTTCATCCAGTTTGGTTAGAACATTGTTGAGATCTTGATTCATCTGGGAAAACAGAACAACAGCCGTTACCAAAAAAGGAAACAGAAAACCAAACCACACTGAAAGTATAAATAGACACATTAGTAACTGACAAAATAACCAGTAAGCAAAGCTGACAGCTCTTTTTCTAAAATTTCAGGAGAAAGTTAAAAATGTGTTAAGAGTCCAGGGGTGAGCATTTTAGTAATTATTCTCTAACAACTAAAATGCTGCGCATCTCACACCAAATCCTTGCCAACTAAACCCTGTCAACACAAAAGGTATCACTTTTAAAACAGACATACTGCTTCTAATCAGCTGAGGAAAGTGACAAACAGTGTTCTCTGTTTGTTTGCAACTTGTTGCCCAAAAGCAAGGGTAGACCATGGTGTGGTGCAGGGCATGAGGTGCTAGAAAGAGACAGACGAAAAATGCTAGACCTGTTATTTTGATAACAGATCACCTCTACATGCTAGAGTGGGTAGGCAGGGGCCACCAACGGGTGGTATGTCCTTTATCACATGAAGCTGTCCTGCTACAGGGTAATCCAAGATCACTGGTTTGAAAGGGAGAGATCTTGGAAGAATTTCAGAAGGACCTGCAAAATCTCTACGAATTAACAAGTGGCAGGTACTCTGGTGACCAATATAGACAGCAACTACACAAGCCTGGTCTTCTGAGGTCAAGTCAGACATTTATAGTGCCACGCTCTCAGAAGATAACACAGGAGATCATTTACAATAGTCTCTTATATAGGAACCGAACCCCAGGATAGATTTAAAGGCTACTCTGTACTAGTGTATCATTACATCTATAGACTGCAGGTGGATTAAGTGATTGATTAGTAGTAGGGATGAACAGGGCCCAGAAGGAGCTGAAAGAGAGGGAAAGACAGAAAGATGGGAGGTGAGAGGAAGTATCACGTCAGAGAGTGGAGACAGAAAGCAGGGAAGTCATTTCACCTGGGTGGGCAAACCCAGTGGAGCTCCAAGGCTTTTTTTTTAGTATTCTGTTTATACTTTTTGTGTTCTTCATTTGTGTATTTACCTATTGTATTGTTTAATAAATGATATTTTTAATCTTCAAACTCTCTCTCCTATCACTCACTTTGAAAAAAAAGTCAGTAGTGTGCAGTGAGACGATTCCTACTGCATCTTCAAGCTGCAGCCTAGAGGTCTGTGCAAGCACAATACATTGACAGTTAACTGCTTCTTCAGGCAGTACTTCAATTTCATTTCAATTGCATCTGCTAAGTCCTGCTCAATCTTGTCTCCATTCCAGCCTACTTTAGGTCAAGCAGATCAAACTGCTGGGCTCCATAGGAATGGTAGTTTCTCTGCATCTTGTACCCTAGTCCTCTACTATACACAGCTCACCTTTCCCATCTCCTTGTGAAAGTTCTCCTCCAGACCAGCAACACTCTGGAATGTGTTAACGTAGAATCCCACACGACTGCAAGACAAGATATAAAAGAGACAGTTGGCAATTGCTTCTCCACCTACACTTCAAATCAGTAGTGAGCTGAAAATAGTAAAAAATACTGAAAATTGGACAGTTCTAACCCTAACATTACCAAGTGAAGATTATAGCAGAATGAGGTAGAAATTAATTTATTCATCTACTGTTTTATGCCCTGTTAGCTGGCTTATCCCTGCTGGTAGGTTAACTCCAAGACAAGATATAAAAGAGACAGTTGGCAATTGCTTCCCCACCTACACTTCAAATCAGTAGTGAGCTGAAAATGGTCAAAAATACTGAAAATTTGGCAGTTCTAACCCTAACATTACCAAGTCAAGATTACAGTAGAATGAGGTAGAAATCAGTTTATTCATCTACTGTTTTGTGCCCTTGTTAGCTGGCTTATCCCTGCTGGTAGGTTAACTCTTTAAGTTAACTTTCTCGGAACACAGAGGAAGTATTTAAGTAAGGGCAGATCAGGCTCTTTTTCCTTAGGAGACAGAGTTCCTTTAATCTGGGACGTGACATCCTTCACGTGTTCTATAACTCTGCGATGGTCAATGTGATTTTCTAAACTGTGGTGTGTTGGGCTGGTAACATCACTTCAAGTAAGGCCCACCAAATCAACTGGCTAATTAAAAGGGCCGGTTCAGTTATAGGATGCACTCTAAAGCCCATGGAGGTAGTTGGGAAGGAGAGAATTAAAACAAAACTGAGTGCCTTTATGAACAATGCTGCACGTTCCCATTCTAACACACTAACACTAGGACTTCCAGCCAATGAACTATTCAGCAGAAGTGTGTCAACAAATGCTAAGGGGGCTCCTTCATACCAACATACATCTATTTATCTATCTATTCCATCTCTGAGTTAGCACAAATGTGTTTTTTACCTAAAATGAAAGAGATGCCACAGACTTAGAAAGAAGAAATAAATGAGCAGTGCACCTCGACCTGCAATGTACATCAAACATAAATCATTCTGCATGAGTTTATGGGGAATCATAGCCAATCATTAGAAACCATGACTGATTTAAAAGAGGGAGCACTGTAAGTGTTGTGATTTGATGTTCATTTAGTGTATTTATGTACATTTTGAATGAATTAGCTGTGTAATTTAAAACTTCACAGCCTATTGGACATATCAGCCCTACCTTTAAATTCAGGAAAAGCACAATAAAGGAGAGGGCAGCAAGCATAGGATGGATGAGCTTTTTAAAAGCACTTCAAGGTTGCCTTGCATGTATGAAAACAGAGTGCAGGGCTAGTGAATGTCTTCAGAAACTAGTCAGTAGAGTAAAATGTTTTGTTGATGATTCATGTCTTTTGAATAAGAAATGCCAAAATAAGAAACGATTAGTTATTTATAAAATACACAGTGTAAAGCACAAGTCAACAAGCCATTTTTTTTATTTCAGTTTTTTTTTTCTTAGTACAATTTCTGTACAAATATGCTGCACTTTGGCCGTACCTCTAGTTCCAGGACACAGCCTAGGTTTTTTAGCATGATCTAAACTGGAAAGAATCTGTTAATCCTTGTGGCTGTAGTGCTATTTTGTTCAAAGTTCAGTGAGCCTAGTACAGAATAGTTAGCATTCTTATTGGTAATGAGTAAAGAAGCAAAAACCATGTCATCACTGCAAATCACTCCCTCCATACCTCTTAGGAGGGTGGATAACCCTTGGAAGAGCTGGCACACATATTTTAAGATTGGCAGGGGATGGATGTTGGTTGAAGTACCTATATATGATCTATTCATTCACACTTTATTTTTTGTGGACACTTATGTCAAGTGCTCACATGCACTACTTGTAGCACATTTTATAATGTACTTCTACAACCAGATAACTATATTAAAGACTGGGGAATATTACTGGGACCTAAAAGAAAGACATAGGGACAGCTTCTAGGACAATGTATCTCCCATTATTAAAGTGAAACCCCCATTATTAAAGTGAGATGTTCATTGTGTACCTCAGACTCCCATATTAAAGAGGTCTGGACTATATGTCCTGCAGTTGCAAAGGAGTGTTGTCTTAACTTTATATAGGTTTGACTATTTGAAATCACTTATATTGATATTAAGAGTAACTTTGAAGCTCACAGACCCTTAATGAGCAATAAGAGGGTGAGCATTCTTTTGTCTAGGTCATATAAATTAATGCAAAATAATGTTTCAGAGTTGTCCACTGTCCACACCAGGCACCTGTGATAAAGAAATAATAAATGGAAATCTATAATGTGCTGGCCTGGCACATTTACTACAAAATGACAGAAAAAAAAATGGTTCATATGTAAATCAGACCCTTTATTTAAAAAGTGATGGGGGCAAGGGTGACTCTGTGCATATTAAAACTTTGCTTTCAAAAGTACTGAAGAGGTTTCTCCTTGTCTAGATCTGATTCCTGTACTACACATAGTAAAAACGTAGCCACCCATGTGTTGGAAACTTTATGCTTCATGTTTGGTTCTGCTGTTTTTTTTTTTTATTTCCCATCATAGTATTAATTGTGACTCGAAAGCATGATTGTAATTCTAGTGTATTTTGCAAATAATAATTAAATAAATAACTAGATCAACTGTAAAGTGAGAGGATGCCTGAGGAGTGGAGAAGAAGTGTACTGGTACCGATATTTGAGAAAAAGGGGGATATGAAGAGCTGTAGTAACTACAGGGGGATAAAACTGATGAGCCACAGCATGAAGTTATGGGAAAGAGTAGTGGAAGCTAGGTTAAGAAGGGAGGTGATGATTAGTGAGCAGCAGTATGGTTTCATGCCAGGAAAGACCACCACAGATGCAATGTTTGCTCTGAGGGTGTTGATGGAGAAGTATAAAGAAACCCAGAAGGAGCTGCATTGCGTCTTTGTGGACCTGGAAAAAGCATATGACTGGGTGCCTCGAGAGGAGCTATGGTATTATATGAGGAAGCCGGGAGTGGCAGAGAAGTATGTAAGAGTTGTACAGGATATGTATGAGGAAAGTGTGACCGTGGTGAGAACTGCAGTAGGAGTGACGGATGCATTCAACGTGGAGGTGGGATTACATCAGGGATCGGCTCTGAGACCTTTCTTATTTGCAATGATGATGGACAGATTGACAGATTAGACAGGATTCCCCGTGGACTATGATGTTTGTTGATGACATTGTGATCTGTAGCGAGAGTAGGGAAGCAGGTCGAGAAGACCCTGGAGAGTTGGAGGTTTGCTCTAGAGAGGAGAGGAATGAAGGTCAGTAAGAACAAGACAGAATACGTGTGTGTGAATGAGAGGGAGGTCAGAGGAATGGTGAGGATGCAGGGAGTAGAGCTGGTGAAAATGGATGAGTTTAAATACCTGGGATAAACAAATTAGAGTAACGGGGATTGTGGAAGAGAGGTGAAAAAGAGAGTGCAGGTAGGGTGGAATGGATGGAGAAGAGTGTCAAGAGTGATTTGTATCAGCAAGAGTGAAAGGGAAGGTCTACAGGACAGTAGTGTGACCAGCTATGTTATATGGGTTGGAGACGGTGGCACTTACCAGAAAGCAGGACAGAGCTGGCGGTGGCAGAGTTAAAGATGTTAAGGTTTGCATTAGATGTGATGAGGATGGACAGGGTTATAAATGAGTATATTAGAGGGTCAGCTCAAGCTGGACGGTTGGGAGACAAAGTCAGAGAGTTGAGATTGCATTGGTTTAGACATGTGCAGAGGAGAGATGCTGGGTATATTGGGAAAAGGATGTTAACGATAGAGCTACCAGGCAAGAGGAAAAGAGGAAGGCCTAAGAGAAGGTTTATGGATGTGTTGAGAGAGGACATGCATGTGGTGGGTGTAACAGAGCAAGATGCAGAAGACAGGACAATATGGAAGAAGATGATCCACTGTGGCAACCCCTAACGGGAGCAGCCGAAAGAAGAAGAAAAAGAGAAAGTATGTACAGTCTCAAGACTTCATTCAAAATAGGAGCTGTTAGGGGCTGCGATACAGGCAATCGTTCTGCTTAAACGCCCATCTTCGGATTAGAAAAACACCAGCGGCTCAGAATCAGCCGAAATAAGAAGAAGCTAGATCAAATGTAGTATTCATCAAATGCTGGCCACCCACTTATATTCTTTAACACAAAAATAAATTTCCCCTGAGTGCAGACTTTTTGCACATCGTTTAGAAATCATAGAGAATGGATAGAAGTAGTGACTGCTGAACAGCCCTGGTACATGTGAAAAAGCAAATACTATTAAGTTCTAGAAATGGTTAACCAGAGAATTTTCCAGTTATGTGTGTGAGGGGAGCTTTTGAGAGTTTCTTTCTGTGCATGCCAGCCATTTGTACTGAAAAATTAATGAGATATAAGTACAGGCCTCACCCCTTTATTAAAATATAAGAGAAAGGACTATTACGTACAGGGTAACAAGGAGAGTTTCCCTCGTCTTTTTCACAACTGCAATCTTTTACACTATTGACTATATAATAGAACCGAGATAGAAAGTCCGTAGGTTGGCCAGCAAACTAGATATTTTAGATATTCTTTGCAGGATTTTCTTACTTTCTGGTACAGTATACTTTAATGTTTGGGTTTCATTTGCTCACTTAAAACAAGCCATGCAGAAGCAGTGTGAACATTCCTGATTGTTTTTACTAGATCTGATGAACCTGTCCTAAGAGGATAGTCACTGAAGTCCATGTCCATATTGATATACATGAGGGGCCTGTTTACTTGTAGAGATGGAAATCATTCACTCACTGTCTCATTCACTTACAAATACACACAGGAGGAAATGGCTTTCTGAGAGCCTGTTTCAATGCACAAGTTAACTTTTACCGTAAATTGCATGCTTCGTATTAAAATGGGTTTATTTTGGAGATTAAAAGATCTCTGGTCCATGCATTGTAAGCAATCCTCACATAGATTTGCACCCATCCTTTAAGTACCATCCCTAGAAGTTAAGCAAGATGATTTAGGAAGAATTACGGGTTGTAGTCCAAACACTGGCATACTGACCTGTTCCACAGGGATGGTAGTTCCTCTTGCAGATCCATGTTAATCTCCTCAAAGACCTTCTGGGCTCTGCCCAAGTCCTCTTCCGCCTGAGCACATATGGATGAGAACCTCATTATGAAATGCCAGTGTTTTCCATTCTCCCCACTCACATCCATTTACAAAGTGAGAACTGGGGCCTACAAATGGAATAACACCAGGTACCCCCAAAGCAGAGTAATCAGAAGCATAAAGATTTGAGCTTTTCCTGCCTTAAGTCATTGAAATAATTGCAATGAGTATAAAAAGTGTTCACCTTCCATTGGTCTTCATGATATCCTAATGGACTTTTGATTTTTTTCACATTAATCAGATTCTAGAATACTGAAATAAAAATGAAGTTCTACAAATAATTATCTATAAAAGTTTTAGCACAGTAGTTCAGTGTTAGAGCTACTACCTCACAGATTATGTGTCCTGAGTTCTAATCCTGCGGTTGTTGTCCATGTGGAGCTCACATGCTCTCCATGCATCTTCCCAATGCTTTTTTTATCCGCTCACATCCCAAAAGACATGCATGATAGGTTAGTGGGCTACACAGTGTACTGGCACCTTGTCCAGAGCTGTTTCCTGCATTGTACAAGTGCTGCTGAGATAGGCTCTACTCCCACTACACCTCTGAACTGGATTAAGCATGTTTGAAAATGGTATGATATAACATA
>JANRMT010062814.1:103579375-103607372 GCA_026402145.1 Polypterus bichir lapradei | reverse complement strand
GAACATCCTGCAAACAAGACACCTGTACTGAAAGGATTACCCCCACATATCGTAGCAAGTTGACAGTGAATAAGTTTTTATTCTTTCCAGGCTTGTGAAGCAGCTTTGCTTCGCTTACATGACTGTAGACAATAGGATAAAATTAATTATACATACCAATTCATCCCTCCTGTGCCTAACATCCACTTCCCCTTCGGTTCCCTGGCTTAATTAGAGTCATATTATACCCAGAGCAACTTCCCTACGATCATATTTAATCCTGAAATGCAACTCTATGGTGAAGGCCTTGAGTAAGTCAATTAGAGCAACTTATTGCCATTTATGATGATTTCCACAATTAGGAGGTGGACTGTATTTCTGCCCTCTCAAATTCACAGCTCTCTCATGCCGAGCAGATATTTTTCTGTCTGTGCTGCACTGAAGAGGTTTCCTCTTAGCTCACTAATTGCCATCCTTTTCAACATAACGCTATACAAGAGAGTTTACAATCCTACCCAACAGATACATACAATACTAGACTTAAATACTAACAGTGTCTGTGCATATTTTCTATATTCTCTACATGTTCTGGTTTGTTTTTAAAATAGACTAGACTAGACGAGTGCCCCTCAATGGACTGGCCTCTCATCCATGGCAGGTCTTTCTATATTGGAATGAGCAGGCCCAGATGATAAAAGGTAACATACTGTAACATTATCAGACCAATTTAATCTAATTCTGTGTAATGAGGGGGCTAAATCCTATTATGGCAGTACGGGATGGAAGGGAGGAAGCAACCCAGAACAGAGCTGGGCACACTTAAGGTGCTAATTTAGAATCATCAATCAACTTAGCAAACACATATTTTCAGGATTTGGTAAGGAAACCCACACAAGCATGGAAGAAAAAGTGCAATTTCCACAAGAACAACAGCTAGGCAATATATAAAAACAATGTTTTACCATGAAATCAAATGAAAAGGAACTAAAAAATCTTAACCTAAAATAAAGCAGGCTTTGTACACCTAGATTAAATGAATTCATAATTCATATTTCATAAGCAAAGTGTGAATTTACAAAGCATCTTCTCCTCAGTCCTAAACATTCCTTTCTGGAAAGCAGCATGCACAGACAGGCATTGTTAAATAGGAGGGGGCTGGTAGTGGGGGATGTTTCAATCACCTGGTTTCTCAGCAGGTTAGTTTGAGCAACAAGATGAGCTTGCAGTTTCCCCTGTGCCCACTGGGGGGCGGCCTTCTCAAGCAGCGAGACTGGCTGTGTGAGCACAAAAACAAACAAAACATGGAACAGGTAGGAAACCTTCAGCACACACAGAAACAGGTCACAGAAGGGATGGAGGAGTTATTCAGTCAGAGACAGAGACACAGTAAGAGCAAATCCACCAGATGCAAGCTGCAAGGAGAGCAAAATCAGAGAGAGAGAGTTAAAGTCCATAGAGTGCAGGCAATGATCCGTGCAGAACAGTACAATTCCCTTGCTTGGATTTAGACACTCAGCTCCCAAGCAGCCTTTGTACAGAACCTTTACTACATCTTGCTGGCTCTGCTGTTACAGGAAGTTTTAATTTTCTGTACAACGTGCAATAATTAAACTTGCATGATTTTTAATTTTATCAATGCACACACACACACACACACACACACACACACACCTTGCAATACTGTCTTCTTCAGCAACCAGCTCACCCATTAGTATATATACATATTGGAAGGGCAACATTGTGTACTGTCCTTAAACTGATAGCAGGGTGAAATCATCATCCATCCATCCATCCATCCATTCATATTTTTAACCCACTTATTCAGTGCAGGGTCACATTTGACAGTTAATGTTAGTCTCCTACCTCTGTTGTATATGAGTGGATAAAAGTGTACATTCAGATGGCCGGTTAATAAGGACCTATCTTGTGTTCCTTCATTTATGCAGGACTGATGCCATCACTTTGAAACTCATTTGTGGAATGTTTATTGCCTAGCAACAATTACAGTTATTGGTTAGCTCAGATGTGGCTTTGTGACGAAGTATACAAATAAATAATAAATAAATGTTCTGTTTGTAAAACTTTGCTCAGGAAATGATTATGTCTCGTCATTCTGGCGTGTGTGTTCAGACCAAAGTGTGTGTGTGTATATTTATTTACATATTGTTTTTTTAAAGAGCTTCTGTAAAAAGCCGAATTTACCCACAGTGACAAATACAATTCTATCTAGATTGTCCAAATTAACACCAAGTTAAAATTTGAAGACCCCTAAAGTTCATACAGCTTGGTACCAAATTACATTGGTCAATTGTCCTTTGTGTAAACAACTTTCTAACATTTGTGCAAGATCTGTCCTTCTCTTGCTCAGTCTGAAGTTTGGAATTATTTTTGATGATGTTAAAGGTGAAAACATGCAGTTATAATCACTTGCCTCTCAAATGGACTGAAACTGCCTCCCATTCAAATGACCCAGCTTACCAATGTAGAGAGGACGATAAGATTTTGTAGGCTGATGTCTTCAGAATCTCACTCAGGCAGTACAAACAGGAGGTTGGCTATTCAACCGGTAAAAAGCCAGTTGAAATTAAAAGACCTCTACTACATCAGCTTGTGCCACAGTCTTTATAGTTTTTAGCTACCCCTTTACCTTCTTCCACCTACTGTCAAGCTCGCTTATCAAATTTTATACCTCAGGTAACATTTTATGTATGCACTAACTGATCTATGTGCAGATTATTATATAGTAGCATCTGTAGTCTCAAGCAGCATTTTGTGTTTTGTGGGAAGTCGGTCTACTCTCTGCTGAAAATCTGACTTTGTTAAGCTTTATGACTGCTGTTTTCATATAGATGAACAGACTGAATGTTGCTTTTCCCTCTTCCTTTGCCTTATAGTTTACTATTCAGTGTGCTCGTATATGTAATATTTAGTAGTTTTGATATATAAAAAGTCTGTATGTTCTGTGTGAATATTTTGATGTACATTTTGAATCATCAGTAATAGACTGAAGACAGAATTATAAATGAGCGAAGACCAGGATATGAATGTGAGTCAAAATGTGTGCTCATCTGGTTAACTAAAAGCCACACCAATATTTCACCAGAAACCAAAACTAAAATGCAAGTGTCAAAGTCAGAAGGAGAATGCCAAGGTCAAAAAACAGGAAAAAACTAAAAGAAAGATTTCAGCACAATGTTTCAAGGTTTATCTTTTAAACTCGGATAAAAAATGGCAACTTGAGCCAAACTTTAAACAATTGACCTAACAAGGTCAAGGTTGACCTTTATTAACACCCCCAAGCAATCAGAAGACACATTGTAGCAACGGATTCGATAAAGTGGCAATGCTCAAAAAAAAAAAAAAACAAATGTAAATATTTTTTCAACTTTGTTAAAGTGCAAGAAACACAAGAACACACCTCATATTCAGAATATCTGTGTGTTAAAACCATACAACCAATACACAATTAGCCAGAAATCCCACTAAAATGTGTATAAAAAATGATTACTAATCAAAGATCATGACAGTGCACTGCAACCCTGAATTGGTCTAAACGGGTCTGAGTATGTTTTGTTATGTTTTATTCAATATTGGATGGCATGGTGGCAGGAAGTTTAGTGCTGCTGTCTCACAGTTCCTGAGTGTTAGATTTGGCTTGCATATTCTGCTCCATGTCTCTGTATTTTCTCTGCTGTTTTTCTCCATGATCTCCATTTTCCCCATAAATGCCAAAAATATGTGTAGTATTAGACAGCTTTACACATATATTTATGCATATTTTGGGATTTTGACATGTGAGGAATCAATTCCTTGTGTTATTTTCTTGTGTTGTCTTGAAATTTAAAAGTCAATTTTCATTAATGACTTTTCCTTATTTACACGATGTCATTTTGAAGTTCACATAGCCTCAAATATCATGCTAATGACATAACGGAAATTACATCATAAATACTGCAGTGTTCGCACTTTACATTATAACAACCTCAAAAATATTTAAGATAACACTTTACATTGTGTCCATAATTACACTGTACCTACTATGTAATTATCTGTATAAGTACAGTGTAACTACGAATAACAATGACAACGGAGTAATTAACTATAGCGTTACTTTGTATTACACAGAAAGTATGGAGTAATAACTCCTAGTTACACTGTACTTATACAGGTAATTACATAGTAGTTACAGCGTAATTATGGATACTTAATGTAAAGTATTACCATATTTAGCATTAGTGAACTTATTTCTCGAAGAGGACCTCGTGGTTGGATTCTGTTTTAGGTTTCGACTTTGCTTTGCCTTTGTGGAATTGCCCTGCCTTTTTATTCTTGGTAGTCCTGGTTTCTTTTGATCTTAAAATTCTGACCCTTGCTTTGCTTGTGTTGCATGTTCATAATATCATCTCCCAATGTTTTTGTAAGATCACAATTATCTTTGAGCAAGCATCCGTAGCCATATGCAGGTGAGTTGTTTGGTGACTATGTACTGGCCTGGGGCCTCATATATTTACGGTGCGTACGCACAGAAATGTTGAGCAAGAAATTTTCCACGTTCAAATCACAATTTATAAAACCTAAACTTGGCGTAAAGCCACACACATTTCCACGGTAGTTCATACCCTGTCATACGCAAGTTCTGCGCTTGGTTTTGCAGACTGGCAGCACCCAGCATCAAAGCAGTGCTACTGTTCCTGTGTGGTTAACCTTTCTTTTTCAGATCCACATCCCTGATACGGCTTTATAAATACACTGAAATTAACCGCATATTGTTTATTAGTTTAATGCATCTGATTGTAATTAAACTGTAACAATATAATGGTCCACAGAATGGTCAAACTCTTCTAAATACAATAGCTGCTTTAGCGTTGTCACTCTCACTACACCTTCTTCTTCTTCTTTCAGCTGCTCCCGTTAGGGGTTGCCACATCGGATCATCTTTTTCCATATTACTCTCACTGCATCACTCTGAGTATTTATATCACTGTATCTGTGTGTGGAATCACAGCTCTACAGCAGCTGACTGGAAAGAGAATTATCGGGATACAGCATCTAGCACACGCTGCCTCAGCCATTCGCTATTTGAACTGGTCTCATCCGACAAATGCTTCAGTGCCTTTCCCGTTCGGACCTTGCGGTTCACAAACAGTTTCATCCCAAGAACTATACACGCACTCTATCAGTCCATCAAGTGCTCCTTGTAAAACTGTTTGTACTTGCAAGTTTAAAGTGAGGTAATTGCACTTATGATACAGTTATAATATTGCACAACCTGAGCCACTTTATAAAGCGCGTATTTACATATGATGACGATATCATTTTTAAGATGAAATGCAAAATATATTTATTATATTATACAGATAAAACTTTAACTTTAACTACACAGTGTCGCAGCCCTAGCAAGTAATTTGAGCTTCATTCACAGTTTGTTCCTGCCTCGCGCTGTATTCTTGCTGTGGCTGGTGCGACACTGGGAGGATAGATGGACAGAATAATTAAACATGTACTACGAAGATATTTCAATATTCCTTAAAAGTTCTGAAGAATCTGTGTTCTAAGCTTACAGATGGCTTAACGTCTATTACGGAGCTGATTGTGTGGCGATTGGGTATTTGGAGAAAGAAAAGGAAGGACAGGAATTGGGGGTTAGTATGTTTGAAAGAGACAGTACTGCTACAATAAAGTATTTCATCGAAGGTCACGCATGGCGCAGCAAGCATCTTGCGTAAGACATGAACAATCACTGCGCCACCATGTTCTCATGTTTAATAACATGCTTTAACTCCTATCATCATGAAAATGATATCACATATACTTCTCAGTATTTTAATTATTCAGAGAGCTGTAATATCACGAATGTAATGGATTCTGTGTTCTGTCAGAGGAAGAGAAAGAACGGAAGCACGTAGTGATTCACGCACATACAGCACATAGAAGATCAAATACAAAACAAAGCATTTAACGTGTTACTTTAGTTACGATGGGATTTGAGAATCTAGTAAATTAAACAATTTTAAGATGAAGTTTATGATGTTCTACTTTAATGACAAAATATACTACATGATTAAAGTGGAAATTTAGAGATTAAAGTTGACATTTTGTGCTTTTTTCACACTGTGTGCCTTTTTTTTTTCTCTGTACCCTAATAAGCTTTCATATGACACTCAGATGGTGGGCTACGACTCGCCTTTTCACGGCGACTTTGATATGTGACAACTTCTTCTTCTATTTCAGGCACTTTATGACTTTGTGAACTTGAGCTTTCGAGTTTCTCCGATACGATATGTCACTCAATCAACTTCCTTTTGTTGTTTATATCACTGTTTAAACCAACAAATAGTACGTTTTTCTTTGCCTCCACTCGGTATTCGCTGAAATTCTTCAATTTTTCCTCATATTTTTGCCATTGCCTTTTTGCAGAACACTGAGCTTAAGGGCTATTTATATTGATTTGCATATTCAAAGAGGCATAATTCTGAGAGGAGTTTGGGCAGGACAGCAGGCACGTGCACGTGCGTTAATTTCCACGCTGAGTGGGATTTATGTAGTGGAAGAACGTGGAAGTTGGCGAACGCACAGATTTATAAATCTGGATTTTTTTGTGCGTAAGTACATTTCCGCTTTTGTGCTTACGTCATGTTATAGTGCGAATTCTACGCATAGCGTTATGCATGAGGCCCCTGGTGTGTATGTTATTGTGCAAGAGTGTGCCCTGATCAGAGTTGGCTCCTGTTTTGTAACTGCTGCTGACAAAATAGATTCAGGTTTTCTATAACACTGTTTTGCAATAAATAGGTTCATAATGTGGATGTTTACTTTTAACTGTTTCATTCTTAGAAATGTATATAGTGTCTTGGGCATATGAAAGAAATGTAAAAAAATAATTGAGCCAAATTGAACTGATTTAAGGACATGGATGTTAAATAAATGAAAAATAGAACATACTTCAAAAAGTTTCCATGCAGCAAATTATAAATGTAGATGAGGTGAACTACTTCAGGTTAAATAACTGATCTGAATGAATTTGGTCCTCAGATTGACCAGATGCCAAAGGAGAAACTACAAAAGTCAATTGATCTGCAAATAGTGCAGTTGACCCACAAGAAGACAGCACATTGACATACACTTAGGAGTTTGACAGTGTAATATAATATTACTGTAATAAAATATTGCTGGCTGTATAACGTGTTCTGTGATGAGGCATGTTACCTCTGGCAATAAGGAAAATAAATACTGATTCAGTCGTTCATCTAGTAGGTTGTGGGTTATAAAATGATACTTATTAATAAAAAAAACGCTGGAACTAAGATGTACATCAGTGTAACTCATGCACTTCTTTCAGGGGCTGCACTTGTATTCATGCTCAGACATCTTTACCTCTGTCTCTCCCTCTTTTTTTGTGCTGCATCATCCTTACCATACTGGCATTTCCCATTACCTTGGCAATTTTCACTTCATCTTTTTTCTTGGCATGCTGCAAGGATTCAAAATGGTGCCGAGCACTGTCGTAGTCCACCAGTTTGCGGCCACGTTTGGCAATGCGTGCCTAATTCAGGAAGATGAGACGAGAAAAACACAATCAGTGCCAACTCACTTTTCTGCGTGTGAAAGACAGGAAGAAGACTGCAATGTAGCTACCACAACTGACAAAACAGTCAAGTCATGTTATAATCTTTCAGGACCATTGTGCTGCCAAATTTTGTTAAAAGTTGCACCCATTCAATGATATACAACACACAATGATCAATTTAAGTAAGGATCAGCCACAAGTAAATAATGTATGGACATGGGACATACATATGTAAGTCCAACGTCAGTTGATCCAGTTTCCTTGGACACACTGGGCTGTCTAAACTCCATATTGCATTCTGGATTGACTTTATTGGGGCTGCTCCAGTAAAATATGTACTTCCAATTAAGATACAAAAACAACTGCACTTATGCTAAACTGAATTGATAAGAGCCTTGATTTTTCTATGTTTCTGATCTTATGCTATAAAAATAAATAACAATCATTATATTACAATATGTACCTAATAATTATTACAGTGCTTTTAAAATTGAACCTCAAAGCAATTTGATTAATGCATCCTTATATCATTGACATACACTTGCTATCAAAGTGATTTCCTCTAAGCAAGTAGTGAGATTTTACTCTTTACCATTACATTATCAATCCCATAGCAGTCAGAATGTGAAGATTTATCCTGACTTATTTTTTACCCAGAAAACAATTACTAAATATCTTTGAAGCAAACGCCAAAGACCACAAATGGTTTTACAGCAGGTGTGTGGATAAAGGTCAACAATCAAATCAAACTGACCTTGATATCTGGGAATTGCCCAAGGTATGTGTCCATGGAGATCAGAGCATGGTCCACCAGTTTTTGATGAAAGTCAATCCACAGCAAGTCAGTATTCTGGAAGACAGCAAGCAGTTCCACAATGACAGCAACACATCTGAGGGCTGGTGCATTCTCTATTAATTCTCTATCCTTACCTAAATTAAGTGTTGTAGAAGGTTTCTGGGTGGCGCAGTGGGTAGCACTGCTGCCTCACAGTTAGGAGACCCGGGTTCGCTTCCCGAGTCCTCCCTGCGTGGAGTTCTCCCCGTGTCTGCGTGGGTTTCCTCTGGGTACTCTGGTTTCCTCCCAGTCCAAAGACATGGTGATTAGGTGCATTGGCGATCCTAAATTGTGCTTGGTGTGTGGGTGTGCCCTGCGGTGGGCTGGTGCCCTGCCTGGGGTTTGTTTCCTGCCTTGCACCCTGTGTTGGGTGGGACTGGCTCCAGCAGACCCCCTTGACCCTGTGGTTAGGATATAGCGGGTTGGATAATGGATGGATGGATAAGGTTTCTTTTATTTAAGGTCCTGTCAGTCTCCTGATAACTTTTAACATCATTTATTTGAAACTGCACTTGCATGGAAAAATAAATGGTACAGTATTTTAAAGATGTAAATATTTCATTTTATATGGCTACACACAGTAAATGTTGATTTGTAGCAAACATACTGTAGTAATATGATAAGACAGTGGCGGCCTAACTGTTCTTTGGTCTCCCTTATAAAATGTAGCCTTTTTTATGAACATTATCTGAATAGTTCTTACCATTAGCAACTGGTGTGGCACATCACCCCTGTTTTCATCAAACCCTAGACTTGTGCTCTACTGCAGACCAGTCACACAAGATCTCACTGTAAGGGTGCATACGTTTTCATTGCAAAAGTTGACTGCAAGTCAAAAGCAGGAGCATTTGCTATGGTGTAGTTTTTATTGTCACAAACTTGCTCGTTCAAACTCCCACCTCTAACTCATCGAGTAAATTGAGTAATTCACTAAAAAGATATATGAATGCAGAACACATCCAAGAGCTACATCCTCTTTAGGAAGGATCCGAAGAGAGTTTTAAGGAGACATTATCTAGCCAGGCCATCTGAACAAACTTTACCAATTGTATGTTGCAAAAAATAGGCCCGCACTTAGCAAACATGACTACAGTCTATGTTGTACAGTATACTAACATGTTAGGATTCCATAAGTAAATCTGACATATGTGTAATTTGTATTATGTATCTTTATCGGTATTAAAATTGCATATATGGATTTCTGCCCCACACATACATTTGTAACAGGAAACTACTGTATGCCTCATGTGGTATGGAGTCTAATGTCTTTATTTCTTATAATAAGCCAAAGCTTACAGAAACTGTTACCTTTAACTGAATTTCTAATATAACTTAAGAAGTTTTTTGATTATAATCATTTAGGAAGTTGCTGTGGAATTTACATTAAACACAGCAGTAGACAAGTTTCCAGAATAACAGGAAAACCAGCAAATAAAGAAACAGAATGGAATGTCAACTTTTAGAATCAAGACTGGATTCCTTTCAACTAATAAATAAATGATTCATCATCATACTACTTACAGGGAGGGCACTGTCTGTTTTTACACATATCTGGTTTGCCGCTTCTGCACTTTTTTTAAACTTCCAGTCTACTCTAATGCTTGAGATTGGAACAAATGATAGGCTTCGTTTGTATTGTAAAGTTAAAAAAGCAGAAATGAAAAACATTGGCAGATACAGTACACACTTGAAAGAGTGAGGGGAAGTGGGTGAGCAGCCTGCTAAAACAAGCTCAGTTGTAAAGAAAATGAAACTTGTGGAGAGGAAATCAATCGCTGTGAAGTAAAGCCTACAATCAAAAAATATCTGTTTGTCTCTCATGGCCTAGTTGTAAGCAGAGTATAATCCTTGTAAAATTGTGTACTGCAAATGTGGTAATAGCAGACTTTAAGGCCACCAGAGGGCAACACACCAACACAAATCAGAGCTGGCGGGAGGTCTAAAAGTTTAAAGTTAAGAGCCTGACAAAAAATCACCTTTACTGTCTTTTCAGTTCTTTATACAGTTAAGGTTTCTAAGGGCATGCACCAGTGTTTTTCCAAGCATAATGTAGACAGCAGAAGAACTGTATGTTTTTTGATGTGAAAAGAAACCAAAATACCCAAAGAAATACCCAATGAGACAAAGGAAGAACATGCAAACTTGACACAGAGAGTGACTAGGATGATTTATAACGTTACAGCAGTTCTTTGGAACCATGAGGCAGCAACATCATCCACAGCAATACCATGATACTATTTCCATGTAGTTATTTATTTATATTTATGAAGCTTTGTCTCAAGTTGGTTGCTTAACACTGAACTTAGATTTAAACTACATTTGCTTGATTCATGAACAGGTGTTATGAAATGGATCAGAAAATGCTGCTAAACATTGGTTCCTGTGGACTAATCGGCAAAACGGATTACTGTATTATTGTCTTAGTTTTTTCCAGTGATGACCTCAAATTAACTTTCCAATAGTATGTAGTAGCAACACGTGTCTAATCAGAAAGTGTATTATGGTGGCTCCTGGAAAAATGCTGAAGGAGCATTTAATTATGAAATAAGGTCAGAGATCCCAGGGTAGGCTGACGCTGCCAGTAAGTAACCCTGAACTAGTGTACAAAAAGGCTACCCTTTATGTAGTGTAATTTAACTTAATGAGAGTGAGAAAAACGACAGCTTTTTGATAGGTGGCTTTAATAGACATCCTTACCTCAACTATGGTGGTCACATCTTCTTTCCCATACCACTCTGGCTCATATACCTCTTCCAGACATTCTGACAGCTTTTTGTATGACTCGTGCATAGCTAGAAAGAGCAGAGAAGGAAACTTGTGATCTGGCTAAAAGTTTAACACATCAAAGAAACATGATATCAAGGTGTAGCTGTCCAGAAACACAGTCTGTAGGCTATGGAAACAGAGATTCTAACATTAAAGAAGAGCCTGGTTAGTAAAATACCAGTTTATATCTGCTGAGGAAAATGGATTGACAAATTTATTATTTATAGTGATTCTCACTCAAAGGCTTATGCATACCCATGCAAGCATGTGAAGCAACTTTTTTTAGATCACACAGTGTTTCAACTGTGGTAGCAGTTTAAACTTCTTTTATGGCTATTTTTGTTTGTGGCTTTCCTAACTCATAAAAACACACTATTAAGCATTATAATTCTGGCTAGGCTGTGCTCATTTTTTTTAATAGAATTAAATCAACAAGTAGAGGATATTAGTATCCACCATGAGGTACTTCACTGAGGAGCAAGCAATAAATCATCCAGAGCTGAAATTGGGCAAACTATTTAATCTGTGGATTAAAGTGATATATGAACATTTGCCAAAATCTAATGAAGGACATTTTTCCATTTTGTACCCATTTTATTTTAGTGGTGATACTACTTTTCTAAGAAACCCTGAAAATTCTGAAACAAACCGAGTCTTCAGCTGATTTAGCGAGCACCCACAAGTAATTTATATTTAGCGGCTTGACTTAACATGTTAGGTATGAACAGGAGCACACAGAAAAGAAGTCATTAGATAAGGCATCCCTGCTTAAGTTGTTGTATTTGTATAGTATTGTCACATGTGTAGAGTACAGTGGAATTCAAGACCTTCTTCCAATCCTACTAGCATATCCATCTTAATTAATTAATAATAGAAAACAATCATGTGACAGATATGGCTAGAGAAACAGCTTACATGTCAAATATTTTGTCCACTGATTAGCATTTTCTTCAGATTGCTGAGGAGCATTATATTCTTGATTGAACATTATAGAGTCAGATAGCTCCTTACTGCTTTCCTAAAGTTGAGTCCATTCATTGCGTCCCACTATCATACTAACTCTGTGCTACTTCAGACATGCAGTACAACAAGTGCTGGTTATCTACCTTAATTTATGTCATGGCCTGGTACACTGCAGGATGAATTGTGTTTCTTATGACTGGCAGCAGGGCTGGTCTGGTGGTAGACAGATCAGTACAATGAGACTTTGGTTTTATTGTCACGATCTATTTTGATTTTTTTACATAGATTCTACATCAAGGTTCATCACCACCTAGAAGGTTAGGCTATCCATACTAATAAGAGAGCTGTACACAGAAACACCATTACTGATTTCTTTTAGTTTCTTGCTGGGATCTGTTTATAAATATTAGATCAGTGTGTACACCTTCCTAGAAACATGTGCTTCAGCCTAAAGAAAAGGTACTGTTCTTTAATTTTTACTAAAGCAAGATTGGGATGTCCTGCTGCACATCCTTACCCATTTTGTTTTCCTATAATCCTTTTGCATTTACTTGCTTACAGTTACACAAATAGAATGACACCTAATCCAAAATCAAGCAAATGACATACCACGCATTGTGGCACCTTACCTTTAACAGCTGCTAAATAGGCCCTCAAATCCTTTTGTAGTTTGGTTCCTTCCATCTGTGGAAATAAAGTTATATTAAAATCACCAAATGCCATCCTTCTAATGTACCATTTGGAGGAAGTGGGTAAGCATGTTGGGGCAAGTGACGGTCCTTACCGCAGGAATTTCATTGACTATAGTGATTCCCTGAAGTTTTCCAATGAACTGACAGTAAGAATCCTAACCTGTCTATAGTTCATGGCCACTTCAACATTTAATTGTGAAAAGCAACACAATACTTTTCATTCTGCTGAGCACATAAAATAATACATGAAGTAGACACTAATATTTACAGCCTGTAACAGTGGAGGTTCTTATCAACCTCTTGAACCCTCAGGTACGACGCCAAACAGCGGGTAAAAGTATAACTATTGTTTATTTTACTATAATACAGTGCACCAAGCACCTTTCTCTCCACACTACTCATACAGTAACTAATCAGCAATAATACTCTCCAAACACAATCCTCCTCTCCCAGACACTTAGCCACATTCCTCCCAGCTCAGCTCCCCATCTGGGCTTTCCCAGAGTCCTTTTATACACCCTGACCCGGAGGTGTTCCTGCCCAAAAGTCCACAAGTCCTTATCACTTCCGGGTCAGGGTAAAAGTCTTTCTCTACAACCTGGAAGTACGTCATTTCTCCTGTTCACGTGACCAGGACGTACTTCCAGGTTATAGGGCACATAAGAGTCCACAAGCCTCCCTACAGCGACTCCCTGTGGTCCCCAAGGTATCCAGCAGGGCTGTGTATAACAACTACAAAGTCTATGAGCCCCTGCTGGAATTCGGGGCACGTCCATGCTGTCGGGAGAGCTCCTCCTGGCGGCCTGGGGGTGAGGGCCGGAAGCTCTCGCTAGACATCCATCACATGCCATACATGTAAACTGTAAACGTTAATTTGGATAATCAGATAGCAGTCAGTGTCTGCAGTCAGCAGTTCCACACATATAACAGTAGAAATTTCTACAGTATTCTTTGTTTTGTTGTGTTTGCATGTTCACACCTGGTGTAGCGTCTGTACGTTCTCAATGGCTTCTGACTCGACCATTTCTTCTGTAGACTTTCTCAGTGTGGTGGCAGCTCATGTCTCATTTTACCCACAGTACTAGGTAGTCGTTTTGGCAAGTAACTTGTTTGCCATTGAAAGTGGTGTGAAAATATTTTTAATATTGGCATTTCTTCCTTTGCTGGTAAAAGGCTCAACAAATCAAATCATCACAGTCTCCCCAACATTTGAGTGGAATCTTTCTCTAAATAGGAAATAGTATTCAGCATGTATTTAATATTTAAAGCAGTGGCTAACAAAACTTTGGTGTCAGACATGACAGGTTTGCTTGACATGTACTAAATGAAAGGGCAATACACTGTGTAACAACTGCTCATCAACAGTTATGCTTTGCCATGGTTTATAACAAATAATGCTCAGCAAAAAAGTATGCTGAGTGGCTGATATAGCAGCAAAGCTGTCAGTATGGTATGAAATCATATGATTTCAGCATTCATCTGCCATTAAATCATTGTGACTATATGTATTGTAATTCAGAACATGCACTAACTCTGAAAGATTTGTACTGAAATCATATTTTTTCCTGTGCAATGTGTGCTTAAATAATTGTTTTTTTAAATGCAATGTTGCTGCACATGCTGAATTACATATAGACTAAGTGGCTTTATATTCACATCAAATATTTTTTTTTTCTAAATGGCACCTCATATATGAGCAAGTCCCAGGTAGCTATTTATTGTATCATCTTCATACATTGTTTGTCTGCTGTGTCTGTGAAAACATTAAGAGCATGCCACCTTTCTGCACTGTGCTCTTCATGCGCAACTTACCCATTCTACTTTGTACCATCTTCTGCTTTCTCCTAGCTGCTGCAGGCTGTGTACTAAATACTCCTGGTTGTGTTAAAACGTTACAGTGCCGATTCATATGAATGTATATATGGTTTTGTATAACTGAAATAATTAACCACAGAACAAAGGGACGTGGAGGGGTATACAATGACTAATTTTCTGTGTTGTTAAATTTTACATAATCTACAGAGCAAGAATCATGCCACAGTGGAGTGGAGGCACGGTACCTGATAGAACAAGTGACAATTGTTATGAACTGAGATTTACTTTAATTTTTTTTGTGGAAATTCCTTTTGATGTTTATGTGTTCATTCTGGGATTTTGCCAACAAAAGTTTTAATTTTTGATATGAGTTTTTTCATAGATGACTGCTGGAAAAAAATGAATTTTTATTGTTACATTTACATTTCTTTCACAAAGCCATTTTCTAAACCTAGCATCATAGTTTTAATGACAATAATTCTCACAAGGTGATGCCACCGGAATGACCATATAAAGGTTTGTATGTGCATCCTTTAAGTATCCAAGGTTAGATTAAAAATAGTGTTGGTGTGTGATTCTGTTTTTGACTAAATCTTTCCAGGTATACAAACTTGCATTTGATTTTTAGACCTTTAATTTTTGAATAGCATTTCGAAACTGACAACAGATCAATTAGATATTTGATAATTACCTCAGTTCAGATTCTTGACTACATTTCATCTCCTGATCCCTATCATTACAAATTTTACTGTATCGTTTTGAGTCAGTACAACAATAAATTTAAATCAAACTGGGTACACAACTTTACATTTTTTATCAAAGACTTAGATTTTTAAACGGGCCAAATCACCCTAAATGTCATTACTACCTTGGCAAACACGATGCCAATCAACAATCAGCATTATGCACCTTCTGCGATGTGTCATGTGCATGCATGATTGAAATACAGTATAATGAGGAAACAAAAAAGACAGATTATGCGATAGAGCTCAGCTACAACAAGATGGAAGGAAGGTCCACAAAACACATTTTACTGAAAATGTTGTAGAAACAGAATGACCAGAGTTGCTGAGGGAGTAAAAGTCATTATTAACTTTAAGTATGTTTTGTCAGTAGATAATTATTTTAGCCCATAACATAAGGTACAGTACAGGCCAAAAGTTTGGACACACCTCCTCATTCAATGTGTTTTCTTTATTTTCATGACCATTTACAGCACTCCATCACTCTCCTTCTTGGTCAAATAGCCCTTACACAGCCTGGAGGTGTGTTTGGGGTCATTGTCCTGTTGAAAAATAAATGATCGTCCAACTAACCTGACTTCTGCACAACACAACTGCTGGTCCCAACCCCATTGATAAAGCAAGAAATTCCACTAAATAACCCTGATAAGGCACACCTGTGAAGTGAAAACCATTTCAGGTGACTACCTGTTGAAGCTCATCGAGAGAATGCCAAGAGTGTGCAAAGCAGTAATCAGAGCAAAGGGTGGCTATTTTGAAGAAACTAGAATATAAAACATGTTTTCAGTTATTTCACCTTTTTTTGTTAAGTACATAACTCCACATGTGTTCATTCATAGTTTTGATGCCTTCAGTCATGAAAATAAAGAAAACACATTGAATGAGGAGGTGTGTCCAAACTTTTGGCCTGTACTGTAGGTCAGAGTTGTGATTTGTATCAAGTTTAAATCAACTTTGAAAGATTTTTAGTCATCCTTAGAACATTAACAACCACTGTTGCTGGTGTTGTCTTGTATACAGTAATATGTAGTCCTGCAGCAACTCGTGTGCATCAAAAAAATGTTTCTAGGTGAAAATATCATGCAGATGCTGTCAAGTGCAAGCCAGAGCAGAGAAACTGTGATGGTAATGTGATGGTAATCTGGTGTATACAAAAATGAGAAAAATTTATTACTATCTTATTCTGAATGGAATTTTAAAGTTAAAACAACCTGGACATTTGCTGTGCAGATATTTTGGAAAAGTCAAGGAAGGACAGAAGTGTGACATACACGCTAATGAAATAATTAAATATTTAAAAACTCAATGACAAATGACATGGGGAATGGTGTGTCATTCTCCATTGGTCACTTTCTCGTCTCCCTAACCCCCAGCCTTGAAAGTGGAACAGTGATATTGTTCCACTCAAACAACACAGGGACTGCTAGTTTCTTCCTGTCTCAGACCCTGGCTCACAAAAGTCCTGTTTTTGAAAATTCTGCCTTCAAACTTAGGTATGGGGACTAACTGCAAAGCTCTCTCTCTGGATAGCGATGCTCCATTTAGACTGGTTTTCTGCATCAGAGAGAAGCATATGAAAACTAAGTACCTTATTGTACTTACTGGAAGCTCTGTACGCTGAAACTTAAACTCTTTTTTCTCTGATATTCTCACCACTAATCAAAAACCACAACTTCAATATGGATAACGGAAGTGACTGGGTTGGCATTTCACGGAAGTATGTCAGCACTACCATGTGCATGTAGCCTGTTCACTTTGCGGGCAATTCTGTAATTTGCAAAATGCAAACTCACTAAACAATTTTTTCAGGAGGTTTTAAATATTTTTTGGGGGGTGCAAAACAACATTGCTCCCTGTAGCCTCATTAACAATTCTGTATTTACCTGTGTTCACAGAGTTTTGAGAAATTGACTCTAAAATTTGTTTCATGATTTGTTTTGCAAATTGTTTTGTGAAATGAAACACTGAGTTTCAATACAAAGTACATAGCTAGCATGAAAGTGTGCCTTGTGTCTGACAGCAGCAAAACTGTCAGTATACAAAAAATGCAGTCAGCACCAGTTTAACGTGGGGAAAAGACAACACATAAGACAGCACATTGTGAATCGAAAAAATATGCGTGTAAAGGGCACAGCAGTGAAAAGCACAAATAAAATTGATGCAGGCTGTGTACTTTGTATTGTAAGGTGTGTAAAACATTACAATGCACTGAAAACATATCCAACAGTGTATGCAAGAGCAAGAAAAAACAGTCAGCTTTCTTGATTCATGAATACATACTCTATGCTGTAAAACTGTGTGTGTTTGTGTGAGTGTGTGAGATTCAATATGTGCGAGTGTGTGTATGTGATTCAATAGATTCAAGTGTTTATATGTGATTCAATATGTGCACCAGCATTTCAATATACAGTAGCTATATTCAAATGATATTTTTTCTTCCAAAAAGCACCTAATTTGTGGACAAGTACCACATTCCATCAATCCTTCCATGTTCCTTCTTGCATTTTCCTACATTATTGGGTCTGCAGAAGCACTACGAGTAAGCCACCTCTGTGTTTTTACATGCAGTTCACTCTGTGTACGATGTGCCACCTCACATGTTCTCCTTTGCCTATGTCAAACTGTTAGTGGCAGTGTACTTTATATTCCAAATGTGAGAAACAATTGAAATGCAAATTCAGGTGAGTTTATATAATTTTAACTAACTAAAATAAATGGAGCACTAGTAGTTTGCAGTTTTGTGTATCATCATTTTTACTGCATGCACAACAAAAATATGAATCATTATAAGTAATATTTTTGCTGTGATTATCATACATTTTTCTGGAGGAGAGTGAGAGAGCAATTTATATTTGAGTAGTAACATGCCATACATGCAAGTGTATGTATGTGATTCAGTACATGAGTCAGCATTTCAGTATAGCTATACTCAAATCATATTTTTTTTTCTACAAGGCAAATCATTCATGGCCATGGTTTCATATTTTGACAGCAGCAGCAGCGATGGGACTGTGTATAGAAAAGATCAGCTGTTAGCCCTATGGCAGCATTCTTCATTTGCCCAACATAAGGTTGATATACTGAAGGAGCTTCAATGTAGATACTGTAACAGTAGCACTGGTGTTAAAAGAGGAAAGGAGGAACGGAGATATAAACCTATCTTCCATTGATTGTTAGGAGAAATGTAAGATCACTGCAGAATAAGATGGAACAGATGGAAATCATGAGTGTAGCTTTATGAGAAATGGCTGGATGAAAATATTCTAGATTCACATATTGCCTTAAAAGGATTTACCATGTTACAAGCAGATTGAATATTCCCAACAATGCAGTAATTTTAAAATAGGGAGGCTAGCTGTGCTTGTAAACAACAAATTGTGTAATGCTGGACATAGAGCAGTTAAAGGGAAAATAAGATATCCAGACATTGAGATGACGAGTTTTCTCACACCATTCTGCTTGCGGTTTACATCCTGCCCTCTGCAGTTTCACATGTACATGTGACATCACACACAAAACTGTTAGTAAATTTCAGATGCAGCACCCCAGTGCATTCATTGTAATCTCTGGAGACTTCACTCAGGAATCTCTCTTAGCAACCTTACATGTTTAATCAGTTTGTCAAGTGTAGTATACGAGATAACAGAACTAGCCTCTTGCATGCAAATGTCAAAGGCACATACAGCCCTACAGCTCTTCCCCATCTTGGGAGATCAGGCCACAATCTCATTTATCTTATACGCCAGTATAAGTCTATTGAAGAGTCAGAGTTGCCTTACACTTAGTAAATACTTACACTTTCTTAATTTACTTATGAATAATTCTTGATATATATGTATTTGTACCTTGTTAGCATACTTGAGATCATTATAATTCTTGTTATTTGTATAATTGTGCCTTCTTTTTCTACTGATATAACCCTGCAATTTCCTTCAGGATTAATAAAGTTTCTATCTATCTATCTATCTAGTTCCGTAAGTCCTTCCATTTTTACAAAGAAAATCCACTGTTCATTCTTCATCCTCTTTTTCCATCTCCACAGTTGTACTACCACATAACACATTGTGTCAGTAGGTAACACAATCCCCACCACACCACTACAACACGTTAATCACTTTGGTAACAACTAATAAAGGTATCTTTCTGAGGTGCTAAATCAATGTAACAATGATATTCAAAATATTCCCCCAGTTTGACAAATTTCTACCAGTGTCTTATTTTGACCAGCGTGCCACACACCATTACAATGTCACAATGTTAACTTAACTGCTAATGAATATATGAAAACAAAACTGCAAGATTTGATTTTGATGAAGTAACTTTGAAGCAATATTAAACTGTGAAAAAATTAATTAAAAAATTAATAATTGAAATTTAAAAAATGACACTTAGGGGAAGGGCAGCATTTTTATCTGCCTTTATTCACCTTTTAGAATATTTTTCTGCTATTTTTCAGCTGCCCAAGAGCAAAGCACATTATGAATAGAGAGTATGCATGCATCTGGGGTCTCATGATGGTACATGAGTGAATTTTCGTTTTAAGAGAGATAACAAAAGAACACTAGTTAAGTCAGGTACGTAGACACAAGTTGGTGAGTGTTGACCCTAGGAGGAAGGCAAGGGTAAAAGAGCACACTTAAAGTGGGGGTCATTTCCAGTAGGTAAGTATTGCATTGATAGTTGCTTCAGATTAGAATGGAAGAAAGCATTATTCTGATGTTCCAGCTATAGCCCACTTCTCTCACATCCACCAATCACTGATCACCATTTACGATCTTGATTTATTTGCCTTTTATACTTTTTGATAAACTTTTCTTAGCTGTAAATGGCTGGTTTAATCCTTGAAAACTAATGCAGTGGCATCCTGTGATAGGATCGCACTAATAACCACATTTCCTAGATGCAGCTGTCCTCTTCTGTCATATATTGGAAATGATACAGCCAGTAGAGGGAGTTAAATGTATGTGTGCTGATTTGAAGGTTGTGGTGACAGTTTCTGTCATTGATTTCGCAAGAACAACACGATCTAACCAAACTTTTCTTATAACTCAAGTTAAATCTTCCACTTAATGACCAATTAAAGATGCAGTTTACCACACGAAATTCAGAGCCTCCTTTTTAGTAACAGCTAGCTGCAAATTACTCTTCCCACAATTTTAAAAAAAGAAAAGCTTGGTAAGTTATATTGCAGTTTTCTACCCAAATATAACAAGTATTAGCTGTATATTTTAACTGTATTTTGTAGTTCTGCATGCAATAGTTTCAGAACATCTGTTTATCTGCCTATTTCTGCTTTGAGGAAACAGATGTAATAACAGAAATATCAATGAGTGATATGGTAAAGAGGCATCAACTAGTCGTCAAATTAGTATATTCAGTTACTCATCACCATCAGCTTGTTTCTTCTTGGTAAGGGAAACTGGTATGTTACATTCCCCTCGAAGACACAATAAAGTCTCAATATTTATTACTCGGAAAAAAAACCATTTTGATAGTGTAATCCTGGCATTTTGCACATGTATTTTTATTCCTGACACTGCAAGAAGGAGTATTTTATTGTTTAGTCATCATAGAAGAGAATTAAATCTTCCTCCAATCACTATTTCTAGTTAAAGCAGAACAAAGTCTTGTTTTTTAAGATTTAAATATAATTGTGGTCTGTTGATGAGGAAATTGTAATTTATCATATTATGTACATACTGACTTTAAGTTAACACTCTTTCAATATTTGGCATCAAAACATTTTCATGGTCTGTAACCATGTACACTCTAAGAAGCCTCACTAAAATCTATTAATCATAATAACTAAGTGAGATTCAAGAAAGTTTCTTACTTCTAACAACATGCAACAACTATAAAATAATTAATACATATATACTAGTTTGTTTATTTTTCAAGAATTTTCTCAGAAGTTCATCTATGCTCTGACTGTCCTCTCACAACTACAAGTCTACTTGCCCAGTTCCACTCACTCCACTTAGATGTTAGTCCCACACCACCAAAAATTGAGGAGGGTCCTGAAGATCCCACTGGATTTCCACAGAAATAAAAAAAAACTTTACTCCAGTGAAACAGTGAACTTAAAAATATGTTTACCAAAGTTTCTTTGTTTGATTTTTGTACATTACTCCGGATTTGTTTTCAAGGCTTTGCAAGCTTGCTGTGAGCATGAAAATTTTTATTTATTAGCACATACACTTAAGAGCAGGTCTTTTCACAAATGAAAATAATGACGTTTACTAGCAGATAAAAAATCTTAGTTGATATTAGCAGTCTGTGCAGAAGAAAACACTATCATGTTCACGACTAAAACAATGTCATGGCAAAATCACTGTGCTTTAACATTATTCTCTTATTGGTACTTGGGAATTGCTGTCAAGGGTTTTAAATAAAAAAGTTTTACAACTGAATAATTTCTTGGAGCAACTATTTTTTAAAGTTTATGTTTGTAATTAACAAATGTACTAGGTTGCCTGGTTTCACAGGCACACCTAAATTTTATGAGGCTCTCTGTAGGAGCTATTATTGACATTCCATCCTGCCTCAGCTATATTCAGATGTATGCTTATTTTTAAAATGAACATTTGAATCTTAATTTTTGGTTACTTTGATACCCACAGTGTGGAGAGTTAGAGGCTCTTCAGCACTGCCTATAAAATAATTGATGAAATTATGACCATGCTGACATTTGAGAAAGCTGCTTCTAAAGAAAAAATCGGGAGTGGTCTCCCCTAGACTTTCTCGTATACTCAGATATGGAGATGGATATTTGAGGAGTAAACTGCAAGACAATGATTATCTATACTAATAAACGGCAAAGCCCTCACTCACTCACTCACTGACAGACAGACTGACTGACTGACTGACTCATCACTAATTCTCCAACTTCCCGTGTAGGTAGAAGGCTGAAATTTGGCAGGCTTATTCCTTACAGCTTCCTTACAAAAGTTGGGCAGGTTTCATTTCGAAATTCTATGCGTAATGGTCATAACTGGAAGCTGTTTTTCTCCATTTACTGTAAGGGAGATGAGCGTGAAACCCGTGGGGGCGGAGTTTCGTCTGACATCATCACGCCTCCCACGTAATCACGCAGTAGGTAGAAAACCAGGAAGAGGCCCAAAAAGCGCTGAAGAAAACATGCATTATATAATTGAGAATTCAGCGAAACAATAAGAAGCGAGCGAGTGACATATACAACCATATTCATGAGTTCTGCTACTTCGGAAACAAAGCACGATGTAAACCTAAACTTTAAATTAAGTTCATAGACAGGCTGCCGCTAGCGTTTGTAATTTAGTGCCTGCCCATATAAGGCTGTCCATCAGCGGCAATCCAATAGAAACACTGCCACGGGTAAATATTCACGGGTGAAGGACTGTGCTTATGCAGAGGAAGATGAGATGGTCAGGGTGGTGTTTGGCACAAACTCAGCGAAACTGCGAGAGAAAGTTTTAAGTGCCGGGTAACATTAGATACAGCCATGGACATAGCACGACATGGCACCAGCACAGCTGGGAAACTTCGATGCATGTACACCGAGCTGCTCACGTGAACTGACGCAGTGCACAGACAAAAAGCAACAGTTCCAAGGAGCGCTGAACAAAAACCGAATTACACAATTGAAAAGGCAGCAAAAAAATATGAAGCGTGTGATACATACAAACATATTATTCATAACTGCAGCTACTGCAGAAACAAAGCACACGGTGGAAAAAGTGAATGTCCCGCTAAAGGAAGACAGTGTTAAAAAAAAAACCCGTGCATGCAGTGTGTCAGGTCTCAGATAAAGAAGAAGACGAGCTGCTTATTGATGCAGTAAGAAACAAATCTTTTTCATAGCTTCTTTAACACACTACGTCTCCGCTGCGATACGCAGGTATATATATATGTATATATGGAGAGTATGTAGATCGGGGTATATATATATATATATTCGCAGCGGAGACGTAGTGTGTTAAATAAGCTATGAAAAAGAAAAGGGAACATTTTAAAAATAACGTAACATGATTGTCAATATACAGTAATTGCTTTGTGAGTGTTGCTGTGATCAAGGATTTGATTATCATTATTTGTTTCAATCAGGGTCGTATTTGTACGATGTGTTGTGTTCAAGTTACATTCTGTGTTTGTCAGTCGTTGTAAAGATTAAATTCTGTAATTACAGCCACATTAGCTCCACAAATGAGACACACGGGTTTACCGGCAATGTCAGTAAACATATACTCAGCCTCCCATTGGTTTTTAAAGGCTCTATTTTCAGAATCAACTTTTCTCTTCGGCATCGTGTGGGCTAGCTTCACAATAACTTGCAGCAACGCGGTAAGTGTTCGGCAAGGCAGCTGAAGCGCTGCATTATGGGATCTGTAGTTTATTGTGTTACCAGCGCTTCATATACCCGGGCCATTAATAACAATAATACAGTATATAAAATGATCTCGCGGGCTGGATATAATTACACGCCGGGCCGGATGTGGCCCGTGGGCTTTGAGTTTGACTCATATGGACTAAATAGAACTTGAAAAGAAATATTTTTTGGAATGTGATCGCGCAAGTCAGTACATCGAGCCCGCGTGCTATTGTGGTTTTGCTTGTGTGCTTCAGTAAGTTACCGTCCCTTCGCTCTTACTTTTTTACCGTTCATCTAATGAATACACTGAGTATGGCTTTACCAAAACAATCATTGATCGTGAATAAAGTATCCATTATTCATGAAGCTTCAATAGGTGAATAGGTGATCTGTCTTTCTGCGTTAACCGCATGCGTTTTCATACGTCTCAAACTAAGGGGATGCGAGGTTAAAATAAATCGAGAAGCGCGCGTACATACTTAGTGCATCCCCTCTCGGGAATCGAACCTCGGACGTGGGCGCTACAGGCGAATGCTTTACTATCCGCCACTGCGTGTGGTTTATCTATTTGAGCATAGCAGTGTAATTCGGTTTTTGTTCAGCACTCTTTGGAACTGTTACTTTTTGTCTGCACACTGCGTCAGTTCACGTGAGCCGCTGAATATGGTTTTATATGTCAGTCGCTCGCTTCTAATTGTTTCGCTGCCTTCTTAATTATATAATGCATGTTTTCTAAAGCGCGTTTTGTAGCTCTTCCTGGCTTTCTACGTAATGCATGATTACATGAGAGGCGTGATGATGTCATACGAAACTCCGCCCCTCCAGCTGAACTCCATTACAGTAAATGGAGAAAAACAACTTCCAGTTATGACCATTACGCATAGAATTTCGAAATGAAACCTGCCCAACTTTTGTAAGGAAGCTGTAAGGAATGAGCCTGCCAAATTTCAGCCTTCTACCTACACGGGAAGTTGGAGAATTAGTGATGAGTCAGTCAGTCAGTCAGTCAGTGAGTGAGTGAGTGAGTGAGTGAGGGCTTTGTCGTTTATTAGTATAGATTATTGTTATTAATGGCCCGGGTATATGAAGCGCTGGTAACACAATAAACTACAGATCCCATAATGCAGCGCTTCAGCTGCCTTGCCGAACACTTACCGCATTAATCAAGTCTAGCTTATGATGGTGCAAGTTATTGTGAAGCTAGCCCACACGATGCCGAAGAGAAAAGGTGATTCTGAACATAGAGCCTTTAAAAACCGATGGGAGGCTGAGTATATGTTTACTGACATTGCCGGTAAACCCGTGTGTCTCATTTGTGGAGCTAATGTGGGTGTAATTACAGAATTTAATCTAAGACGGCACAATGAGACAAAACATCAAGATAACCTGAAAGACCTGAATGCAATGCAGAAGATACAGAAAGCAGAAGAATTAAATAAGAATCTGACACTTCAGCGGACGTTTTTACCCGTGCACAATCACAAAGTGATTTCAAGTGAAGCTGCTTTTATGGGAGACACAAATGCACCAGTGCAACTTGCCCCACTTTCCCTGTTGCCAAGTAATGTTGAACCAAGTCGTCACTACGGTGTTCCCAAATACGCACTTTGCTGATAAACTGAGTGCACTGAGTTTGCACGGCACTTTGGTGACTTTGAAGAACAAAAAAAGTCCGTCTACATGCGGCTCGAACCTTGTGCATGTTTGGTAGCACATATCTGTGTGAGAAGCTCTTCTCAGTGATAAAGACTAACAAAACAGCACACAGGAGTCGCCTCACTGATGAGCACCTGCAGTCTATCCTGAGAATCTCCACAACACAGAACCTCACACCAAACATAAACGAACTTGTTGCCAAAAAAAGATGCCAGGCGTCCAGCTCTAAAATGACATATGAGCAAAGACAACTGAATGATTTGATTTGTTATTGCTGAAAGGAACACATTTTATTTATATTTCCAGGTTTTGTTATGCAGCATGTTCATATTTGAATTTGTATAATTTTGACAGGATATATTTTTATGGAGAGCAAAATCTTTTGGGATATTTAAAATCTAAGTTTATTTTTTATATAAAATTACATAAGAGTAAAGAAATTTGAATGTTTGTTCTTTTAACGTTTACTTTATTTCTAACTTGTATAATTTAGACAGGATATATTTTTATGGAGAGCAAAATATTATAAGTTGTTTAAGGTTTGAGTTGATTTATTCAGGAATAATATTCCTGTCTGTTTTTACCATTCCTACCAAAGATATTTCTGTCGACTAAATAAAAATTCCTCCTATTTAAAATTTAAATAGAACTTGAACAAATACGATAGTTCATAATATCCACGCAGACTTGCACGTAAGAGCGGGAGTTATCCGTTTTAACAAGCAGCGTATTGCACTGATACGAAATAGCTGTGTGTGTATATATGTAGATATGTATGTATATGTATATATATGTTTATATATGTGTGTGTGTATATGTATGTGTATATATGTAGATATATATATATGTATGTATATATGTGTGTGTATATATATGTGTATATGTATAGATATGTATATATATATGTATATATATATATATGACAGCAACACTCATCACTCACAACAGTGACAAAACAATTACATTGACAATCATGTTACGTTATTTTCAAAATGTTTCCTTTTCTTTTTCATTGCTTCTTTAACACACTACTTCTCCGCTGCGAAGCGCGGGTATTTTGCTAGTCTATACTAATAAAAGGCAAAGCCCTCACTCACTCATCACTAATTCTCCAACTTCCCATGTCGGTAGAAGGCTGAAATTTGGCAGGCTCATTCCTTACAGCTTACTTACAAAAGTTAAGCACGTTTCATTTCGAAATTCTACGCGTAACGGTCATAACGGTTGACAACGTTCGCCATGTTGAACTTTCTTATTTATGGCCCCATCTTCACGAAATTTGGTAGGTGGCTTCCCTGCGCTAACCAAAACCGATGTATGTACTTCTTTCAGTGGTATGATGCGACTGTCGGCCGCCATATTGAAGTTTCCAATGTCACTCATTCTCCAACTTCCCGTGTAGGTAGAAGGCTGAAATTTGGCAGGCTCATTCCTTACAGATTTCTTACAAATGTTAAGCAGGTTTCATTTTGAAATTCTACGCGTAACGGTCATAACGGTCAACAACGTCTGCCATGTTGAACTTTCTTATTTATGGCCCCATCTTCACGAAATTTGGTAGGCAGCTTCCCTGCGCTAACCGAAACCAATGTACATACTTATTTCGGTGATATGATGCCACTGTCGGCCGCCATATTGAACTTTTCAACGGTCTTTGTTACTTATGGGCCCATCTTCAAGAAATTTGGTACGCGGGTTCCCAACGCTAACTGAACCCTACTTACGTACATATATACGTCCATAGCCTGCAGCTCAGTCACCGTGTGAGGCGGCGTTGGATCCCCCATCCCAACGCCTCCCACGTTGTTGGCTGCCTGCCTATATAAGGCCGTCCGTCACTCCAGTCTCTACATTCCCTTCCTTGCTTTGCCATGGGATTCACATCTCCCTGCTGATACCTACAGCCTTTTTATTTAATCCACAGCTTCTCCGCTGTTTTATTGTTCATTTATTACGATTATAGTTATTGTGTAGGTATTTTAGACTTACTTTACATTGTTCAGGTACCCATTTCCTTTATCATTCCAACCGTACCCCCATTAACATGTCTATCGAGGTGATCACCATCGATCAAAGAACTGTCACTTACCGAGTGGTTTCCATGCCCGGAGATGGCACCTACCTTTTCCATTCTGTTTGTTACATATTGCACGGCCATATCAGGCTCACTCTTGATATCCGGAGGAACATTGTGTCATATTTATTGAATGACTGGGACAGGTTCAAGGTGTGGACTGATGACGGTACAGGAGATAATTATACTACACAGGAGCACTATAAGAGTGAAATGCTTAAGCCCTTCACCTATGCATCTGCATGTGAGTTGATGGCTGCCGCTGAATTGTTCGATTGTCGCTTCAAGTGTACTGAAATGGCCAAACATTTTACACCTTTCGACAACCGCCAATGCCTCTTAAACATCTTAGATTGACAGGTGACGATTTCAGTAGTGGACACTTTGATGTTTATGAATGTTTAAACTCTCAAAAGCTGGATGTGAAGTTATCGATGAAACCGGTTGTATACTTACAACGCTTGACAGATGTCTCTTCAACACAAGTCCTACAAATACTGTCGTAATTGAAACAAACCATGAAACTCAAACCGATTATGACAGCAGCAATCCAAGCTGTG
>JANRMT010062814.1:103539579-103564375 GCA_026402145.1 Polypterus bichir lapradei | reverse complement strand
CTTCTCAAATATCACTGTGTGTGTCTCCTATATGATATATTTAACTGGCATTTTTTATCGTAACAACCAACGATTTATACAGGAAAATAATGACGATTAACAAGGTTGCCCAAACTTTTGCATCCCACTGTATTTAAAGCCTTGGTTTGTATTCAACTACAGTACTTAATAAACATTTTAAGGACTTGCAGTGTTGTTATTTCTTTTGCATCATACAAGAATGATAAAAGCAAACACATACTATTTTAATATTAATGTTTTCTTCAGCACACATCCAATATCTTAACATCTGAAATAGAAGTGAAGACAGCTACATGCATCATAAACTTAGGAGAAGTCCTCACTGGTTTTAAGAATGATTACGTTTGATAGAACATTTTGAAATGTAATGAAACTTGCCTCACCAAATAGTCTGTCACTTCTTCTGATGAGCTCTCTTCTTTAATAGAGGTTTTTGTGCTTTTCAGAGTCACACATGCCAGCTCTATGGAGCTCATGAATTCATATTCCTTTTTGTTATGTCCTGATTGAAAACTTGGGTGTTCATTATTTATTTATTATACTTGACTGTACTGTACATGTACACTTTCATTTCTTGGGCATCCTTTGCACTTGTCAATTGGTGTCACCGCCTAGCTGTCACCTAAGCCAAACTGCCATGTATGTTTACTATAAACAAACCCTACGCCACATGAAAATTGCCCTGATTGCTAGTTTGATCAAGATAAAATCCTGGACAGTTCTAGAGATTTTATAAATATCAGCCAGACTGCTCAAAATCAGGTAGAAAAAGAACATTTCTGGTCACCCTTTATCCATCCATTTTCCAACCCGCTGAATCCAAACACAGGGTCACGGGGGTCTGCTGGAGTCAACCCCAGCCAACACAGGGCACAAGGCAGAAACCAATCCCGGGCAGGGTGCCAACCAACCGCAGGACACCCACAAACACACCCACACACCAAGCACACACTAGGGCCAATTTAGAATCGCCAATGTCACCCTTTATCTATTCATTTATCCATTTCTTTATTATTTTTTGAAAGCGGTATCAATAGATCAATTTTAAATGCATTGAGAAAAAAAAATCCGTCATAAACAGATTTACTCGCATCTATGTGTTATTTTCCACTTCTAGAGTCTGTTGTGTTAGCAATCCACTTATGCTGTGTGCCCAATTCAAGTGCCTTTAAAAGGGGAAAGTGGGAATGCAGTCAGCAGCAGAATGGAAACTTTTGAGTTCGTGGATGAAAGTGGGTGGGAGTGGGCAAAAATGGGATGGAATTTTGTCAGGAGCTGCTTCACTCCTGGCAACTTTACATTACATACTTTAATTAGGAAGAAAGAATACTCTGGTCATTATAAATGCAAAAACATCATATGCTATATGAGGCTATGTACAGGGGAGAAATTACTAATCAAAAAAGTAATCAGTAAACTAATTTAAATAAATAAGGTACATCAAACTTACTCATTCAACATTATGAGTGGAACAGTTGTTAAAATGTTTAACTGCTTCCTCAAATTGAAACTTTATTTTTCTGTTAACTTTTTATGGGAGAACGCTGAGCAGATCCCAAAGAACACAAAGCAAAGACAACACCGAATTTCTCATTTTCTTTTAACATTGTACCACTGAGAGTATTGTTACGGGATGAATGATAATATGGCATGGCCACACATAGGTCATACTTGCAAGGCTATTCAGTGTATGAATATCACAGCACAAATAAATAAATAAATAAGTAGAGTGACCATTTCATTCATCAAGGACATTTCGAGCAAATGCTGGCATACTGAAGGACTCCTGGCAGCACCTGTTCATATGCCATCAGCCTGCCGGATCATAAGGGTGCATCAGGACACAAACATAACTGATTCAAAAATGGTTTCTACCTTTAGGCAGCACAAATTGTAAACAAACACTTACACTAATGACACCCTGCATTTTCTATTCAGTAAATTACTTATGCCATTGTATCTGGTAAGAATATTTTCCTAATGTTTCTTCTTCGCTATTGGATTGTTGTTATCATTGTTTTCTTTTATGTGAGTTCTTGTAAAATAAAATTTTAATGACTATTGTGGCGGATGGCCAGGACCCATGCGGGGCCTGGACACCTGAAAGGACCGGGAGAGGGACAATACCTCCCCTGGACCACAGGAGGGCCACAGTTGTGGAGGCCAGCACCTCCGCCACACTCGGAAGGTGTTAGGGGGAAGGAATTCCATGGACACCCAGAGTGCTTCTGGGTGCTTATGCAGCACTTCTCCCACACCAGGAGGTGCTGCCAGAAGTTCATCGGGGAGCACCTGGAGCACGTGCGGGTGATTATAAAAGAGGCCGCCTCCCTCGAGTGAGACAGCCATGTCGGGAGGAAGAAGGCAACGCTCGGGAGGAGAGGTGGAAAGGCAGCAGGAGAAGTCCGGAAGGGAGAGAAAAGGACAGGAAGAAAGGTGTTTGGTGCAGGGGCACTGTGTTGTGTGCTGGACTTTTATAATTCAAAGTGTGTGTTTTTGGAACACTATGTTTTATTGAGTAGTAAAGCTATATTTAAATTGGAAGTAAATTCCTTGTTTATAGATCATTTTTGTAGTTATGAAGTAAGAGACCGCTAGTTCTGGCTTCTTCTTAGAGAAGAGTTACACACCTATTGAGTACTTTAATGATTTTGTGAAGCTATGAATGAATGGGTTTTTATGAATCGAACACCTTTTTTACCTCAGGATACTAAATGCAGCAGTGTGATAAAAACAAAATAAAGAGCCGTGATCCGTAGGGGCACAGCAGCACCCCAAACCCCCCAGACACAACTATACAACACAGTCCTGGGTTCAAATACAAGATCTTCTTTGTTATATGTACATTAAAATACCCTTCTCCCAATTCTCTTCTTTAATTATACATTTATCAAAACAACACTTTTACCTCCTTCCACATCTCCAGTTAAGCCTCATCCACACTCCTCCTGACTCTGACTGCCTTTGCATGAAACTCAGCTTCTTTTATGCCAGACCCGGGAGTATTTCCGGTGCCACAGCATTGCATGCTGGAAGCATTTCCGGGTCAGGCAGAAGTCTATTGCAATGATCTCCTACAGCTCCTCCTGGTGGCACCTAAGAACCTCAACAGGGCTGTCCCATAAAACTACAATTTCCAGCCTGCCCTGGAAATATTCCTATGGGTGTCCCACCAATGGGATGCTGCCGTCATGTGTATGGGAGAAGAATATAACTTTGGGCAGCAGCCACCCCCTGTTCTTCCATTGTGGCATCCCTTTCTGACCAGAAACCAACCGCCATCCTAGTCAGGACGCCCGACTGTACAACACGGCACTCACAAAGTACAGTATGCAGCCTGTAGCCATCATTTACACTGTTAGGTTTTGTTTCCCAGGAATATAAAATGTGATGTTTGTATGTCTTTACTAATGTTTGGTCTCTTCTGATGAATAAGACAACATAAATAAGAAAAATGGTTGAATCAGCACAATTTTGCACTTTATTAATAACGATTTAAACCCTTTCTTCTCAAACTATCACTAATGGGCTACTAGAGACACAGTGCACAAGTATTTCTGTTTCGGATTTGTAGTTTTGTTTTGGTTTTTTTTGTCACCTTTGTTTATGCCTTCTTCTGTGATCTTTTTAAATTGTATCTTAAAATTTGGCAATAAGATAAAATGTACATAACATCATGTATCATATTGATAACTTTTTTCATAACATTGAGCATTCACTTAAAACTCTGGAGTTCCACAAAGGACAGTTCTTTTCTCTTCACTCTGTACACCTCAGACTATAAATATAACACCAGGTCATGTCACTTGCAGAACTTCTTAAATAATTCTGCACTTATGGGGTACATCATTAAGGGGGATGAGACTGAGTATAGGGGTCAGGTGAAGAACTTTGTTTCTTGGTGCCAAGAGAGTTGTCTGCATCTTAACATCAGCAATACCATGGAACCGGTTATTGACTTTCACCATACCAAACAGCCTCTAATTGCAGTCACCATTCGAGGAGTGGATATACAGGTGGTCCACTCCTACAAGTAGTTGGGGGTCCACATTAATGACAGGCTGGACTGGTCTTGGAAAACAGAGAAATTATATAAGAAATGGTAGAGCAAATTTGTTTTCCTTAGGAGACTATGTTTCTCTAATGTGGGAAGTGACATCCTTCACAACTCCGTGATGGTCAGTACAATCTTCTACACTGTAGTGTGCTGGGCTGGCAACATCACTTCAAGAGAGGCCCATTTAATCAACTCAGTAATTAAAAGGGCAAGTTCAGTTATAGGATGCACTGTGGACCCCTGGGTGGTAGTAGCAAAAGAGAGAATAAAAACAAAACTAAGGGCCATTATAAACAATGCTGCACATCCTCTCTCTGACACATTAACACTGAGGACTTTCAGACAACGAATTATTCAGTTTAAGTGGGGCTCCTTTATACCAAAAGCAATACATCTGCATTATGCCTCACTGGGACTGTGACAGCCAAGTCAGAAGTTTTCTTTCTTTTGATTTTTTCTTGTTTTATAGTCATTGTGGTGTGTATTCAGACCTAAGGGTGTGTGTATATTTATGTATTCACTTATTTATCTACCTTTTTTGCATTTATTTATTTATTTAAAGAGCTTTCAGAAAAAGGCAAATTTCCCCCTGGGGACAAATAAAGTTCTATCTGTCTGGCTGTCTGTCTGGCTGTCTAATTAATTGCTTCCTGTATGCTCTCTGCTATCTATAGGCAGTTTGCAGTTCCAATGCATATCATAAAACACTAAAGTACTTTATAAATAGCCACACTAGTGAATTCATTCAAGGAGGAAAGACTCGTGAATTGGGAGTGACACCAGCAGTTACAACATAAGGCAAAGGCCTCTCATCAGTCATGTTTTACTGCCCTGCTTGCACCTTTAAAGAGAGCTAAATTCCTCATTTTGCATTGCAGCATGTAGCTGTAGATCTCACTCTTAAAACTTGTCATACATCAAGATCACGGTGCTTTGTTAAAGATAAAATGCACAAGTGTGATGGCTCCTTTAAAAGAAACAATGACTCTTACTTTAGCCCCGTAGAGCTTGCCATGTGCAGTGTATCTGAGACATGTCTGCCACATATGCAGCATACTATTTAGCGAAGCTGAAATGATTGCATTATTTTTCTGTTTATTTTCTATGCAATAATTTGATATGACAGTTACATGGTATCCTCAGAGTACTCCATTTTCCTTCCGCAAGATGTGGAGGTTAAATGAATTGGTGGTTTAAAAGTGTACATTTTTTGTGAGTGAGCCCTGCACTGGCCTGATTCTCTCTTTTCCTACTCTGCAACCAGTCTGAGAAAGGGCTTATTCTAAATTGAATTTAAGAGAATTACAGTGTCATGGTATGTTATGTGATTTCAGCAAACCATACGTAAAAGATGACATAATATCCTGATTTAAAGTTTTAAATTGTAATGAAGAAAAATTAATATTTTATAAATGTCATTCACATATCATTCATCCTGCTCTCTGTCTCATAGAAAAACTTTCAGTGCACCTCAAAACTCCAGTAATTTCAGACTTTTACACAAAAGCATTAACTCAGCCATTAGTTGGCCGAATCATAACAAGACATACCTAAATAACTTTGACAAAGATGAGTTAGTGTGTGCCCTGAAAATCCATCCATCCATCTATTATCCTACCTGCTATATCCTAACTACAGGGTCACGGGAGTCTCGAGCCAATCCCACCCAACACAGGGCGTAAGGCAGGAAACAAACCCCGGGCAGGGTGCCAGCCCACTGTAGGTCACACACACACCAAGCACACACTAGAGGCAATTTAGAATCACCAATGCAGCTAACCTGCATGTGTTTGGACCATGGGAGGAAACCGGAGCACCCGGAGGAAACCCATGCAGACACAGGGAGAACATGCAAACTCCACGCAGGGAGGGCCCGGGAAGTGAACCCGGGTCTCCTAACTGCGAGGCAGCAGCGCTACCCCATGTGCCACCGTGCCGCCCGTGCCCTGAAAATGAATAAGCCAAACAAGTGCAGTGATTTCCCAGAAAACTGGCAAAATCAACATAGCAGTCAAAATATGTTTATCCATCTATCCGTTTCACAGAGAGCCAGTGCTTATTCTGGAAGAAAGACATTTATTTAGTCTGGTCAGGACTGCAGTGCAAGACTTGGTGAAAGATAAGGGGAGTTGTCAAGCTAGCTCTGTACCCAGAATGATACCAAGGAGGCCAAAGCATTTAAACAAATTAATTTCTAAAAAAAAACCTACAAGATGAAATAAACAGATAAACAGTAGTAAAAACAAAATAATAAACCCCAAATGCCTTCCTCACTATTCCTTAAACAGGTCCTCATTCGATGACTGTTTATAAGGTAACTAATGCATGCTCCCTGGACAGTAAACCAAGATACACATCATTACCTTTATTTCATTCTCTTAAAACTCTTTCACTCTTCCGTTTACCAACAGAATAATTTAAGCATTTAGTAAGTCTTAAAAGGCCATTCTTTATTTTTTATTGGGTGCCAAGCAATCCTATCCAGTGCCAGACTGCCCCCACTACAGTACACAGGTGAAACATTGGCTATGTCTGCTCATGATGCATTTCCTTTCATTTCCTACTAGTGCCCCTGCATGTAACTCTTTGTGAACACCCTCCATACTTATAATATGAAGTACCCTCTGGCAGTATACTACAAGTAGGTATTATACTGGCATGGCAATCTGTGTTATTGTCACCAGGGCTTTTCACAGCCCTGGTCCTTTCTCAGACCACTTTCAAATGCCACCATTTCCAGTCCTGATCAGGCTCCCTACTATAGTGACTTATCCAAGAGATTCTTCTTCTCGTGATTTGCTCATCTGTAGCCTGGAGTAATCTGATAGGTGCTAAATTTAGCTTTGTGTATACAGACATCATCTAAATAGGAAATAAAAAAAAAAAATAGTTAAAAAATTAAGGAAGATAAATGAATAAAAATAAAAGGAAACCAATAAACACCAATAGATTTTTTGTACCAAATATCCAACAAGAAGAAAGCATCATATTGCCCTGTATAGTGTTAACCCATCAAAATGAACTGAAGGGTTAATTCACGTCACAGATGACATCAGACTCCCACCATCCCCCAGGTGTAACAGCATTGCCTCCCTGTGGGGGGACATCGTCTCAAGTACTCAGTGTTTTTAATCAGAGCAAAAGTAGGTTAAATCAAGCTTTTGGGTAAAAGAAGCATGCTTTAATCCTGCACATTGAACACAATCCAGGAAAAAATCATTTGTGGATCCTGAATGATAACCTCAGATATCCTAGGTACAAAACAAATTTGAAATTGTGTTCAGTCTAGAACAACAGCTTTACTAGATGGCTTGCTCGTACTGCTTTCAGTAGTTCTTCCTCAGTGGATTTAGCACAGAATGAGTAGCAATGGCCTAATCACATTAACATGCTCAGATTTACAATTTAGCTCTCGGCTTATCTAAAGGCTTCCTGTTGTAAAAGAGTCAAGTTTGTTATCTGGCCTTTATACTAACATCTCTTGCAGTACTACAAACCCAGCCATGTCTTTTCTAAAATCTTTATCTGGCACAGGACAGGACAGTATCTGATGGTATGCCTAGGTGTTCCCATGGCAACTCTGACATATAACTGCTCTGGTAAGTACATGGTCAGCAATATGGTCTCTTCCTAGTGAATCAGGCCTGATACACCCCTAGTGAAGGGTGCATCCTTACCAGATGCTTAAACCATAAGAATTGGCGTCTTTTGATTTGAAATGATATTGGCTTCAAGATTGCCAAATTCATTAAGTGGTTGTGAGAAGCAGGCTTATGAATCCTGCCATAAAAGCTCACTTCTGCGTGTAAATGCAGTGTTGTTCTATGGCAGGGGTTCTCAATGTCGGTCCTGGGGACCCCCTGTCGCTGCAGGTTTTTGTTCTAACCAGCTTCTGTTTTTAATTGAACTCCTGGGCTAATTAAGTGAACTGATATTTCCCAAGTTCTGTGTTTAAGGAACAATTAATTAGAAAACTAAGTTTTCTAAAAAAAATTATTAAAATGTACCAAGCAGTTATATAGGAATAATGTATTTTTCTTTTTAACAGTATTTTCATCTTGATTTTCATTCTACTTTTCAAGGTGTTCTAATTGTTTAATTAATCCATTATTTACTAATTAGTGGGTCTGACTCTAAAGTAGCTGCAGCCTTTGATCATTCAGTGTTGTTTGCCTGGCTGTCTGCTCTGCTCGTTTTAAGATGTCATTATTAAGATACAATCCTTCTATATAAAAGCGGTCGGGATTGTCCTTCCGTCCCGTGAGTGCTACGCAGGCACGGAGTTTCACACACGCCCCATCCATTTTGCAATGCACGATGGGATTTGTAGTTTCATTTTTCCAGGTAAAAGATGATTTTCTACTCCAGACTGTGCAATATCTTCTTCTTCTTTCTTACTATATAAAAGCGGTCGGGATTGTCCTTCCGTCCCGTGAGTGGAAAGTGTAGCGGTATTCCGCTTATCACAGACTTACTACTTGCAGCTTGCGGTACGAAGTGACATGATGTGAGCAGAGTTCTGGTGCTCCCATCGTTCCCTTGCTTTTGTGCGCGATGCGCTGGAAAAACAGACAAAATTATGTCTCTGGAAATAATTAATGTAGATGGAGTACAAATGCCTCACCGCGTAGTAAATATCAGGGGGGTTCAAAAGGGCGACCTCAATATAGAAAAAAAGTTTAAATTTCATCACAAAAATAACAGAAACTACGAGTATTAAAGTAATACCGCTCAAATGCGATATAACCAAATTAATGAGTTTGTATAAAATATCAAATTGATCTACATATTGAATTGCCTTAAGAAGTGGTCAACTTAATAGTCGGTCGCCTTAAAAGGCGGGTCAGCCTAGTGAAGGGGGAAAAGCTGCACAGAGAAAGGGCAAAGTATAATGAATTCAACAAAAGAGAGTTAAGTATTTAAATCTAGAGCAAAAGCAGACATATTTATAAATGTCTTATAAATGTAAAAATCATGCTGCTATGCTTTTTTGAATGTCGAAGAAAAAAAAAAAAACAGCTAATTAAATGAGATCAGTGCTATAAAGGTGTTGTCACTGATTAGGAATCTGGTTGGAACAAAAACCTGCAGCCACAGGCCGACATTGAGAACCCCTGTTCTATGGCATGTGGGTCACTATAAAGTGAAATTAGATTGGAAGCATGGCCTTACTTGTCACTATACTTTGTCATTAATGACAATTTAAAGAATTTTCCTAAGTCTTTAACAAGCCTTAAAGGAAAATCTTGAAGCTCTTTACATATCCCTTTGATATGTGTCATAATTTATTAACAAACAAAAAATACTATCTTCAAAAAGCCATCCCCCAAACTGTGCAAGTGCCCCTTAGCAGTTGCCTTTGTCAATCACAGCAGGCCAGGCAGAGAGACAGTGGAGTCTAAATCTAACAAAGTCAATTAATAACACACTGTTACAAGATTTATCACAAATTCTGAGAATTGACTTGTTCATGAAACTCTATCAGTACAAATACTGTAGATGGGATTTTACTTGATTGATGTGAATTCACATACCAGGAAAAGCAGATTATAATTCTGCTAATTTAATTTCTTTTGACAGTTGAATCATTTGGATGATGTCATCCAACAATTAACCAACAATTTGCAATCATTCAATCATGAAAAGCCAGGAGAAAAATAATGTTTTGTCCTAAATTATGTCTTCTCTTTTGTGTGTGACCATATCTGTGCTTTTATTTTTTTAACCCACCATGCCAATTGACATGAGCTGGTGCCTAAGCAACTGCAGACTGGCATTAGTCCATCCCAAAGGACACTCCCTCACTCTGGGCCAGTTTAGAGTTTGCAATGAATGTATCATGGCAGTGTGATGGGAAATCTGGCCAAATGACTACACTGTAAAAAAACAAACTGTTTTCCACTACTGATCCATTATGAGACCTGGTGTAATTCATGAAACTGACTTCCAGCTGTAGAAAAAAAACGGTTAAATAATTGTAAGGTTGTAAATAAAATGAATCTGTATCCTAACGAGAGTGAACTTGCTTTTGATTTAATTCAAAGATTCTTTCCTTGAAAAACTCTTCCAGAAATAATAGGAAAGCAGCAGGATGGGAATAGGTCCACTAGTCCGCTTTATTACTCCTTAAGATTTCAAATGAATTAATGGCTTATTACATCAAGTCATTTTGTGATGAAGCAACTTTTGTTACACTTATGTTGGCCAACTGCTTGTTAAGTGCTGGTCATCCTGTCAGTGTAGCACTCATTAATTGATTAAACATTACAGAAGGCAAGTGTCATGAGAGAAGAATGAGACAGAGCCTGGTCTGCCAACATTATCCAGTTTTTTACATTTAAATACTTGATGCTCTGATATTAGAATTAAAATAAAAACGTGTCACATTATCAATAATTTTTCATTAGTAATGTCAGATATGTATTGTACAGTTTTACCTTCCACCATTCCAAAATGTAATCAATCTACATAATCTCTGAAAGAACTGTGGTGGAGTGATATTTTGTATATAAGTTGATAAATATACAGTACTGATTATAATATTAGTGTTTCATTAGACTTGTTGTACTTTCATGTCTAACTAACCAACCTCCCAAGTCGCTAGGACTGACTCAGGATGTGAAATTTATTGCAAGGTTGGGTGAGGGGGGTGCCTCAAACTGGTTTGGCAATGGTGATTCAGTGCAGGACATTCTATAAGCCAACACAGCACAACAGGAATGCTATAAAACTACCTAGCTGTCAAGCTTCAGATGAACAGATGAGGGGCATTCTATAAGCTAATCCACTACTTGAGGGCAAGTGTAAAAAGGCAGTGTGTGCACCCACTGGTCTGAAGTTTGGTAGTTTGGGATTGGTTTTGAATCAGATTCCATTCTGTATCACAATACCCTATTGTTCTATGGATTTGAAAAGGATTGTATAAAATTGGACACTTTACCCCTCCCTCTCTCTCACACCATGGACATGTACAGCACTCATCAGCTATATTGAGACAGGCATGTACACTGTCCCGAAGAAAGCAGACTAGAAATCATGATTGAACCACAAGCATTTAAGTAGCTACACCTCTAGCATATCAGGTTGTATGGTTGCCAACATTCACATATACTCTGCTTCATTATTATTATTTTATGAATATTATCAATCATATACTATTTAAAAGTTGTAACTTAACTCCTGGTTGTCCTCTATCTAATTGCCTCAGGTTACAGATGTGAAAGGGAAGGCTGGGAGAAGTGCTAAAGTATAATACCTTATAAACAGTGGTAAATCTACGGAATTTGAGTCATTCTGATAACGTCTGCACAATAAAGAGTACAAAAGGGGAAAGTAGAGTCACATAGCACAAAACAGGAACCAAACTGGTATATTTTTGAACATGTGAGTTAGGATTAAGACCCTCCTTCATGATGCAAATATTGAAAGGGCAAGGCATTTAAAGAATGCGGCCATCATGCTAAACAGAAGATCCGCAAAAAAAGGTGTTGCTTGAAAGTTATTTAAGTTAATTTTAGTGTAATGCCGGACAAATATCATAGACTTTCCGCCACTTCTTAAACTATGAAAGCACAGAATGCACAACAGCTAAAAAAAGTATTTCCCAACATTGTTTTTGGAAGCTTAATGAAATATAAAGGATGTATTATGATGGTGTGCATCTAAAAACAAACCTAGTTATTTATTTAGATATTTTACAGTTTCAGTGGACACCACAAATAACATGCTATCACTAAATGACCCAGTATGCCACCATTCTTATGGCCAATATGTTGCATCCTTTGAAGCTTCTATAACTTTAAAGAGTAGTCGATTAAAAGTGTCAGGAATCAATGTGATTATATGGAATTATATGCAGTAAAATATATGTACTTGTATGGTGCAATGTGATCATATTGTGGTGGTAACTTCTATGTGTTGTAAAGGGCTAAATTCACAGCCTTTGGAATAACCCAGACATACTGCAGTCCCCATTTCCAAGAAAGAGTGCGTAAATTCAGCATAGAATTCATGCCGGCTTCATCCTAAAGTCAACACTCATTCCCATGGTCACAAAAATATTCCATCCATCCATTATCCAACCCACTATATCCTAACTACAGGGTCATGGGGGTCTGCTGGAGCCAATCCCAGCCAACACAGGGCACAAGGCAGGAAACAAACCCCGGGCAGGACGCCAGCCCACCGCAGGGCACACACACACACCAAGCACACATTAGGGACAATTTAGGATCGCCAATCTACCTAACCTGCATGTCTTTGGACTGTGGGAGGAAACCCACGCAGACACGGGGAGAACATGCAAACTCCACGCGGGGAGGACCCGGGAAGCATACCTAACTCCTAACTGCGAGGCAGCAGCGCTACCACTGCGCCACTGTGCCGCCCTCACAAAAATATTCTCAGAACAAAAATAATTTTACTTTCATTATTATTACTAGTAGAGTTTACAGGGTGCAGTGTGGCTAGAAAGCACAAGGTGACCAATATAAAGGTGAACTTTAAAACCACTGTTGTGACTTCAAATGGAAGACAGAAGAATGCCTAGTCAACAATCCAAGATATGGATGTCAGAAGAAATAACAGACAAAGGTGGAAAATGCACATGAGGAGCAGTTCCGGTCAAACCTAGTGAGCCTACACATATAAGCTCAGGCAACACCCGGTGAATCACCTCTTTCTCCAGAAAACTGTCTATGTCTCAGTCCTTCCCAGCTTGATTTCCTTAGATTTTCTTCAGCTTTGTTTTGGAAGTGAGTGCCTGTTGTCATTATTAACACCAGCTGTCTGCAAACTATTTTTAAATTAAGTGCAGCCATGACTTTCAGTTACACAGCAGGTGGCTAGTAAGAAGCTGAAACCAGGAAATGGTCTTGGGGGTAGTCTGTCTCAGTTTCCGTCCATTTACGACATATGTACATGATATGAATCTTGGTAAAATGACTACCACTAAGGAGCACTGAGTAGCAATGGTTTTTCTAAAAGAAAAGTCAGGCAGACACAGGCTAGATGGCTGTCTCTGGACCACCTTGTCAAAAGTATGCTGATCTGAAGACATGGCCATCTAACATCAAAACAAAAGGACTACATGTCTGCAATGTGCTACTAAATAATTTTCTTTGAATTAAAAACTATATAAAAAACAGAAAATTGCATTTTTTTCTAAAATGTAAGCAGTGTGTCCCCGTTGGTGGGGGTTGACACGGGAGAGCTTTTTGTTACCATGGCATTTACTTCTATTCTAAGGGGTCTACAGTTCTCCAAAAATCTCTTTTATATTTCCTGTTTAGAAAAACCTTTTGCTGACACCACCTTATCTACTAGCTCTGGACCTACAGTGAGTTCCTTCTACCCGACCTAACGTTCATGGTCTTGTTCTAAGTGGATTGCAAAAATTGACCATTAACAGAGAGTATTGGCTCATCTGTTATTTACACCTGCTCATCAATAAAAACAAAATTAGAAGGAACATCGCTTTGGACCCCTCCACAAATCATATTTGCGGCTTCTTACATGACTCTTTGCTGTTTCATAGCTGACCATGAACATCTCTGCACTCCACTCAAAATATTCATCTGACTGTTGCACACCATGCTAATTTACCCATCAAGCTCTGGCTCAATAAGTCTCAAATAAACAAACCTAAAGTAAATTGAGATGAATTTAAAGCTAGCACTCCTCATTTCCCTCACATTGCCCTATATACATTTATATGCACGTTGTGGCATTAGTTTGTATTTTTCAGCTCCTCCTTTGTTATGAATTCCGGATTCGTTTTCATTTTTACATACTGTTTATGTTTCAATTGGTCCCTTCTTGCGGTTTTTAAATATTCAGAACACATTGGTGCAGTCTATTTTCACATTCAACTTAATAATATTAATAATGTCTTCCTGCAATGTCATGATCGTTTCTTATGGGTGTTGCCATCTTGTTGTGTTTTGTATCCTTTCGTTTACACATTGCTATGGCATTTCCAACCACGGCTGATCAAGAGTGCACAGCGTTTGACATCTTCAATGCAACTGTATAAAGCTCAATACCAGAACATTGCTGGCTGTCTGAGACTACAAGTAGATGCTTCAAAACTCTGTCATGTCTGCTTTTTGGTTGACATTTTTAGCCAATGACTGTTGCTTTCTTATTTCTGACTATGACTTTTGGTTTTAGGTTTGGGCACTAAAGATAAGAAGATTTCTGGTTTGAAGTCTGCTACACTTATAACTCATAACTTATCCTCATGTCTCTTTTTCATTAAAATACTAAATCCTTCCCATTGTGGCAACACAAGATTTAGGGATCTTTTCAGACCTTTTCTTTGGGAAATTATCTTGGTTTTCAAATTACAATTTTTAGCTTTTAATCTCTGAATTTTGGATTTTGTTGTTGGCTTTGGCAATGTATTCTTATCTATTTTTTTGTGTTTATGTTTCTTTCTTTCTTGCATTAGACATTTGGGTCTTCTTCATTTGTTATTAGAACTTTTATGTTCTTTCTTAGTTTTTTGAAATATTTACTTCTTTTCGTATTTTGTTTACTAGTTTAACTGGTATCATTTTAAGTTTGTATTTCTAGTTTTGATAAAACTGAATTATTACCTTCTTTATTCTTTAATTTATTAATTTGTATGATTTTGAACCTTAAATTATTATTAAATTTGTTAAATAAATGAATGTATGTGTTTCTGGTCAGTTTTGGCTTTCTAGTCTGGGAATAAACCATAAAAATGGACAGAAAAGAGGAGGACCTCATTCTGTACCAAGCAATCTATCAGAATTACTAGAGATATACCGAACAAACCCAAAGCCTAGGAATTACTTTTAAGCCCATTACATTTTTCTTTAATAAAAATGACATCCTATAAATATGAGGTTCCGTTCTGTATATGTTTACTGGTCACACTATATATTAGTTATTGAAAATCTACACAATTTCAGTTTTTGTTAATGTAAAGACTAAAATATTCTTTCAAATGGGCTGTGTAGACATTTGATACCCACTATACATTATACCAGTGTTTTTATTTATTCTTTCATAATCTTACCAGGTCAGACACAATGCACAATGGCGATATTATGCTTCTTGACTGGCCTAGGTGGAGGTGAAAACAGTCGCTAGAGATAAGGTGCCTGACTAGTATGTTGCCATTGCAATCCTCACTAGGAAAAGTGAAACTGAAGATTATTATACTGTATATTTGGCAGAGTGCCCTTACATGAGATTTACAGTTTCAGGATACCAAACTGTGGTTTACATACTGTAAATATTGTTGGCAAATGGAGAACTTGGAGGTTAATTTAATTGCCCAGGATCACACATTGAATCAGAAATGAGGGCCGAAACAACCACCTTATGCTTTACGATCTAATATCATATCCAGTTTCACACTTTCAAGTTTCCTCCCACTCTTCATGCTATTCTGTTCCACCTACTCATAGTTCTATAATATTAAAGCAAATTCAGCAAATGTAGGGATGTCTAGTTGAATCTGCTAACCAATACACACTCTGCGTGCACCTGCTTTTTTAAGATTAAATTTCTAGAGAACCAAAACCTGTCCTAGTAGCAATGGGCCTAATGCAGGCACTGGATAGGGCATCAGTACGTCCCCAGGCCCACTTCTTTTCATTGTCATCATTGTGCTAATAGTGCTTGATTTTTGTATTTTATTATTTTTACCATCATTTCAGCTATATCATTTTGTCTTATTTTTCTCATGGATGTCATTATTCTATGTGTTTATTTTTATGAATGCCATAATTTTGTAAGTTTGCTTTCATGGAAGTTGCCATTTTAGATCATTATGATGCTACATGGTTGTCATGTATGTGATATGTATAACATGTGAGCTGTGACATCACTATGCTTTACCAGTAACAGCGTACTGCACGATAACGTGCAGTGAATACACTTGACTTGAGCATTCCTAGTTTTCATACTCTGTCTCTGTTTAGCATTCGTTTGCTCAGAGGTTGATGTGCTTGCTGCTTCCTAAGCAGCTCTTCTTTTCTCCACCCTAGAGGCCCGCTGCTTCTTTTCTTTCGTCGGCATCTTTTCGCGTTAAAACTGATTAAGTTCATTTTTGTGTTGCAATTACTTAGTACGTTTTCTTTCATTTTTCACTTAAGCTGGCAAGTCTTCAATCTGCCTCAAGAATGATTAGCGAATGTGGTAGGGAATGAGAACGGCGCCCATACGCATGCGCCGCATGGCCGCCCTGCTGTGTGCTGCCGAGAATTGATTCTACAATAAAATAAAATAAAAATAAAAAGAGTAATAAAAATCATCACCCCGTAAGCGGATAGTAGACGTCACATAGTATATATGTACCAAATTTCAAGTCAATAGGTGAAACGGTTTGCAAGCTACAGGTGATTTAAAATCCGGGACAGACAAACGAACTGCCACAGTTGGGTAGCGTATTATATAAGAAGATAAGATGGCCTGGTCATTAAACAGCATCCAAACCTTGTAGCAATAGGAAATACGTTTGAGATACAAACTTTGTTTTTGACAATTTCTTGTTAGGAAAATTCTGGCTTTGACTCTAAGTTAGTGCAATGCCTTAAACATGAAATGCATTTTTTGTCTTATAGTGTTTTAACCTTGGCTAAGCTTGCTTACCCTTTTGAAATGACTTGTAAAAATGGCTCAGTTAAATTAAAGTGCCCTAAAGATTTATATGGAAACATTCCAACAGTCGTAACACACAGACAGCATTAGGTCAGTTGTTAGGCACATTTATCAGGCCTGTACTTCACAGGCCGAGTGCCTTTCTTTAGCACCATGCTGAAATGAAGGAAGAAAGCAACGTCTCTAGACGAGAATCGCACCAGGTATCATAGATAGAGCTTGAAAACACCAAGCAGAAGACACTATAGCCATGAGTATATTTGTTTATAATGGCAATGGCAAGAAAAATGGAAAATGTACAGAAAAAGGAGAAACCTCCCTTTAAATTATAGATCTCAATAAAATTATGCAATGCTAAAGCTTTTAAAGATTAATAAATAAAATAAAATATATTTGTAAAAGGATGTCTTTATCACCAACTATTAAAACAAATTTAAAATTGCAGCTGCTAGCACCTATTGATATGATGACCACCCTGGTATAAGCCTCCCTCCAGAATGGCAACCAACTGAAGTGAACAGTGCTCAAATTTTTGGGTCACTTGTTAGGTAAAGTTGTCAGGTCTGCACTTTCTAGACTGAATACCATTCGATAATAAATGTTGCCTCACTTACGCTCCCCCCCTCCTACAAATGCAGCTTTAAATCTAGATTTAAAAAAAAACGGATCCTGCCATCTGCTCCACTGTTTACTCCCTGGGGTCAGGCAAAGCAGAAAGTGGCAGTCTATTTTTTGTCCTCCTCCTTCACAGCACAAAGGTTTTCCTCTCACCCTTCCCTTCTTTCAGCCCCACCCCCACCTTCCTGTATGACGGAGGGAATTCCCACTTCCCACTCCAGTTGAATGTGGCCAACATGCTTTTCCATTTCCTTGGCACCTTCCATGGGGATGACAAATAGCTGCTGCTGGAAGTTATAGTAGGGCTTACTATCTCAACAGAATGTTCAGAAAAAGGAAAATAAAATGAAATACACAACTGCAAGGAGACAAAACAAAAACCTCCCAGTGGGCCAGCTGGGCCAACTGGGCAAGGAAAGGTTAGCAACACAAATATGTGGAGTGCATGTGTATCTGTGTGTTTTTGTGGGTGTATATATGCAGCTGTCACAATTCTTTTCTAACCTTGCCACTGAATAAAGGAGACTGAGACAGCTGCTCTAAAGACAGGGACCTTAGACAAAGTCAAACACAGCCATGAACTAAGCTCTTATTTTAAATAACAGGAGTGTCATACTGGTTACAGCCCCTGCATGACAATGCCATGAGCCCGGGTTTAATTTCTAGGCACAGCCTATATTATGTTTCTGCCTTCTCCCTGTGGTCATGTAGGTCAGAAGTGTCAAACTCAAAATATTTTATTGGGTGCCAAAAATAACACTTTATATATCTAATGCGGCCTGGAATATATCAACAAACTACAACTACCATTTTTCTTTTACAAAGAAGACACACAGGAACCTCTCTGCTCATCACAGTTGTATGTTCTGCCTTGTGTCTCGCTTGAAACACTTTTCTTGGACACTGCAACAGGTTAAAAAAGATGATTGCAGCCACAAGACTGAAATCAGGACACAATGTTAAAAATGGCATCAACATCAAGGTCAGCTTGTGATTTCTGCTGCCCAAGACATTAATGGCTAGCTGCCTACCCAGCCAATCTTTCAACCTTTCTAAGAAACGGTTATGTCATGGAATGTCAGATTATTGATATTTTACCACAGATATAGTATTACTGTACATATGTGACATTTTTCTTTTAATATGGTAATTTAAATGTAATATGAAAGGATTTATCCATCCATCCATTATCTAACCAGCTATATCATATATATTTACATAATAATATAACAGGGTTTATGTGGACTGTATCTTGTCAAACACATGCACATGAGAGGCAGCTAAAGGGCTCGAATGAAGGTAATTCCACGCAAGACCAGGGAGTGGCAGAGTGTACTAATCCTTTCTCTCTTTCCACTGCAGACCAGTTATATGAAATTCTGCTTGACGTCACTTGCGGTCCTATGTGGGTGGAGAAGGGAGCCCCCAACAACGTCACTTCTGGCCCTAGGCCCCAACAACCTTACTTCCTCAGCCTTCCTTTAAAATCGCCATCTTTGCCTCATCCAAGTTGGTTCCATTCTGGACTCAAAAATCACCGTATTGTGCAACCAAATTTCAAATTTGCAGCCGGGCATCAAGTATACGGGAGGCTGCCCCAAACCTTTTTCTGGCTCATCTTTTAATATGACAATCTGTTTTACTGAATTTCATAATTTTTATTAAATTGTGTCAAAGAAAAAGCAGTTTATTAGAGTTCTTTACAATTACAAAAATAAAAATCACTAACATACGAAACGTCTTTTTTCGTGGCTTCATTATTTGTGCTTAGAAACATCCATCCCATCCGTTATCCAACCCACTATATCCTAACTACAGGGTCACGGGGGTCTGCTGGAGCCAATCCAACACAAGCAACCAACACAAGGCGCAAGGCAGGAAACAAACCCCGGGCAGGGCGCCAGCCCACCGCAGGGTGCACACACACACACACACACACCAAGGACAATTTAGGATCGCCAATGCACCTAACCTGCATGTCTTTGGACTGTGGGAGGAAACCAGAGCACTCGGAGGAAACCCACGCAGACACGGGGAGAACATACAAACTCCACGCAGGAAGGACCTGGGAAGCGAACCCAGGTCTCCTAACTGCGAGGCAGCAGCGCTACCACTGCATCACCATGCTGTCCTGCTTAGAAACAATTTCTTTGGGCAACCATATCCATTGATATGGATGCTGATAATTACAAAGGGCTGCCAAGCAGTTGTAGCAGTCAAGCCAGCCCTAACACCTCTGCAGCTTCAAAAAGTGCTAAGAGTGGCAGCAGCAGTGTGCATCGAGCAACATCTCCTTTCTGGGACTATTGCATATTTGGCATCATGCTAAAAAGCACTAAAGTTACTTGTGGAGGAGGGCCATTTCACCTTCTTTTCAATTGTTCTTGTTGGGCCATTACAAGTAGTCAGTTTCCATTCTAACTATAGGCTAGTAGTTGCGGATTGCTGTGCTGCATAGATTAACATGAGAGGACCCTGGAGACACAAATTAAGGTGTATATTTAAAAAATTCGGACATGAGCGTCAGTAGGCTTTGCGCCCAAGGAACCAAGTTTCTTAACTATTCTATAAAATTTCAGTAATTATTTACTACTCTGATGCTGATCTTTCTGATCATAAAATAGGTTGTTACAATAGCAATTGATGAGAAGAATTCATAATTAACTGCAGAATTATGTCATTTGAGGGTTCCTCTAGAAGTGCCTCTTTCTCTTGCACGATTTGGCTCAAAAACTAATCAGCACATCATCATCTCATAACAGGCTTAAGTATCGAGTTTGGTATTTTTCCGTCCAGCCATTTTAGCTCTAGACCATCCTCAAGAAACTAGACACACACACAGACAACACACACCCATCATTGAGATATTGATGACCCTAAAACGTCGAGATCTGTCAAAAACCTAAGATTTTTGACAAATCTAAAACTTACACTCCTCCCCTATAGATGATAGGTTATGGTAAGGGAGGGCGCAAAGCAATTCAATTCTGACAAAATCTATATACATGCACAAAATGAAATTAAACCAGGTCTTTGAGAAAACATGGGCTGTATGTAATATCTTCCATCCATCCATTATCCAACCTGTTATATCCTAACTACAGGGTCACGGGGGTCTGCTGGAGCCAATCCCAGCCAACACAGGACGCAAGGCAGGAAACAAACCCCGGGCAGGGCGCCAGCCCACCACAGGGTGCGCACACGCACACACACACACACACACACACACACACACACACACACACCTAACCTGCATGTCTTTGGACTGTGGGAGGAAACCGGAGTACCCAAAGGAAACCCACGCAGACACGGGGACAACATGCAAACTCCACACAGGGTGGACTTGGGAAGTGAAGCCAAGTCTCCTTACTGCAAGGCAGCAGCGCTACCCACTGCACCACCGTGCCGCCCATGTAACATCTTTTGAATATTAATGATGCTGCCTAATTAAAAAGGTCCAAGGGCCAGATTTGTCCCGCAGGCCTTGATTGGAACCCCTAATCAGGCTCGGACAAAAGAACTTTTACCGGGATCCAAAAATAAATAAAGCAGTTGTTTTTAAACATTTTTTTTCCTTAATATCAAAAGAACTGATAAACAGTGTCAGACTAAAAGAAACAAAATAAAAATTACACACAAAAATACTTATATAATAATAACGATGTTCCTTTCAGGTTTATTGAATATCGCATATTAATACTGAATTTCTTATATACTAAGTAGAAGGATCAAACAAAAAAATGACACACCAAAATAGTTATTTAATAATATAAGGGTAACAATGTTCCTTTCAGTTTAATTGATATTGCATATTAATATTTATTTTTGGCAACAATATTCTATAAGTCATTTCATAAGTCTTTTCATTACAACTCAAAAAATAAATATAGTATGTTTATAAACTGCTGCTTAACTTTTGCATGGGCAGTATTGAAAAACTTGCAAAGGTAAAACCATTTACTGTATAGATATGTTAAAGCAGTGATATTTGTTGAATAATGAAGAATAACAAATAATAATGCACTGCAAAGCATTTGCATTGGTTGTGATCGAAGCAAAATATGCTCACTATGTACGCGCTGGGCCAGGCGCTCATACTGCAAGCGAATGCCACTTTAGATGGCTTTTGCTTACAAGCATATTCAAGAGAAGGGATTCAAACATTCCATTTTTAGAAAAAAAAATAATTTTATTAAAATAAAGAACAATATTGGACAGGTCCAGGGAGCCTTACCACTCCCTTCTTGTCGAGCTTGCCCCTGAAGTATGTAGGTGTTGTCCAGTTTCCTCCCAAATTCCAAAGACATAAATGTTGGATTAAGTGATGACTTGAAGTCACCTCAGTTTGATGTGGGTGTGGGTGTGTGCTTGAGTGTACCTGTGAATAACAGGCGCCCAATCCCAGGTTGGTTCCTAATTTTCTGATTCTGCCCATAAACTTGTTTTGATATAATGGATGGATGGCAGATTATATGTGTTCTCACACATGGTGAGAAAACTTCTGAGAGGGTATGTTTGCCTTATTTAAAATTGTATTAGATATACCTTTAAAACATTCTGTCTTAAATTCTGTCACAGAGTTGTGTTTAGGCTTGTTGGATTACTGGCCATTTATTTTAACTGTAATTGGTCTGTGACACATAAGCATGAATACCAGTTAGGAATGCCACCAGATATCACCTGGAGAAGTCACAACGCAAATTGAGAGAAAAACACAGTGCAGAAATGAAGTTCCAAATACGCCATATGCCAAAATTTAAAAGATTTATTTGAAGATTCCAGTCATATCAACTCTTCCTTACTTCCCATGTGCCAGGAAATAAATAAATGCATATAAATTGCATAAAAAATATAAATGCAGTGTCTACTGTTGCAGTCCTGATGGTAAATTCCCCGTTGTGGGAGTGTAAAGGAGCAGCATGAGCCACCAACAGAAAGAGAAAAACTGATATTTTAAATATACTCCTTTCACACCATCATGAAAAAGTCACGTCGCACCAACTTCAAAACTAGAACAAGCTAAAATAATTAATTATAGCTACACAAGAGCTCAGGCTTCCATATACAAGCGAGGCCTTAGTCAATTTCCTTTTTACCACATTCTTTGTTTGCTGTGGCTTAGAAAATAGTTCAGTTGTGACATGTCTGAAACAGTGAGTAAATATCACACCCTTCCAGTACTGTGTTACAAACACTAAAAAAAGGTATTCCAAATGAGAACATCATATATAACTCACAAACTTTTTTTTGCCTCTTCCATTATAAGGCCCTGCGGTGGGCTGACGCCCTGCCTGAGGTTTGTTCCCTGCCTTGCGCCCTTTGTTGGCTGGGATTGGCTCCAGCAGACCCCCGTGACCCTGTAGTTAGGATATAGCGGGTTGGATAATGGATGGATGGATTATAAGGCTACAGACAGCCGGGGCCAATCCCAGCAGCACCTGGTGCATGGCAGAAATCAACCCTGAAGGAGATATCCGGACTACAGATGTTCATTCTAATGACTCCTTGTAAAGACGCCATTCTAATCACTCCTAATGGCTGCTCAGGGAGCTAACGTGCACTTTGGTTGAACATGACAAGGAATTGGAGCACACAGACAGCACATAAGCTTAGATTTAAACACCAAGGATCCAATGTGGTAACTACTGCACCACTGTCCTGCCAGATTATAACAGGCTTCTTTACACCTCATTAACAGCATTGCCTGTTACTCTATCAATCACTACCAGAATTCTACACAATTGTGCAACAGGTGACGGCCAAATAAGTCCATTAAGAAGTAGCTTCTCCATTACCCTTTGTTTTCTTTCGTTTTGATATATTGACTTTGAACTCTGCTTTCTTTTGAACTTTGATTTTTGATTAGCAATTTGGGCTTTGACGATCCATCATTTGATCTCCCAGTATAAACTTGGCACATTCCCTGACTATGTTTTTCACTTCTCAGGCACTGCACTCTTCGTATTGATATGGAGTCACTTCAAGTAATGAAACAAGTGTTCCTGTATTACACTTGGTGATAGAAATGGTCTTCTGACACACTTCCCATCTGACTTCCCTCTGTTTAGTATTCTGTTCCTGGAAGACAAACTACGGCCAAACACTCATCTTAATTTGTAATTGAGTCATCATTGTCCGTGTGTTCGGCATAAGTGCACATGTTATTTCATGCCTGCTGCTTTTGTTGTGAATAAAGAATTAAGGCTGAAAGAGATGGAAGCTTGTGGTCAGATATAAAGACTGGGTGAGATCAAAATCCAGTCACACTTGAGGGACCTTATCACAAGTAAATGGCAAAAGGAGGGTGTGATGTATGGGTCTGAGAAGAAGACATACATATAGTGCAAATAATGGGCATTAAAGCAAAAGATAGAAGAACAAACAAGCCCTAGCCTAATGTTACTCGACTTTACCTCTTTGCAAGTTGCTTTGGATAAAAGTGCCTGCCAAGCAAATAAATATAAATATAAATGTAAAAAACGTCCACCACTTTGAAAGGCACCATTCAGCAAAAGGAAAGGCAGATTTCCTGTTAATCAATGAGTCACAAAGAGATTACGAGAGCAGTGAGAACAAAAGACATTTATATGTCTAAAGTATCTAAATCACTCTGAGAAAAGCCAAGCAAAATGACACCTTTTATTGGCTAACTAAAAAGATTACAATATGCAAACCTTTGAGGAAAGTCAGGCCCCTTCTTCAGGCAAGATGATTACATTACAAGCTGACTACATCTTGCCTGAAAAAGCAGCCTGAGTTGCCTCGAAAGCTTGCATATTGTAATCTGTTTAGTTAGTTAATAAAAGGTGTCATTTTGTTTGGTTTTTCTCTGCATTCATAATGGTTAACACGGTACAACACCCTAGTAGTAAATCACTCTGAGAAACAGTCTTCTGAGGAGCCACAAAAGAAATAAAGATTTCACAATGGAGGCATTGACAGATACAAAGTGATGAAGATGACAGTTGCAGGGTTGACACACCCCATGGCTCTAGCCTCTGGTTTCCTAATATTGCATTTAACGGTATGCAAGTAGACAGACATTAGGCAGATATTTATTCACTTGCCAAAATCAATAACATAAAATAAGATTACTTACTGTATTTAGGACATGCAAATAACAGTAAAACTAGTGGGACAGCAGGTACTGAGGAAGCAGCAAAAACAACTCAGGATTATGGAATACCATTTGTGACAAATCAAATAAATAAGAAGGAAATTTTGAAATAAATAACCACATGGCAAAATGTAGCAAAATATATAAGTAGGTCATTAAATTGTGATATGCATATTTAAATAATAATCACATGAAAAAGTTTAGCAATATATAAATAACTCATGAATTTATGACACAAATCATAGCAAGTCACATAATTATAATGAAATACAGTTTCATTATTTTACTTTATTTCACAAGTGTTACAGTGGGATGCAAAAGTTTGGGCAACCTTGTTAATAGTCATTATT
>JANRMT010062814.1:103508013-103539179 GCA_026402145.1 Polypterus bichir lapradei | reverse complement strand
CACAGGCTACCTTACATCTTAAGACCTCATTCTTATGCTTTGGAATTGGCCAAAACAACGAGGCAATACGAGGTACAAAAATGTAGTTTGGCAGACTAATTGACAATATATTAGAAATGAACTCCACCAAGGACGGTCCTAAGCCCGGCTGAAAAAGGAGGAAGGTGGTCGCCCTGCCAGTGACCAGAACCGGGAAACCAGGGAAAACAGGCACGAAACCAATGGTCAGTTCCGAATCAAATTCTTCGTTTGATGCTACCACATCCGGGGAAGCCAATGCGCCAGTACTGGGGAACCAGGATGCTGGTGAAAAATGGGCTACTGGCCGAAGAAACCGAAAGATCATCACGCCAAAAATGGAAATACGAATCGCCGCGTGGAACGTTCAAACTGGTCATCACGTCAGCCAAAAAGAAATCATTGCCAAAGAACTGTTGAGCTGCAAAATTGACATTGCAGCGTTATCTGAACTAAGACTCACAGGATCAGGGCAGATGGTCGTCGAACCACCACTCATCGACGATCAGATGGTACTCTACTACTCGGGTGGAGAAAAGCGAGAAGCAGGAGTCGGATTCATGGTTGCCCATCACGCAGTCAATAGCGTCGTTGCATACCAGCTGATCTCTAATCGTCTTGCAGTGCTCACCATCAAGGGCACCATTAAAACCCACCTCGTCACCATCTACGCACCAACCGAGAAAAGCCCAGACCCGGCCAAGGACGATTTCTACAACCAACTACAACACACGTTGGATTCGATCCCACAGACCGAATTGATTGTACTGGCTGGAGATTTTAACGCCCATACTGGCGCCGATCGGACTGGGTGGGAGAGCACGATGGGTCGTTTTGGACATGGTGTAATCAATGACAACGGTATGCGCCTCTTGTCCTTCGCCAACACCAACAAATTTATCATCGGAAACACCCAATTTCAACATCCAAAGAAGCATCAACTTACATGGCAAAATCCATAGAGCAATGACTCTGCGATGTTGGACTACATCCTGATCAACTCCCGTTTCCGATCATCACTCAAGGATGTCTGTTCATTGCACAGCCCGGACTGTGGATCAGACCACTATCTTGTGCGCACCGTGGTCAAACTTCGACTGCAAAGAGCCAAATGCAAATCGCGCCGATTGGCAAAACTTGACTGGAAATTCTTGTCAGATCCCCCTCGCAAAGCGGAATTTCAAATAGCATTATCCAACCGTTTCGCAGCATTGGTGCCATCCGAAGACATCAACGTCGAAGAGCAACAAGTTTCGGATGCCATCATGGAAAGCGCCAAAGAACTATGTCCTCCCACACGCCACCGAACACAGTGGATATCCGATGAATGCCTCAATATGGTAGATGAACGAAAAAGTGTAAAGCTGGTCGACTTTGAGCGATATCGTCAGCTCAACAAGGACGTCTGACGCCGAATGAAGGAAGAACGCGAGGCTTACTGGAACCAAGTAGCGGTTGACTTGGAAGAAGCGGCCTCAAAGCATGAGTACCACACGATTTATCGAACGCTCCGACGCCTGAGTAGAAAAACCAAATCAACAAACGATAACATCCGAAAAGCCGATGGCACCTTCGTACGATCATCGACTGAGCGGTTACAGCGTTGGAAGGAGTTCTTCGAGACACTGTACAATCAAGACCCGCCACAAGGACCACTAGCAGAGCCACCACTCATCAAGGCACCAGAGACCCCAATGTCCGATGATGAACCGACCCTGGTGGAGGTAAAGATGGCCATACGGACTTTAAAAAATGGTAAAGCGCCTGGTGTGGATGCGATCACCGCGGAATCAAGGCTAGCGGTGATGTTGTACTCCAACGAGTGCACCTGCTTCTGCAAAACATTTGGCGTACAGAGACAATTCCAAGAACATGGAAGAAGGCCATCATTATCCCAATCTTCAAGAAAGGCGACAACCGAGAATGCCAAAACTACCGTGGCATCAGTCTTCTCTCGATAGTTGGAAAAGTCTTCATGAAAGTAATCCAATCACGTCTGCAGAAGCATCGTGAATAAACAAGCCGTGAGGAGCAAGCCGGCTTCAGGCCTCGCTGCGGTTGCTGTGACCAGATATTCAGCCTTCGACAGTTTATGGAGGAGCGAATTCGATGTGGGAAACGGACGTTCATCGTCTTTATTGAGTTTCGATCCACGTTTGTGCATCGATTGGCCAGCACTTTGGATGACGCTGGAGACCGAGCACATTCCACCAAAAGTCATCAAGCTACTGCAGGAAAATTATAACGGATCATCGAGCCAAATACGCATCCGAAACAAGTTGTCGACTGAACTCGCCATTCGCACTGGAGTTCGCCAGGGAGACGTCGCCTCACCGCTGCTCTTCAACATCGTACTCGACGCCATTATGAGGAAAGTCTTCAGGGGCAGACGCGGAGTCCAGTTCGATGAAAATGGCACCATGACAGATCTAATGTTTGCAGATGACAGCAGTGTGCTGGCTGAGGATGACGCCGAAGCCACGGACGCTCTCTACAAGATCACCCGCGTCGCCCAGTCATATGGATTGAAGATAAACATTGAAAAGATGAAAGTGCTGACAACAGATGGATCGCCTGCAAATGTCCACCTTGACGGCATCCAAATACAACAAGTTGAGCAGTTCAAATACCTTGGCTCACTGATCGAACAGAAGAAAGTTGCGTCCACGGCGGAGATCCACAGTCGAATAGGTCAAGCAACCACAGCATTTGCATCTCTAAAGTGGTGCTTGTGGAAGCGAACAAATATTTCCACTCCGACCAAAATCCGCCTTTTCCGGACGCTGATCCTGCCGATTCTACTTTATGAAACCGAAACGTGGGCGATACTCAAGGCGGACCTCAACAAACTCGAAGTTTGCCAGATGCGTTGCCTCCGGCAGATATTACGAGTATCACTCCGAGACCACCTTCGAAATGAGGACATCCGACGGAGATGTGACAACCTACCACTAATCGAGGAACAAATTCAAACACGTCGACTGCGATGGTTTGGCCATGTATGTCGAATGGATGCGAGCCGACTACCACACCAACTCCTCTGGCGTGAACAACCCACCCAGTGGCGAATCCAACGAACGGCACTGAAGAAAACATGGCTAAAACAGGTCGAACATGACATCAGAAATCGCAGAATAAATCTCGACGAGGCCAGAACAATCACCAACGATTGGCATAAATGGAAGCGAGTTGTGAAGGAGATCCGAAAACCATTGGCACCCACAGCAGCGTATGGGCTTAGGAGCCGATCTAGACCCAACGCCAGCTAGGGATCAGAGAGAAAGAGAGATATTGGAAATGGCTAGCCAGATACAGTAAGTGCTCTTTCAAATAATCATGATGATGTAGAGGTTGTCAGTAAAGCAGTGTGTCCACACAGAACATGGAGGCACTTGTTAATGTTGGCTTTTGTGGCTGAAAATGTAAGCTGTTTCTCAAGTCTGAATATATGATCTACCAGTCTGGTTTGACCCCACCAATTGGTTTTTATTGAAATCATCATGAAAATAGGCATTCTGAAACATTTAAAGAGACATTTGGAAATGTATCGCTTGGAAAATTCACTGTTAAATTAAAGCAGCCTTAAAAAATATGGCCATTTTTATATAAAATCTACAATAATTAAATGTAGCATAATTACATTATTGAAGCTAAATAAAATTATGAAATTGTACTTTATAATCATGGAGATGACTTCCATTTACTTATGCTTTTTCACAATTTAAAAATTCACATATATATATATATATATATATTACTGCACTTTCTCAAGTGATTATTTATTTCATAATTGTCTTATTATTTAATTTGGTGAAAATCGCATTCCATACAAAACAACCTAGACAACCTTCAAGACCAGGCAAACACTTGAGAAAATTTAGTAGTAAATGTAGTTTAATGAAGACAAGCATAAAGTAAAACATTAAAATAAAACTAGCTGTGCTACCTGTTTAAGACGGGTTGAATTCTAAGTAATCAACAGAGACCCCAGCATTAACATTTGCAGTGCACCATCTATTGGAATGTAATTTGTTGTAATGCATTTAGTAATAAAATGCATTGCATTTTACATTCCAACAGATGGCGCATCTCAAACATTTGTGGCAATAAAATACATTATTACAAATGTTCATGACGTACCATCTCTTGAAATGACAAATGCAATGCATATGTATCTGTTATATGCCATTTGGTATGGGATTCCTAAAGCAATGTTAATGTTTGTGATGTGCCACTTGTTGGATTTAAAAATGCAATTAATTTTATTACTACAAATGTTTGTGACTCACCATCTGATAGGAATGACAGAGACATAGCAACCAGACTGACACACAGACTCTTCTTCTTTTAAGGATGGTGGATGGGTGATGGTAGCATACATTTATATAGAATCATAGTGTTCACTGATCATCACATATACTTCTCCAGTTGCCTGTCTCTTTTTACGGGGTTTGTGCAGCCACTGCAACACTCAAGAATACTTGGCATCAAACTTGGACAAGCTAGAGGGCAAACATGGAGATCTAGTCTCATTTCATTTCTGTTTTATCTACCATTCAGTTACCCTTTTTGTGAACCCCTTTTTTATACAAATAAGTTTTGTGACAAATTCAGGCACAGGTTAAGAACCCACGATGGATATGATGCCATCCCATCCCAATGCTCACTTGTTTATACGCGTTCAACATAGAGTTATTAATAAACTTCATCTTTGTAAGGCAGGAGAAAACCTTTGCCAAAACGAGCAGAGTGTGCAGACTCCACAGAGACAGTAACAATGCCAGTAAACAACACCAGGCCTAAGTGTTAGCATCACTAACCAAAGGACCACCATGACATGTTGTTATTCCCAAATTCTTTAGGTATTTAATGTTTAAGGTGCCAAAACATTTTCCAGCAGCTTTCAATTGTGGATTCTATTGCCCATTATGCCAATATGGTTGAAGAGATCCAATAAAAGATAACGTTTACAATCATGAACAAAAATATTTGATGAGGTGGCCCCAAAATGCAAGCGTAAGAAAGCATGTGTATGTCATTTATTATAGAGAGATAATAGGGTATGCAAGCTTCACAAACAAGTGCAGCTAAAACATGGCAACCTCCTGCCTTAAAGGATCCAAGCTGCTGAAAAAGCTTGAAAAGCCTGCAAGCTTCAGTGATGGTTTAATTTGCTGTCACTATCCTGCCTATGGCAAGCCAGACTGCCCTTTAGGTAGGTAAGTGTTCAGAATATAGTGCCAACCACAGCAATTAATATCTCAGATATACTTCCAGTATTCATTGTACTTATTTCTGAAATCTCCTGCTATAAGATTTTTGGGGTTCCTCGGTGAGGCCAGTAGACCAAAAAAAAAAATGGCCATGTGGATGAGGAGGAGGGGATCTCAGCATGTGGTATGTTGAACATTACCCCTGTCACAGGACAAACCCAAAATAATCACAGCAGTCATCTAATAGGATTAGCAGAGTCCAGCCCATGAGTTACAGGAGGCTATTCTAAGGAACAAACGTCAGCAGAAAGGACAGCTGGACAAACTAAACACACCAAGTGGAGCAGGCCTTGCTATCTATTAGTGGCCATGCACACACTGTTAACTCACTGCCACATCCTCTTACAGAAGGTTTCTAGAGGCCTTGATTAGTAGGTTAGGGCCTGACATCTCCACTGATTTATATAAAGGAGATCTCTGACACCAAGCCACTCCCTATGATAAAGCAAATGACCAGAGAAGAGAATGCACTCTTAATGTGCGGAGTGATATGAAGAAAAGTCCTGTCACTTTAGGAGATGGGGCCCTTTTTGGTCTCAAATTAGCATCACATAAAGATGTAATGGATAAGAGATACAGCAATTAATCCATACTCAGCCCAGTAAGACTGTTGATGAGTTAAATGTGTACTGTCTGGAGGGAAGTAGAAGTACAAGGTGTGGAGATCTGAAAATATGCAGTGGAATAAAATGAAAAGACACATAATAAAGTCTAGCTGTGGTTGGCCCGACACTGTTTTGTATTAAGGGATGGTTAATGAAAAGAAAAGCTCATTGCCCTAGCAAGGAATAGAAACAAGGACATGCACATGCTGTGCACTATTATACCATTAAGAAACATGCATAATACGATTTCTGACTGAACAAGTCAATAAGACAATTTCCCCTCAGGGATTAATATTGAGTACCAAATACCAAAAAATACCAAATAATACACATGTGCCATCCCAATCCTGCCCTGTTCCTGAATGGCCCCAGTCTACACAATATCAGTTTCTCCCAATTCGCTTACACTACTATCTCTTAATGTTCTCATCAGTCATATAACCCAGTCCTTCCAGGTAGGTGGCAGGGGTTCTGTGGCTACATACAGTACAGGCCAAAAGTTTGGACACACCTCCTCATTCAATGTGTTTTCTTTATTTTCATGACTGAAGGCATCAAAACTATGAATGAACACATGTGGAGTTATGTACTTAACAAAAAAAGGTGAAATAACTGAAAACATGTTTTATATTCTAGTTTCTTCAAAATAGCCACCCTTTGCTCTGATTACTGCTTTGCACACTCTTGGCATTCTCTCGATGAGCTTCAACAGGTAGTCACCTGAAATGGTTTTCACTTCACAGGTGTGCCTTATCAGGGTTATTTAGTGGAATTTCTTGCTTTATCAATGGGGTTGGGACCAGCAGTTGTGTTGTGCAGAAGTCAGGTTAGTTGGACGATCATTTATTTTTCAACAGGACAATGACCCCAAACATACCTCCAGGCTGTGTAAGGGCTATTTGACCAAGAAGGAGAGTGATGGAGTGCTGTAAATGGTCATGAAAATAAAGAAAACACACTGAATGAGGAGGTGTTTTCAAACTTTTGGCCTGTACTGTATATGAACATCACCTGCACTGTGTACAGAATATAAGGAACAGTCAACTAGGTAGAAGGACACGCCATTTAATCAATAGAGGACAATGTTCAAAAATTAGTGATAAGGGCCAAGAGACGCAGAACCATGAACTGCTGCCAACACAAGATACCGATGGCTTACCACTTGGAGACTCTCAATACAAATTGTACAAACTCAGAAGATACTGAAACACTTGGAGAGTCTCAGTAAATATTGTGTACACTCAGTGACATTAATGTGGATTATTATGGACCAGTAATAGCATACTGCACGATAATGTGCAGTGAATACACTTGACTTGAGCATTCCTAGTTTTCATACTCTTTCTCTGTACGTTTAGCATTCGTTTCCTGAGAGGTTGATGCGCTTGCTGTTTCCTGAGCAGCTCTTCTTTTCTCCACCCTAGCGGCCCGCTTCTTCTCTTCTTTCGTTGGCATCTTTTCGCGTTAAAACTGATTAAGTTAGCTTTTGTGTTGCAATTACTTAGTACGTTTTCTTCAATTTTTTACTTAAGCTGGCACTTAGGTCTTCAATCTGCCTCAAGAATGATTAGCACTCTGTTGGGTAGGGAATGAGAACGGCGCCCATACGCATGCACCGCACGGCCACCCTGCTGTGCGCGCCTGAAAGTTGATTCTACAATAAAATAAAATAAAAATAAAAAGAGTAATAAAAATAATCACCCCGAAAGCGGATAGCAGACATCACGTAGTATATGTGGGACAGACAAATGAACAGCCACGGTAGCGTATTATATAGAAAGATTGGTGCATGTTTTAGTAGGAGACAGTATATTTAATGAGACATAGTCAAAAGTACAGCGCAAAGCTTGACTGATCTTTCACTAAGCACAAACCAAAACCCAAACTCAAAGCCAAATAAAGATGCAGTCAAAAATGTGTTGCTGCAAAATACAAAAACAAGAAAACACAAATGATCCATAATCTTAGAAATATATCACACACATATCAGGGCAACCCAGAAATATCTGCCTCGATCCTTAGGTTTTCATCCCAGGTAAGGAACAGAAACCCTAAAAAAGTCAAACAGAAGGTCCTTGACCACTAACTGCAGTGTGATTTTAAAAGGAAATGCATGAAAAAAGAATAATGGTTGACTGCCATGTTTGTTCTTTTATTGTTTACTATATACTGTACAAAGTCAAATGCATGTAATGTATTTCAGGTGGCAACTGTTATTATATATTTACATATTACAGTAATCCCTCCTCGATCGCAGGGTTTGCGTTCCAGAACCCCCCGCAGTAGATGAAAATCCGTAGAAGTACAAACCATATGTTTGTATGGTTATTTTTATATATTTTAAGCCCTTATAAACTCTCCCACACTGTTAACATTATTAGAGCCCTCTAGACATGAAATAACACCCTTTAGTCAAAAGTTTAAACTGTGCTCCATGACAAGACAGAGATGACAGTTCTTTCTCACAATTAAAAGAATGCAAATATATCTTCTCTTCAAAGGAATGCGTGTCAGGAGCAGAGAATGTCAGAGAAAGAGAGAGAAAAGCAAACAATCAAAAAATCAATACGTGCTTTTGGGCTTTTAAGTATGCCGAAGCACCGCGATAAAGCGGCATTTTGTAGAGGAGCGTCCGTATCCTCTAGGCAAACAGCCTCTGTACAAACAGCCCCTCTGCTCACACCCCCTCCGTCAGGAGCAGAGAGAGTGAGAGAGACAGAGAAAAGCAAACAATCAAGCACCGCGCGGGAAGCATATCGTATATCATTAAGGAGTTTTAGTTAATACGTAATACATGCTCTGATTGGGTAGCTTCTAAGCCATCCGCCAATAGCGTCCCTTGTATGAAATCAACTGGGCAAACAAACTGAGGAAGCATGTACCATAAATTAAAAGACCCATTGTCTGCAGAAATCCGCGAACCAGCGAAAAATCCGTGATATATATTTAGATATGCTTACATTTAAAATCCGCGATGGAGTGAAGCTGCGAAAGTCGAAGCGCGATATAGCTAGGGATCACTGTATTTATATTTGTGTGACATAAATCCTGCTGCTGTCCACAAGATATGTGTGCTGCTTAACATGTATGGTGAGGTAATCCAAAAAAGAGAAAGAGCCTTCTTCACATCCACTGCTGTTGGCTGCATTATAATAATAATACATTTTATTTATTTGTAGGTGCCTTACTAAACACTCAAAGGACACCGAACAATAGATAAAACATATATTATAAACAAAACTAAAATACAAAAGTTAAAATCAGACAGAGCAATAGTAATCAAAGAGAAAAAGCAGTCTCAAACAAATGAGTTTTAAGTTTAGATTTGAAAAGTGAAAATGATCCAATATTTCTAAGCTCAAGTGGTAGTGAGTTCCAGAGCTGGGGAGCAGGGCAACTGAATGCTCTGCTCCCCATGGTGGTAAGATGGACGAAGGGGATGGAGGATCTAAGGATGCAGGAGGGAATGGCAACATGGAGGAGGTCAGACAGATATGGAGGGGCAAGGTTGTGGACAGCCTTAAATGTTAACAGAAGAATTTTGAATTGAATGCAGAACTTAACTGGAAGCCAGTGAAGCTGCTGCAAGACGGGAGTGATATGGTGAATAGAGGGGGTTCTAGTAATGATGTGGGCAGCTGAATTCTGGACCAGTTGAAGCTTATAAAGAGATTTGTGAGAAAGACCAAAGAAAAGGGAATTACAATAATCCAGACGAGATCTGACAAGGCTATGAACAAGGATAGCAGTGGTGTGGGGAGTGAGGGAGGGGTGAATACGATTAATGTTACTCTAGTGGAAATATGCAGACTGGGAGATGTTATTGATGTGGGACTGAAAGGATAAAGTACTGTCAAGGATGACACCCAGACTGTTAACCTGTGGGGAAGGGGAGACAGAGGAATTATCAATAACAAATGAAAAATGATCAGTTTTGGACAATGTTGATTTTGTACCAATGAGGAGAACCTCAGTTTTGTCACTATTTAATTTAAGAAATATCGTAATTTTCCTCGCTCTGATACACTAACACTGAGGACTTTCAGACAATGAATCATTCAGCAGAAGTGTGTCAAGAAATGATATTGGGGTTCCTTTATACCAACAGAAATATGTCTGCATAATGCCTCACTGTTTTCTTTTTAATTTTCTTGCTTTATAGTCATTGTGTCCAAAGTATGTGTGTTTATTTATTTATAGAGTTTCGGTAAAAAGACAAATTTCCCCATGGGGACAAATGAAATTATCTATCTATCAATCTACAGTATCTATCTATAATAATATCATTCTCTTTTTAAATGTTTTGGTACATAACAGAACATAACAAATTAAGACACCCTAACAGTACTTTGGAGTGATACTGTAAAAGCACTGTAGACAATGCCAAACAACAAGGATCTATTACATTTTTACTGTTTTGAAATGATGTACAAAGCTCCATTTTCACCAAACTTTACAGACCTCAATTTGGGCTTCTCCCTTTTATTTAATTCATGCATTTATCTCTAGTAGGATTGACTACTGCAATGCGGTGTTCAGTGGCTGTTCAAACTGTTCTCTATACAGCCTCCAGTTAATCCAAAATGCGGCTGCAAGAATTATTACAAGAACAAGAAAATATGAACACATAACTCCAGTTCTTAAATCCTTACACTGCTCCCGGTTAAGTTTAGGGCAGATTCCAAAATTCTCCTATTAACATATAAAGCATTAAATGGCCAAAGTCCGACTTACTTGTCTGAACTTATCATGACTTACAAACCTGAGCGCACATTAAGTTCTCAAGATGCCGTCTGCTTATGATTCCAAGGATTAATAAAATAACAGTGGGAGGTCGAGCTTTTAGTTACAGGGCCCCTAAACTGTGGAATGGTCTTCCTGCTTCTATAAGAGATGCCCCTTCGGTCCCAGCCTTTAAATCCCGACTGAAGACTCACTACTTCAGTTTAGCATATCCTGACTAGAGCTGCTGATTAACTGTACAGACTGCATCTCTGTTGTTAGTCATTAGCACTAAAACATAAGTAACATGATAGTTATAATTGAATACTAACCCTCACCTATTCTGTTTCTGTTCTCGGTACTCGAATGTGGCAATTGGTGCCACGACCCACCTGCCAAGTTGTTTGCCTGCTTATGGTAAAGTCATCCCTGATGGAAGATCGCAGGAATCATGGGAAAGAGGGGTCCTTTCATCGGATTGGCTGGCCGAGCCGTGGAATGGCCAAATGGGGGAGGCAGCTTGATGGATGAGGTCTCCAGGACTCTAAAAATATCCAAATCTTATTATGTGATATCATCTACTGTTAAATTCTGCTCCGTACTTCTAAAATTTTTATTTTTATGCTGTATTAAGGATTTGTTCTGTTCTGTGTATTGTATTGTATTGACCCCCTTCTTTTGACACCCACTGCACGCCCAACCTACCTGGAAAGGGGTCTCTCTTTGAACTGCCTTTCCCAAGGTTTCTTCCATTTTTTCCCCTACTGGGGTTTTTTTTGGGAGTTTTTCCTTGTCTTCTCAGAGAGTCAAGGCTGGGGGGCGGTCAAGAGGCAGGGCCTGTTAAAGCCCATTGCGGCACTTCCTGTCTGATTTTGGGCTATACAAAAATAAATTGTATTGTATTGTATTAGTGGGGGAAAAGGTGGCAAAAAACTGCAACTGGCAGTTACTAAAAAAAAGATTTTGTCCAACATTTGAGGGGAGAGAAGCTCCCTGTAATTCACAATCTATGACAAAAAGTTCTGCAAAGTATCAAGCAAGTCGCTTGCGTGTCTTACGATCAGCAACTGAATGTTACCCGACATATGTGAGGGCATTTGTGATGTCTTGTGTAGTCAGTTGTCTAGCTGGTGGTTACACATAAGCCATCTTGGAAAATTTGTCAGAATTAAACAAGGTGTCTGCTCAGAAAATTAACAGGTCTGCTTTCCTGGGGTTCATGGGTTGGTTTTGCTCACACAGGCCCTTGACACAGCAACTAATTGAACCTCTATATATGAAATGCTGTATTAACATGTTTCAGTGTAAGTTACTTCTTCTCTCAGTCACAATGGGTTTTTATGCAAAATTAAATGGGGCTCAGAAATGTGTTAATGAATTGAAAACAGACAGACAGACTGCTACCTTTATGTATTAAAAAAAAAAAAAGTAAATAAATACAACCCTAAAAATATATATGCATAATGGTTATTAAAAAAAAATCTAAGCTGCCTCCTCTCCTCTTTATAGTTGAACTGGAATCGCTGAGCTGCCCCAGTGACACATTCCTCATTCATAATGGTGAGCCAGCATCACAAGACATTCAGCACAGGTAAAACAGCTTTCTATGACATTTATGTGCATATTTCCAAGTCTCTAGCCATGCTACCAAACCACATGTGGGCCCAAGGAGAGCCCTGGGTGTGAGCCACAAGCAGCCATCACCAAGTTACAAAAACACAGAGGAAATTCGAGCTGCCCTTTCTGCCTGAGCACAACGTAGCAGGCTGCTGAGGCCAGGTGCGTCTGAACATTCCCCCGGAGACACCATTAAAATATCACTTTCTTGGCACCACATTATAGGCTGCAGATGAATAGCCTTGCATTGAATAGACCAAATAAAGCAGGCAGTATATGATAAGACGTCCGCCACTCCTGTGTCCTTATCACATGGCACTGCGTTTTGAAGGCTATGGCAACCTGGAAGTCACTGAAACAGAAGTAGAAAAGTGGAGGATAAGGAACATTTTGAAGATAGGAGGAGAAGAAGCTGTTCAGAGCCCAGAAAATACCACCATCCAGAAGTAACTAACATTCACTTACAAACAGCTCAACACCATGAGCTAAAATCATCACTGACTCTTGAGTTATGCATTTGAACCCTTGAGACTGAAACACGTCTACTTTGGACAGCTATTGTCCGAGTTCTGATTCACAGCCATAAATGGCAGATCATGCAGACATCATGGAATTTGCTTGCTGTGAGACTGAACTTCTTCTGTGCAGTACTCGCCACTGCCTTTTCGAAGTTTACCAAATGTGGCGTGAAAAGCAGCAGCTTTAAGTGAACTCAGCATGCTAACCAAAAGAAATGGAAGTCCTGGCTGAGAACAAGGATATGATAGTGACAAAGTGGTTGTTATTCTGAGCTCTCCGGGTTTTATGAATTTTCCTAAATGTTTCAGTTTTCTAGTCCTTCCTAATGATGAGCAGGAGATTTTGACTGGAAACTCTGAATTTGGGTGTGAGTGTCTGTCAGTGTGGCCTATGAAAGGTGAGCTCCCCATCCAGTGTGGTGTACTGGTTAAGGCTTTGAACTTTAAACCCTGAGGTTGTGGGTTCAGATCTCACTACTGGCGCTGTGTGACCATGAGCAAGTCACTTGAGCTGCCTATCAAAAGAAATGTATCATAAATGTTGTAAGTCGCTTTGGATCAAGGCGTTCACAAATAAATCTATGTAACATTCCTCCCCACCAAGCATTAAAGTGGATGAATTAAGGTATTAACATACCAACAGTGCAATGATAGCATCTGACCAATCAGCAGATACTACACTGTTTATTCAATAATTGTGGGATAGGGAACACTTCCTAATTAGCAGCATCCATAGTCAAGCTGTCCAAGTGTTGTATGCATAGAGGAGGCAATGGATTGCCTTCCATGGCAAACAGTCTTTCTTTCCATAACTAGCAAGACCTGACAATCAATTCCAGTCGAAAGCTAGGCAAGGCTGGGCATTTCTCACTCCCTTTGACCTCTCTCTCACTGACAGTTTAGGTATCTTCTTCCTACGCTCAGCCAGGTTGGTCAGTTGTTGCCAAAGATCTTGAATTTTTTGAGAAAAAACCTTTGCAGTTGGGATGCCCTTCCTAACTCCCACATCCTTTAGTCACCTTTTACAACCGCATGAGGATCTGTAACCTTATTCTAGGCCCAAGTCATGGGGCCTAACCTGGGCATTTGAAGAACAGATGTGAAATTTCTCAAATATATTCAACTCTAAGAAAGACTCAGCATCGCTGTAATTACCATTTACAAAGGTGTGGAAGACCTCCTCACTCTGGGAAAAAGAGGAGTAGGGATGGGACCACTTCAATGAAAGCATGACAAGAGTATACGGCCAAGCCCAGCAAAATGAAAAATCCACGTTGACATCCATGGACACCTGTGTTCATACTTTGATATCGTTTTTGCGATTCACATAGGAGCTCTCATCCACACTTTGGGCAATGATCTTTATTTGTATGCCATGAATAAAACATCAACAACTCCAAGAAAACCAGCGATTTGCATGAATGCAACTTGCTTTAATGTTACCTCACAAGGAGTGACAGGGAAATGCATTAATCTGCAAACTACCTCACATTCAAAGAGCAAAATTCAAGAAATGGCTGGTCGTGACACACTTAAATCATCGCTGCGGCCAAAAAATGTAATGTTACCAAAGCTTTCATTTTAGTTGACAGTGTATGGCTTCTTCACATTACATAGACAATTTGTTACGGATATTACTCCATCTCTTTCAAATCAGTCTTTTTATGAGTTCATTGCTGTCCAGCATTTCCAAAACATTTAGCCTTTCCTGAAATGTGTGTGCCGATCTCTGCCTGAACGCCATCTTGTAACAGTTCCCAGTAAGTTAGGACAGCTCACAAGCTCTCCTAAATCCTGGTGAAGTTAGGAGTCGATTCCTAAAATAGGAAAATTAATATAATGCTTTTACTCCTACTCCTAAGAGTGGGGCTAAATTTGCATCACTCTGAGATTTTTCCTACTCTGGGATGCTTGATAAATATGGGCAATGGTCTTCAAAGAAGAAATGTTAAGGGACATTGCCCAGCAGCTACGGATTCCTGGTAGCATTGCCTGTTTGCACTTTTAACATATTAGCACACGTAATATAGTCCACTAGTCATGTGTTGGAAGGCAGTGGCGTGGTGGCTAAGACACTGCACTGCTTTTCTCAAAGGATCCTTATTCACCTCCAATCACGTCCACATTAAATCTGAACCCCAAATACAGTCTATGTAAATAATTGTTCTATAGTTACGTATTTAGGGTATTCTTCATTATAGAAAAACAAGTTTATTTGCTCCAAATCCTTGCTGGAAATAAATGGAAAGTACAGGTGAAGGTAAAGGAAAGAAAAGCAGCAACAGGGAGGAGAAACAGCATAAAGGGAGGGGAAAAAGTTAATTACAGAGTCAAAATGGCAAGGCATGAAAGGACAGTGAAAAAGCTAAAAGGAAAGGAACGATACTGGGAAAGATAACATGTATGAGGAACAGGAAAGATGCAGACAAAACAGTCATAAACCTAGAAAGATCGTGGACAAAACAAAAGACTTAAGTGCTGGGTCAGGTAGGCCAAACTGGATTACTGAAAGAAATGCATACCAGAAAAGAACAAGTAATGGGCACAAGAACTAGAAAGGAGAACAGAGTGGGCAAAGTCTTTTTAAGCAGTGACTCCCTATTTAGACTAGTGTGAAGAGGTCTGTGACACAGAAAAAGACAAACCTCCAATCACAGTCTGGCCAAACATGTTTCGTCTCTGTGATAATGTAGTATATACAAGCTTGAAAGGAAAAAGCTTGACAACCTAATTAAGACAACAATCTAAAACTGGGATTCCGGCAATTAGGAGATGAAGGAAGCTTGACTGCAGTAGATGAAGTCCCACCCAGGTGCATTTTATTCTATAGTGTTTCAAGGCCCACTGAAACCTCTCAGCAAAGTTAAAAGGACACTTGTAAAGTTTTGAAATGTTGATATTCTATAGTGGGATGAGCAATAGGGCACCCAATCCATCAAACACTGTTACCTTGTACAACTATTTTTATAACAAAGGGGAAGAAGTACTGAACATGGGAGATTATCAATGGCCAGAGTTAATCATTTCTTTTTGTTTACCTACAGTATATATCTAAGTGACCTTCATCCAAAGCATTCAGTAAAGTGCTCACAGTTAGAAATACAGTGGCTGTAAAGAATATTCCCCAGTAGTTTGGACGTTTTTCCTGAACCCATGATAGTTTTCTCTTGTTTCCTCTCACACCTCAACAACATATCTGTTAGGTTAATGTAGTTGGCTAAGCTGAATGTGTGTGAGTGCGTTAGGCATGAGTTGACATCCAGGGCTGGTTCCTGTTGTGATTGTGCATAGCCCTCTAACGAGAAGAGGTCGCTCAGTAAATTGTTCCTTGTTCCTCCCAGGTTTGTGTGACTGTTCTTTCATTCGAAACCCTTGCTGTTTGGATGATTGACTGTTAATTAGTGGCATGGCATGCATGAGTGTGCCTTACTGTTCTCTCCAAACCTGCCAGAGATAAAGCAGGTTTACTAAACCAATATTAGCACTGAATCATATACTGGATGTATTAGTATTAGATAAAAAGCAAAAAACAGACTGCAATTAGTGTGGCATGAAGTTGTGAGCACTGGCTGCAAAGAGAACTGGGGGCATCAAGGACACAGCATAAGTTGACAGGAGTCCTGGTGTATGCAGAAATTAGGATTCTGACTACGAGTCATGTTTTATATTTGACCTCTTCCATCGCCATTCAAATTATTTTCCAGTGCCAGGTGTTATCTGTTATCTACTTCCTTGCAACATCACAAGTGGGAATTCAGGGCAAGGTGTGTAGGTGGCAACAAAATTGGCTCAAACACACAAAACAAATGGTTAAGGTGAGGGAAATTTTTCAGAATTGATGTTAAAACTGGTGTCCCTAAAGGATCAATGCTGGGGCCACCGCTCTTTGTAATGTAAATTAATGATCTGGACCAGAATATGATCAATAAGATGCTTAAGTCTACAGATAACACCAAACTGGTGTTATCTGTAACACCAAAATTCCAGCAGGGCATCATGGACTTTGGAGTTGTAGTGCACAGCCCTGCTGGATAACGTCGGGGCCGCCAGGGGTCGCTCCAGGGAGAACCAGGGACTGCTATTTGCCCTATGCCCCGGGAGTACTTCCAAGTCACGTGAGCGGAAGGGATGATGTACTTCCAGGGTGAAAAAAAAAGGACTTTTATCTGACCCGGAAGTGATAAGGAATTATAGACTGAAGGATGAAAAACACTTCCGGGTCAGGAACTATAAAAGGACTATGGGAGCTCCCAGACGGCGAGCTGAGCTGGGTGGTAGGAGGGCAACGCGTCTGGGAGTCGGAGGATTGGTTATTGTTATTGTATTGGGTTATTTATGAGTAGTGTAGAGTGGAGAGTGCTTGGTGCACTTTATTATAATAATAAAAATAATTATTGTGGCACTTTTACCTGGTGTTTGGCGTGGTACTTGAGGGTTCAAGGAAACGCTAGTGCCCCCTACTGCTATACCTTATAAGAAGGACTTAGGAGTCAAAGTGGGCATATCACTATCTACATCCACCCAACAGACAGAAGCAATCAAGAAGGCACATAGGATGTGTGTAGTAAAAGTCAAGGGAGGTTACACATGCAGTATATAAGGCACCACTGAGGCCTTACCTGGAGTATTGTGCTCAGTTTTGGTCTCCATATTATAAAAAAAGACACAGCAGCAAGTGTTCGTAGTGTGCTGCAGAGTAGCACTTCAGGGACTTTTAAATCTCGCCTTGATGTTATTTTGAACAATCCTAGTGAACACAATGGGCGGATTTGTTGGGCTGAATGGACGGCCATGTCACAATTGTCCTAATGTTGCAGTTTTTATAGGCTCCTACCCCTCATTTACCCCTCTTTTGCTAAACCAATTACCTTACACTGGATTCCTGTTTTCTTGTGTTTTGAACTTTGGTTACTTTTATTTTTTCTTATAGCTACAATTTTGTGTTTTGACTGGTTCTTGATTACAAATTTCCCAATTTTTTTTTTAAATATCATCAACTGTACCTTGGCTCTTGATTTTCATTTTTTGGGTTGTTACATTTTTTTCCCAATAATATTATCACCCAATTCGTATTATCTAACAACACCACTAGTGAGACACATCTTATCACTCTTACTTCAAGGCTTCATCCTTTCATTCTGGATTTTCATTTGTTTACCTACTATCCATTTTCTCCCGTAATGGTATTGTGCTCCAGTTCAGAATACCAAGCCCTCCTTCAAACAGTAGAGTCAAGTCTCACACCTGTTTATGTCTGATCTCCTAATAAGAATACTATCAAGCACAGAATGAGGATGTGAGATTGTGGAGGTGTGATATGCTATTCTCAGGACACATCTTCTGTCAGACCTTTGGAAAGCCAAATTTTTCTATGACCGAATATCAAGGACTAGACTCTAATATCATTAAAGGAAAGTGAACAGCTCATGAATTCTAGCAAGAAATTTAGAAACTAATTCATTCAGTGATAAAAGTATTTGTAATTATTTGCTATTCAATTCAATATTCAAACCACAGCGCAGCACAGTGCTACAGAGGTGAGGGTTGCTACCTTCCTGCCCCAGGATCCCCTTGTTTCATTTCCCCATCTGGTCTCTCTGTATGAGTTTACATTCCCTTCCTGTGTATCTATGAGCTTTCTCCAAATATACTATATTGATTTAATAATCAGGTGAAAACTGGAACAACACTGATGTGTGGCTGTCAGAGTAAGTCTGCCCCAAAAGGACTAGCATCCTATTCAGGGTAGACCCCAGTTTGTGGACACTGCTGCTGGGATGGGATCTGGAAACTCAGTCCTACTACATGTCTCAGAGACTTTACAGGAAACATGGTTGCAAATGTATTCTGTAAACGCTTGCAAGCATTAACGCCTAAAACATTAGTGGGCTGTCATCATAGAGCGACCAGAAATTTAATATTTTTCAGTATGTGTTTACAAGAAACATGGGACTGTGCAGCTCAGGAGCCAACTCCAGATGGCATACCAGTCCATGGGAGGGTCCACCTACACACAATCACATATACTGGGCTAACCATTAGAAATATTCTTAAAATGCTTGAAGGCCTGGGTTCCTGGTACCACTATCTACTTGAAAGCCTGTCACTTAAGGCTTTGGAAAATCAACGGATGAAGAATTATACTTGTGTGGAGCAGCTGATGCTTTGACAGCCTTCATGCAGGCAGAACCTGCAGGAATCAAGTAACCCAACACCATGTGGTGATCCTTCTAAACATGCTTTACATTCACAAATGAGTACTGGTCTAACTGGAACTTGTACGAGAGATGAGGGTACTTTTTGATTAACTGGCACCCTAAACAGGTTTGTTTCCTGCTTTTAGAATGGCTCCTGTTCCCTGCGACAATATAAGGTAACAGTTTCTAGAAATGGATGGATGATTGGATGGCTGGATTGTGGTCTAAAGAGAGCAGTATCTTTGTTCCTGATTTGCTTCTAATGCATTTTGATGAGTGTTCTGACTCCAGTTTAATATGAAGGTTCAGAAAATGCATGGATGGATGTTTAGATAAGCAGTAAGACAAATGGCTGTGTAAAACTGACACCTACGAAGACAAATACCCAATATGCTCTCTGCAAAGTGTGCTGTCATCTCTGACACTGCTGTCTACGCCACTGATTACAAGCTGAGATTTAATTATACACCACCACCCCCTTACAAAGACAAACAGACTCCTCTGGCACATTCTTTCTTAACCCCCACACACCACTGAGTTAAGCCGGCTGCGCATCTCAGGCAAAGCAATAACACCATGTCTGCAAACGCATGATCCTCAAGAGGCAGCTGCAACCCCAACCCCCTCCATCCCACCATAACCTTTCAATCTGCAGTCCGCAGAGAAGGAGATGACTCACGCTGCAGTGGGCAAGAGTACTTGGAACTGTACAGGCTTCAGTGAGTTTGACAGAATAGTTGGGCAATCTTGGAGAATTCTTGGACAGCGATGACACTTTTGAGTTTACTTCAGATTAATAATCGGGACCCTGCCCTGGAAAAACGGGTTGGGAAGATCTTTGAATGGATGGAGGTCCGTTTCTCCTCTATGGAAGAATTAATGAATTCCATTCACAGTTTAATCACCTGATTTTAAAAGTATAGGTGTACTTTAACATCTTATCAGCTTCCGCAGAAACTATTGAAGGACATCCCCTGAAATTCTGGCTTGTAAGTCCCTCAATGCAAATTATATTTCACAACTTACTCATGTAGGCCTAAACTACTTCACTTTTTGTGGTGCCATAGGGTGGGGGTTACTTCCGAATTATAATGGGAGCTTACAATGGATGAGTTGTAAAAGACATGGAGAGATAGAAAAATGCAGAATCCACACAACAGTAAAGCCTCATCTCATTTTACAATACATCTACATTATGTAATCTTAGCGAGTCGAGGGCAGTCGCAAAACGCTCAAGTGACACAAGTCGTGTAGTGTGACATGCCGAACGATTCAGTCCAAATAATCTGCAACTCACCCCTAACTAAATCACACAGATGTGAATTTGTTTTCAATCATAGGCTTGTGTGCATGAGAGCCGACAACCAATGAGCACCCACCTATGAGTACAATACATATAATGCAGTTACGAGCAACAAGGAACATTGGTGTTTTGAACCTTGCAGACAGAATAAAGGCTCGTCTGTCTGATATCACGTTTTTATTTACCACAAAAGAACAGAAAAAAGAAAAAACACGACAGAGTTTGCAGCTGCACCTGTCATACCTGTAAACCCATCACATAGCACTGGTTCCACCAGGCACCATGTTACTGGCTGTCAGTTCACCATACTTTGGAGGTGTGAAACTGGGATAGAAAGTCATTACATAGTTGTCTAACCGGACATCCCCTGTGATTTCTAGTCGTATACACTTACATACTCAGGCAACAGAATGAGCAACTGTTGTTGTCAATAGGATATCACCTCTGCCTAGAATTCATGCAGTGTGACATCAGCTTTAGAGGCCTTGTAATTCTATAAGAGACTTTGCTCAAAAAGTGTGTTGATCCCTACAAGGTTACCAAGCCTCAAATCTCAGTAACCATGTCCTCATATAGAAGAAAGGAGATTTAAATCTAGCAGACCGTTTCATGTGATGTTCATGTGTAAGGCAGGCCAACTTCCAAATCACACTCATCATTTTTGTTCCATATGCTCATTTCTAATTATGAGGTTTAGATCTTAGATGGTGGGTTAGCAAAATATAATTTTCAGAAGTATAAACGGGACGTCTTCCATAAAACAGAAAAGTTCAAAACAGCATCCAACAGTACACATGAACCCCTCTTACTTTCTAAACCTGATTTTTACACTACAGGGTTGTAAGGAAACAGAGTAGTCTTCCAGACTGGTGAATGGATTACTGGTTCATACCTAGCAGAGTACACAATTTAATGCCACCAGTGCCAAGTGTTTCAACTGAAGGTCCCAGATAAATGCCTGCAATAGAGAAGGCATGGGATTGAATTAAACTGAATTGGGGTACAGTTTGGCAACAATATTAGCTGTACTCGTATGTCTTCTCTAAAATTATCTGGAAGTATAATTAAAGGAGAGTAAATTAGGACCCCCAAAGACCACCAGATTTTGAAATGATTGTTAATATTGTTCGTTTAGAGGCCATGTTAATTTATTTAACTTTGAGCTAACATAATTAAATGGAAAATCATTGATTCCTGATTCCAGAAAACGCATGACAGGAAATGACCTACCAACCACGAATAAGAAGACTCAAAAGGAGGGAAAGGTGATTTTGCTAGTTGAAGGGACTTCGCCCACGTATGTCAGCGAATAATGACATTATCACCGATGGCATGTTCTTTGAGGCCACAGCTTGGAACAGTCATCAAGCACCCTAGGGACAACACATGACATTACGTCTGATGTCACAAGCATCCCCAATCAGCAGGTGCTCTGTGTCAGCAAAATCAGGTACAGCAGGGAGCCCCTGAGTCAGCCCTCCCCGTGCAAAGAAGCAGGAAACCACGAAATTACAGCCGCTGATTCTCTTCCCCCCGTGGCTCCTCGGGTTTCGCTGAGCAAGACGGAGAGGAGCCGCGAGGAGGTGGGGCTGATCGGCTAGGCAGACTGCAGGCTCCACGCTCAGGGAAGACAATGCACACGGAGCTCCGACTCTCCTTCGCACGCACTGCGGTTTCCGCGCGGTGAGCAGTACCGTTTCAACGACTGGCAATGAGTTTAGGGACCGGGTCCGCCTCAGCCCCCGCTGTACTACTGAACCAAGGCAGGGCTGCGGAACCATCAGCGATCTGCTCAGCATTAATGCACTCGGACTCGTCACAGAACTCCCCATCTAGCAGACGCATATCTGCTGGGGTCAACCGCTCCAAGATTGAGACCAGGAAACGGCGCAGCTCTTGACATTCACATTAAAACGAGCTGCTTGTTTGGTGCTTCGATATGGACAGTACTTGTACGCATCTCTGATCAGATCGCCTTCATTCACCGAGTACAGACTCCGCTCTGCCTACAGCGCCCCTTTCATTCCTCGGCCCCTTACCTTCTCCTGGGCTCGCGTCAGTTTCTTCTGCATGTTAATGGCCAGCTTGCCCGCGGTAACCCCTTTCCCCATCTCAGCCATCTTGCCTGCTGCTGTTTTATGATGTTTGAGCGTTACGCGGGGATGCTAAGGATCCCGACCGGACGGGAGGCGCAGCTGGTTTATCCCTGCCACTGACAGGCGACGAGCGAGCTTCTGTGGTGGGCGTGTCGATGGGGTGGGGGCGGGGTGGAGGAGGTGGAGCATCGCTGCAGGCTTGGGTCGCCCTTTAAAGGAACAGGCGCCTGGGGATGCCTATGAGGGAGGCGGCGATGCCTATGAGGGTGTCCACAAACATTACAAAAAGGATACATCTGAATGATTAGGTGACATTAGCGCATGTCGCCTTTTCTAGTGCCAAAGGGCAGAAAGCAGGACATCACAGGGTGAACACAGACACATAACACATCATGGCCAATTTTGCTTCACCAATCCAACTAACCTGCACGTCTTTGGACTGTGGGAGAAAACCGGGGCACCCATAGAAAACCCACGTAAACACTGGGAGAACATGCCAACTTCACAAACATGGACGTGATCTTTGGTCTCCTTAATGCAAGGCAGCAACGCTTCTAATGCACCACCTTGCCACCTGTTGTAGTTACCACACCTATAGATCAAACTGTCAGATAACTAGCACATATAAATCAGCCAATAACAAGGACTGGTAGGATCAAGCTGTGGTCTGGGCGCCATGAATTTGGAATGCAGAGTAAAAGCAGAATACCTGAAAAAAAGTGCACACTGATAAGAGCAGAATATGCAGAATCCACACACATGAAGTATCCAGGATGAGATTTGAACCCAGATCTCTGTACATTGGTTTCAGAAAGTATTCAGACCCGTACACTTTCTGCACATTTTATAGTGTTGCAGATTTAATTTTAAATGAACAATTTTGCCATTTTTCCCCATCAATCTGTACTTATTAACCCTTAATGACAAAACTGAAAACATGTTTTCAGAAAGGTTTGCATATTTATTAAAAAAATCAAAAACTGAAGTCTCACATTCCTATAAATATTCAGACCCATAATTCAGTACTTTGTTGAAGCCCTTTGGCAGCAATTACAACTTCGGTTCTTCTTGGTAAGCCTCTACAAGTTTTACACACCTGGATTTGGACAGTTTATCCCATTGTTAATGGCAGATGCTCAATCTCTATTAGAATTGGATGGGAAGTGTCTGGAAAGTGTCATTCTTCTGGTCTCTCCACAGATGTTCTATAGATTTTAAGTCTGAACCTTCGCTGAGGTACACCAAGGGCAGTCAGAGATTTGTTTCAAAGCTATTCCAGCATTGTCTTGGCTGTATGTTTGAGTCATTGCCATGCTGAAAGGTGAACTGTCACCACAATTTGAGGTCACATGCCCTCTGGAGCACATTTTCTTTTAGCACCTCTCTGTATTTGGTTGCATTCATTCTTCCCTCAATTTTGACCAGTCTCCTTGTCCCTGCGGCTGAGAAGCACCTCTTCATAGAATGATGCTGCCACCACCATGCTTCACTGTAGGAATGATCTTAGGTAACTAATGAACAGTACCTGGTCTTTGCCAGACATTGCGTGGTGAGTTCTGTCCAAAGTGTTCAATTTTTGTCTCATCAGACCTGATAATCTTTTTTCTTCATGCCCTCAAAGTCCTTTAAATGTAACAATATGTCATTTGCTCAATAGTGGCTTCTGTGTTAATACTCTGTCATAAATTGATGGAGTGCTACTGAAACAGTTGTCCTTCTGATAGGTTCATCAATTTATGCAGAGGACTTTTGAGCCTCTTTAAGAGTGACCTTTGGGTTCTTGTTGAACTCCCTGACCAAGGACCTTCTTGCCCAGTTATATTCAGCTTAGAAAGACAGCAAACTCCAGAAGAAGTCCTGGTGGTTCCAAACTTCTTCCATTTCACAATCATCAAGGCCACTATGTTACTGGGAACACTAAAATCTTTATAAATAGTTTTATACTCTTTATACTCCCTGATCTATGCTTCACCACAATTTGATCATGGAGGACTTCATGACTTGTTTTTTGTCCTGACATGCAGTGTGAATTGTGGGACTTTATACTGTAAATACAGGTGTGTGTCTTTGTAAACTGTATCCAGTCAATTCAGTTTGCTGCAGGAGGATTCCAATCAAGTTGTAGACATATCTCAGTACTGAGAAAAGCGCTATATAAATGTAATGAATTATTATTATTATTATTATTATTATTATTATTATTAAGGATAATCAGAGCAAACAGAATCCATCCGATCACAACTGGAGTGCCACAGGGAAGGGTCTGAGTACTTAAAAATGAGAGATTTCAGTTCTTGATTTTTAATACATTTTCAAACCTTTCTAAAATATGGTTTCACTTTGTCATTATGGGTTATTGAGTGTAGATTGATGGGCAAAAATGGCAAATTTACCATTTAAACTGCACAGTTTAGGGTCCTTTTTATTGAGAATTGAATATTTTGACTATTGCCCTTTAGTACATGTCTTCATTACAAACATGTATGGTGTAACAAGGCCATTCAGCATGTTCTAGGTGTTTGCACATGGCCCTGTGCAAAGGCACTGACCAGCACCCGGATAGAGGGATCATTTTTCAAATGTGAGTGTATATAGAATAAACATTTAAAAGAATAAAGCCTGGTCCCTGAATCCATGAAACTGACATTTCTGCATGGCATTTTCTCTAAAAACTCAATTTCTTTCCTCACATTCCAAGGACATGTGAAGTAAATAAATTGGTCACCCCAACTTGGTTTCTAGTGTGAGAGAGGTTGTGTTTCATTTTTAAGTTTGGTTGCTTCCTGTCATCTGATAGTTCAGGGATAAACATCCCTAAAAAAGTGGATTCAGAAAAAGAAGCTGAATCTATTGTAACCACTAATTAATTTGACATTAGCGCCTACTGTAACTCAGGATCAGACCGTAGGAGGCCTAGCCCTAGCACCCTCAACCCACTCTGAAAAGTGCTGAGCAAAGAAATCATGTGGCTGTTGATGGTGGATAGATGTGCTATGATATACCCTCGATTCTATCCTGATTACAAAAAAGCTAAATCTATATGGGCTTTACCCAGCGTTGGTGCTTTAACATACTGAGTTAAAAAACAGTCACTGATTGCTTCTAAAAACTCCTGATCTTATGCTCCATTATTTGTGAGGTTATCCCAGTTAATATCTGAGTAGTTAAAGTCCCCCATTACTATAATATCCCCTATAAACTTGCCTTTTTAATATTACTAAAAAGATGCGTGTTGAAATTGCTGTCTGCATTGGGTGGTCTATAACACACTTCTAAAATAAGGCCTCTTTCCCTAATGTTTTCCAGGCAAAGCCACATGTCCTCACTAAGATGGGGCTCATTGTCCAACTGAATAGGACTTGCTTTTAAATTCTGTTTGACATAAACAGCAACCCCACCTCCTTTTCGGTTGTTTCTGTCATTACTAAAAATGTGTATCCCTTTGTTATATTTGTTGCTATCTTTATTATTTAGTCATTTTTCCATTATTCCTATAATGTCATAATTATGCTCCTCTACATACAACTCCAACTTTTTTTTGATACTTTTAGCATTAAGGCAAGCTATTTTTAGTGTGTTACTCATTTTACTTTTAAATTTAAACTTCATGTTTACACTATTGTTTGTTTCTTTATGTACAGTTCTAAACCTCTAAACAGTTCTAAACACTAAACTCCCTGCCCCCCATGTCCTAGTTTAAACAATCCTTGACTAACCTTCTCATATGTCTCCCCAACACGTGGCAGAACAGGTCCCATCTGTTCTGAAAGGAGTCCCAATGCCCCATAAACCTATACAGTACTGAAAAAAATGGCATGTAAGATTAAAATAAAAAAATATGTACATCGGTTGCACATAATAAAATTGTTTTTATTAAAAACTAAGAGGCTTTGCCCCCTGCTCGTTTCATTTTGACAACCACCCACACCCCACCCAGGACGCACTACACTCTAGCCGCTTCGAGTCTCTGCTGCTCATGTTGTGGAGGGGGGGGGGGCTGAACACACGCTAAGGAGATGCGGTCTGATCAGCTGCTATCTTTCTGCTGCTGCTGTCGAGTTGCATGTTCTGCTTGTCTTGCTGCGTGTCGATAATTTAAAAGCCTGTGCAGCATCTGTCCTTTTGTCTCACTGTGTTGTGTCGCGGGATGTTAAAGTGTCTCTCGTGGCACGTCAAATTGTCTTCCAAGAAGTGTGATTAAGTGTTTTAAATGAATATCTGAATATTTCTCTTGTGTGTGTGTTTTTTTTAACTTTTATTTCACTAACATTTTGCTCTTAACTGGCGACAATAACTCAAACCCACAACCCGTTGCTTCTTTGAAAGTCACAAAGATTTACCGCCAGGTTATCCAACCTCCGCTGACGATGAATCCACTTGGTGCGTATTAATATCCGGTGAGGACTAAACATAACTATTTTGACTTCTACTTAAATGACTGAAATTAGTATATTGTACATCCCACAAGATTCAATAAATTAAATATGATCGAATTATTTATTATTATTATTATTCAAAAGTGGAACATAAACAATACATGTAATATAAAGTAAATACTTTTTTGTCAATGTAACAACCTGCCATTCCCTTTTTTTTTCAGTGCATAACCTTATATCCTGCTCCAAGATTTGAGCCAGGCGTTAAGCCTTCTAATCTCCTCAGTCTTATCAGGACTGGCATTTGGCCCAGGCAGAAATTCAGAGGAAACTACCTTGTCAGTTTTGCTCCTCAGCCTGGCACCTAACTCTTTAAATTTGGATTGCAGAACTGACAGACTACCCTTATGTATGTCATTTGTTCCAACATGTGTAGTTATCTGTATTGCACCGTGACTTACCCAGTTATAGTGCTTAGTTGCACTGCACTTGTGCTGGTAATTACTAAGGAATAAGATTGTACCACGCATACGTAGACAAAATGCTGCCACACAGAAGCGTTACCACCCCATAGATGACCTCCTTGTTTGCCTATATGACAGTCCAGGTGAGTACGCCCTACTCTTCAGTTTTTCACAACGAGGGCTTTTAAATCTGTGGACCCTCCATCTCCTCCTGTCCAGGTTCATCATAGAATTAGAACACTGGAAGAAGGTTTTCATTCCTGTGGCATTTGAACATTGCAGTCATTTAAATCCTCATTTTCTAGCCTTTTCCCTTTTTCTTCGTCATTTATCTCCAATTCGTGCAAATCCTTAAGACATGTGGAATTCCCTTTTCCCTTCACAAACACTTGTTTTTTTTTTCTAAATGTCTTTCAGCCTGTTAGCTCTTCATATGATGCTTGGTACACAACAGCCAGAAGCTTTTACCTTCTCCCATTCTCTACTGCTCTAACCATTTTTAGAAATATCTCACTTTCTTCTGAAGACCCCAATTTTTCACCTACATTTACACCCTGTATGCACTATTCTTTATGAGACTGACTATTGACCCATTCTGCTATCTCCTTTCTTTAAGTGCACCTTGCACATCACTCCATATGTTCTGGATGTGTCCTCTTGTCCTTGTCCTCTAGTTGTTTGTCTCTCACTTTCTTCCCTTGCTCCTTTCTGTTGAGATTCTCTGACTTCAGATCTTTCTAGATCTGTCTGGTAGCTCTCACTCCTGTATGGTGCTGTGACCACACTATAAGAGATCTGCACATGGCTTACTGTTCCACTTTAATTATTTCTACGTCCTGTTTGGAGATTGTTTCCTGCCCTACACTCAACAGTGTCAGCATTGGTTCTGACCTTCTGGAAATTAATGAGCCTATACTGTAAATGTCTACAGCACTCTGGGCCTGTAAATGAAAGTGTGATTTGATTGAACTGGGTATCTGTGGTCTAAAGGTAGTATGGTGGCACACTGCTGCCTCACAGCTCTGCCATTTGGGATTTGAAATTGGGTCTTTACCACTGTTCATGTTGTGTTACCACATTCTCCATATGTCTGTGTGAGTCCCCCCATTTCCCTCATTTCCCTCACCCACCAACGACTGGCTAGCATGGTGAATTGGTGGCATTTAATTGATCCTGTATGGCTGTTTTTGCGCAAGGCAATGTCCCTGTGATGGAATGTTACCCCATCCAGGACTGTCTCCAGTGCACATTAACCTGAACTAGATGAAGTGGTCTCGAGAAAGAATGAGTTCTAATATTCCGTTAATGTTAGTATACTTTTTTGTTTAAACACATGGACATTTCTGTTTTTATTCTCTTTATGTCCCAAAGCCATTCTTTATCAAACCCATTTAATCCAGCTTAGTATCCTAGGGAGCCCACTGTCTATCTTGGCTATGTGTTTAAGACAGGGAATGAACAAGGCAGGGTGCCAGTTTATCATTGTGCACTCTCACATGCACACCCATTCTCGCTCTCTAATCCACATAAACTAGATATCTTTGGGATGTGGCCGGAAAGCTGAAACTGTAGTCAAATTTACTGCAGGCCTGGTCACTTGTGTAGGTGGAAATTGCAAAGTTATCCTTTTTTTTTTTTCCCCCAAGTGTTTCAGTTTCTTTCCTCATTCCAAAGACAATCAAATTGATGATTTTGTGCTGTTAGAACAGGCTCTGGCTCACCAGGTTAGAAGAAGCAAGCTGGACGATGAATGAATGAATGAATTAATACATAATTGCCAAGTTTTAAATTAGTAAAAGCCATGCCTTATTTTCCGTGCTACTTTAAATTATCACAGTGCTGACTATTACTGAAATGAAACGGTTTTCAAGGATTTCATGAAGCCAAAGAAGGCTGTAGGGAAATGGGTGTCATTTTGAATAGCAGTATTGAAAGAGAAACCAACCAGACCCCAAAAGAGAGCAGAAGGAAAGCAGAAAGGGCAAACAGGAAGCAGCAAATGGGTGTGCCCAGAAAAGAGGTCATTCAAAACAATTTCGATTTATAATATCCAAATTGTCTTAGCCAGAAGGCCCCACAGCTGCATGTTCTCATCTAGAACCATTAAGGTGTGACATCTTTTATTAGATCCACTAGCAGTGAAGAAGCAACACTTCTCACCTACATGTGGGGCTCCATGGAGGTGCCACGCAGCTACAGAAAGTGCAAATGAGCAGACAGGCATAGAGGAGGTTGTTGGTTGTTGGTGACTTAGCTGTTTGCAATAAAATGTGCATCTATAAAAGTAGTCAGTGAAAAATGTCAATCCACTGATTTTCTCAGTTCTTTAGGCAGGTTTTCTCCTCAGACCTACAGACATGCCTCTAGTCTACTTGTAATATCAGGTTCACTGAACTTAAGGATGTCCTTCCTTACCTTCATTGCTCCTGTGGTTTAATCTCCAGTCCGAAACCAGAGTCGTCCTCAAAGTGTTTTCCTTCTGAACTCTGCAGACATCCACGGCTCTATGTCTACCCCATTCTCTATTCCTGTCAAGGAAACAAAATGTGGTATGACATAGTAAATTAGCTTCCAGTAATTCAACAATTTTGTTCTCACCTCATTAACATTTTCTCCTGTTTCTCTTTGCTTAAAACATCCTTAATTCAGTCATTTTCTATTATTGATTCAGCAGGGTTCAATCAATCCACCTATTTTCTGAGGGAGCTTAGTCTAATACACAGTTACAGGGACCCAGAGTCAAACTCAGAGCCTTTTGGACCCCATGTAATCACAGGGTACACTCACACTTACACGCCTACTTATCTCATTGATTTAGAGCCGCAAATTAACCCAAAACACAGATTTTAGGATGTACGGGAAAAGTCAGCAGAGAAAGTGAGTCCTCTATGCTGCCCACTGTGACATTGTGCAGTCTATCAATATGGCTTCTTTTGTTTCTGTTACTGCAATTTGCTGACCAACGGCTTTTTATCGCGTTGCTTTTTTTATTCCTTTTCTTAATGCATTTTAGTCTTTCTTTGCTTGGTATTATAGTTTCATTTCTGCTTTCCCTTTCATCACTTTTGCCTTTCTTCCATTTCCCTATTTCTCTAATTTTTTTTATTTTTGTCCTCCCTTGTCCTCCTCCATTTGTGATTCACTTTCATCTCTATATTTTATTCTCATTCACTTCCTTCTTTCCTTTGTCCCACCCCTGTGCATTCTTCTATTTTTGTGTTCTCTGTTTTTTACAAATGCCTTCCTTAACTCTTGTCTTTCTTCTTCTTTGTCTTGTGTATGTTCTTAACTACACTATGAAGACAGATTACATGTAAAATCTTCCTTATCAGCCCTCACAGTTTATAACTTTAAGCAGGGCTGGTACTTTAAATAATGCCACCTGAGACAAGGGGCATGTGTGCTGCCCATTTTTCCCGAACCCATATATCCTTACTAGGATACACTTAATTCACATAAAATTCTTATTTGCTACACAGGCTTCATGACAGACGGCATTCTCTGAACACTGATATATATATCCATTACAACAGCATGGCCTCGGACAGAAGAGTCTGTATGCTGAACTGGGTTGCCTGCAGTCCAAACCTTTCAGCGGTTGAAAACATTTGGCACATTATGAAACGAAAAATACAACAAAAAAGACCCAGGACTGTTGGGTCATTAGAATCCTATACTGTATCAGACAAGAAAGGGATAACATTCTATCCCAAAAGTCTAGCAACTGGTCTCCTCAGTTCTCAGACATTTACGGACTATTGTTAAAAGAAGAGGGGATGCTACACAGTGATAAACATGGCCCTGTCCCAACTTTTTTAGAGACGTGTTGCCATCAATTTCGAAATTACCTTTTTTTTTTTTTAAATGGTACATTTTCTCAGTTTAAACATTTGATAGGTTTTCTATGTTCTATTGTGAATAAAATATGGGTTTATGATATTTGTAAATAATTGCATTTATTTTTATTTAGGTTTCTA
>JANRMT010062814.1:103460154-103507913 GCA_026402145.1 Polypterus bichir lapradei | reverse complement strand
ATATACTGTATATATATATATATATATAAATATATATATATATATATACAGTATATATAAATTCAAGGCATTCGTAGTCTGAATCACAATCTGATTGTATGGGTGGTTACCTACCGGGTAACGCTTGTGGTTGGTCAGCAAGTTGGCTAACATCCGCCATGGTGCCCTCCTTTCGGTTGCGAGAAGCAGATCATGGAATGGTTGAAATAGTTTTACTGTTAAATAATGCAAAGAGTACGCGACACGTGTTTCTCCCTAATTCTGGGCTCATCAGGCGTACACACTCACTGCACCCCCTCTCGGGAATCGAACCTCGGACGTCAGCGCATATATATATATATATGTATATATATATAAGGACAACTTGTGGGCACTATAGAGCCCCAAACTCCAGACACAATTGCAAAGACACAATCCCTGTGTTCAAAACATGAACGTTTATTTAACAAAATACCATTAACAGGTCTCTCTCTTACAAGCACAAGTCACCCCAGCTCAGTAATACAATTCTTTTCTCTTCTGTCTTTCCTCCACTCGTCTCAGGTGAGTGTTGTCCAGCTCCTCTCCTGACTCTGACTCAATAGCAGTGGTGCTCCCCTTATGCAAGACCCAGGAATACTCTGGGTCAGGTGGAAGCCCCACAAGTTTAAGGATCACAAATCCTTGCAGCAACTTCTGGCGGCACCCACAAAACCCAAAAAGGCTACCCTATGGGAATACAGTTCTCAGCATGCCCTGCCATGTGCCTGACCATACAGGTACCATAGCTCAGGGGTGCTGCCATCTAGCGTCTCAGGGGAGCAAATAGTCCAAGTAGGTTTCCTCCTTTTGATATTCCAAGATACTGGACTCCCAGCTGGTTAAAGATCTTTGGTTACATCCCTCCAGGATGCCAGCATACCTGTTTTGGTGTTGGCATCTTCTGTTAATCTCCTGGTTGCAGCAGGGAATGCCTCAACTTTCTTATTGTATGTTTCATTTTAACATTTACCCGGGCCTTTACACTATTCACTGCTTCAACATAATCTTGTCAATATATTATTCTTACTTCAGCTACTGACTGCTTTACATTAAAAACCCATTTAACCACAAAACCAGTTGTTTTTGCAAGACTGCTGACAAACTTCATTTGCTTATTGATTTATTTTTATTTTTTCAGTTCTTGGGAGATATGCCAGGAAAGAATTTCATTGTACCGAGCACACATGACAATAAAGTTGGTTGGACTGGTCAGCTCTCAGTCACAAAGCCTATTATCCATAAAACACTGCTCACCACTTTGTATGGCTGCAGTCTTAGCTGTTAATCAAGTAAGAAAAAGATTTTTTCAGTAGTCTGAAATGCAGTTACTTTTTATTTCTAAATGTTCACGTTAGACATGACTAAATTTGTCATCTTGTACTTTTGTGCCTGTCTTGAAGGTCAATAATAAAAAACACAGCTTCAAGTACCAAAGAAAATAATAAAATGGCGGATTTGCATTGACATCAAGTAGGCTTTTGCTTTTTGACTGTTCATATTTATTAAATATTTTTTGTAGATGTAATGACAGCATTTGATACACTGTTGAAAGAATGTCAAATTAATGAGATTTTAAGCAATTTTTAAGAAAGCTTTTGGAGTAAAAATTAGGTTTAAGTTGGGGGAGGCATTACCATTATGCTACTCATATATGGCATGTAGTGCTGACAAACATAAACTTGATGTAATGTAAATTAATTTCATGGCGTCAAAATAAATCTTGTAATATAGATGTGTTAACTTTCTTTTCTACAAGAATGTCTAAACTGCCCCATACAAAGATAAATTTAAGTCTCCTGATTTGTCAAGGAAGTTACATTCCCCAAATTTGCAGAAGACCTGCTTCATTAAAATTTCTTTTGATTTTTTTCCCCTATAATTTCTAATTTCATAACATTCTTTGGGGTTCCTGTTTCTTCCAGTTCCTTGTCCCCATCATCACAATTTCAAAATCCTGTTCCTGTTTTAAGAGTTGAACTTCATTGATGGTCCTGCATCAACTATTATATTAAACCTTCTTCAATGGGAGCACACATCAGGTGGTTGTTGAGACAAGTTGTGGGCTTAGCTGGTCCACTTAGTCAAACAGGTAACAAGCATGGAAGTACAGTATATCATTGAAATCTGGCTTCACAGTGTCTTTGTGAACACCATCACCAACAGTCAGTTATTCAGTCTGCAAAACATTATTGGTAGGCATCTTTGTTTTTGACAGGAAAAATATGGCCTTAGCCAAACTACCATTTTTGGGCCACGTTAATAAATACCTTCTGAGGTTTTGCACTATTTTCTAGATACAAAAATACAGCACATACTGTCTTTAAATTATCATATCCTAAAGATCTGTATGTAAAGGTTATTGGCATCTCCAACTCTGTATGTGTATAAAAATGTGCATTAGAATGGAGCAGTGCCCAGTTCAGGTTTGATTCCCGTCTTGTCCAGTAAAGTGTACAACCATTAGACCTTGAATTGCATTAAGAATCACAGCTTTATGGAGGGGTGCCAAAGTGAAAGTCACTGTAAAAGTCACAAAAGTTCCCAGAAAGAATATGGTAGACTCTGAAGTCAGCTAGAAAAAGGGTCTACGGTCTGACGAGTCCAAAATTAAGCATTTTGGCAATCAGATTAAACACCATGTTACATTGCACATTATCAAAAACACACCATCCCTACCATAACACGATAATTGGAGCGTCATGCTGTGGGGACGCACTCCTGGGAAGACATGTGAAGGTGGAGGGTAAAATGAATGCAGACAAATATAGGGAAATCCTAGTGGAAAGCTTGATGCAGTCTGTAAGAAATGTACACCATGGGAGATCTGTTTTTCAGCGAGACAATTAAACCAAGGCAAGGTTCTGGGGTGGCCAAGTGATAGCGCAGATCTCAGTCCAATTCAGTATTTGTGGCCGGACTTGAATAAGGCTGCTCCCTCACAATGCCCATGCAACCTGCCAAAGTCTAAACATGTTTCCAAAGAAGAAGGCAGAGACATTGCAATGTCCAGATGTGCAAAGCTAACAGAGTTAAAAACTGCAAACGCCCACACATTCTTTCCAGCTGATTTCTTTCTATGTAAGATAATCATCAATACAGTGTACTATCTCCTCTGCCATTGTTTTGGTCAGAAGCTCCTTGCAAAAAAAAAAAAATCATTAAGATTGTCATGCCATCTCCATGAACCCATCCATCTATATGGAAATATAAGTGCTTTATTCCCTCCACAAGTTGACTTTCAATGGCAACACTCTTATGATCAAATTCTCCTGCTCACTGTGTCTTTGAACATTGGTATGGACTTGACTATGATTGCTGTGGCCTCCCCCACATACCCACCACACGAGGCAGGATAAGATCCTCACTTATTTTTTTTTTGCTACAAGCTATTTGAGCAGCTACCACATGGCTGCCTTTCAAAAACAGCTTTTGAGTGCATTGTTTAAGTAACTGAGTTTCTGTTGTGCCTGCAACCTGTCTTGTTTGCTTTGGGTATATTCTTTGGGTTTTGTGTTTAAGTGTCTTTGCAGCTTTGATGGTTTTAGGGTTTCATTTCCAAAGACCTCGACACATTGTGCTTTTGATTCGTCATCCCTACATGTCATAGTGAATTTAAACTTGATGAATTAAGTTTTGGTGGCGCAGCGGTAGCGCTGCTGTCTCACAGGGTTCGCTTCCCGGGTCCTCCCTGCGTGGAGTTTGCATGTTCTCCCCGTGTCTGCGTGGGTTTCCTCCAGGCGCTCCGGTTTCTGTTCAAAGACATGCAGGTTAGGTGGATTGGCGATTCTAAATTGGCCCTAGTGTGTGCTTGGTGTGTTTGTGTGTGTCCTGCGGTGGGTTGGCACCCTGCCCGGGATTGGATTCCTGCCTTGTGCCCTGGGATTGGCTCCAGCAGACCCCCGTGACCCTGTGTTCGGATTCAGCGGGTTGGAAAATGGATGGATGGATGAATTAAGTTTGTATTTTCTGACCACATGCTTTGGTAACATAGCTGTTCCCAAAGATTCACCCTTGTCACATTTTCTCTTTTAAAACCAATCCAAGTCTAGTTTACGTGCAGGGCTACCATGTTCGCTAAGCACCAGAGTTAATTTCATTCATTTAAACCTTTGCCCAGCAACCACTATAAGCAATACCATCACGGCCCATGGATTGTGAATCGTTGGGTTATGCCACAATTCTGGCTCACAAGTTGGACCGTCCAGCATTTACACTCCAATCAACTGAACCCCCGACAGGTGATCTGTATTTAACTAATCATGTGACTTCTAAAGGCAACTGGCTACGCCAGTGAGGATTTAGGTGTCATCTGAAAGGGGTGAATACTTATGTAATCATTTATTTTGTGTTTTATAATTAATTTAGCTCACTTTGCAGAGATCAGTTTCCACTTTGAGATTAGTCTTTCTTATGTGATTCAAATTATGACAACAAAAATGTGAAAACTTCTAAGGGGGAGAATACTTTTTACGCAAACACAATGTATCTTTGACAATATGGAAACACTGCAGCTAAGAGTTTCCTATATCATCCCTGAAAAATATGAATTTGTATGCAATTGATACAGAGCCATTTAATATTTAAAGAAAAAAATAAACTTTTTCTTGCAAAGAGTTTTAGGAGAGGCAACAGCCTCTTATCATCATGTTTGTTGTCTACTTCAGCAGCTATACTGCATTTCCAGAAGCATGTGATGGGATAAACTAGCTATTATACAATTAAAAAATAAAAAAGGATGCTCACAAACAAAATATAGAATTCAATTTGTATCAGAGGAAGTTAATTAGAGAACACTGAAGTAATACTTGTATAGCCAATCATGCTTCATTAAGACATGATACGACACAGCAGCCCATATGCAGACAGTGACCAAACAGTTGTGTACTGACAAACTGAATGTTAAAAAAATTGATCTGACAACTCTGACTATCAGATACTTCCGGGATCTTGTACAAGTACTATACAAAAGACTTACAGTAAAAGCTAACTCCTTATCAGCTAAAATCCAGACTTGAGACAAGGGCACAGAAAGAAGCAACAGGAGATGTGAGAGTTCTGCAAAAAAAGGAAATTAAATATTTCTTGGGGATTTTGACAAGGTATATTGGAATGACTTTTTTTAGATTACCAGTATTAAGTCTTCAGAGTACTATCATGAACATAACTTGAGGTCTGCATTCATTTCAGTGGTGGTGTTAACACGTGAAGGGCCTGAGCAGCTCCTGTGCTATTCTTTTCACTGACTTTAATCTAGATTTATAACAGCATGTCTCCACTGAAGCCAGCCCTGACTTCTCACACATGCAACACCCCAGTCTTTGAACTGACTGGTTGTTTTACTACCACAGAGAATTGAATGATAAATAATGGCAACAGTGATGAAGGCTGCATCTTGGAAGAGCTGCATTGCCACCCAGGTGACTGATTCAATGAGGTCTGCCTCATCCTTGGGGAAAGGTTAACAAAATCTGAACCAAAGCTCAAATGCCAGCCGCACTCTAAAAGGCTATTAAGAAAGAGGTTAGCATAAATGAATGTAAGAAAATAAACCTGCACATATTAAGGGTGGCAGTACAGTGAGTAGAACACTGAGATATGTGCATGTACAATTTACTACATAAATCAATCTTGCTCTAGGTGAAAAGGTCAGCTACTCTGCAAATGCACAGAAGACATGATTACTAACTTTCCACAGTATCACAGCCCAAAATCCGATACCTAAAACTACACATTTAAGACCTTCAAAATCTGCTTTAAAAGTAAAATAGAACTGGTATGCTGTGCAGCCTCTGATCTTAGTGTTACAAAAATGAAATCTTCAGCACCTACCTTTTAATATATGTGAGCTATTCCAAAAAAGGTCCTTATTCTGCTGTACTGGCAAATGAACAGTACAACAAAAGGCCTCATGATTTATATCAGATATGCAATCCAGCATCTGTAGCATTAGGGGTTATCATCTGTTGCTTAGTATTACCCTGATGAGTTGTCTAAAATGTACTCGGTTTTGTCACACAGGTGAGCAGTCCAGCATTATCCAGAATTTCTTCTGCAAAGTTACAGTTGAAAACAGATTTGCCACCAACTCAAGGTACAGGTTTATTTTCCCCCCACCATGTTACTGAACAAATTATAACAAAAACACGTTACCAGTAGTTTCTTTATTAAGACCTATGTAGGACAGCAACAGTCACAGGGAAGTATGGGCCCTCTAGTGGTGCAGGTGTCTACAAACAGTTTTGTCCTTTTCCTTCAAGCACTTTATCTGCATATCTCAACATGGATTGCTGCTTTCTTTAATGACTATGGAAAGGTGTTGTGATGGAAATTCTTAAATGCTTTGATCTGAAAAAGCAGGTAAATAGGAACTGCTGTCTGAGAAACATACCACTGCTGAAAGATAACTGCATCTTAGGTCTGTGACATGATATTGGTGAATGCTAAAAATGTATTATATGAGTCATAGCAAAACAATACTTGCCATTACATTTAAAATTGCAGTTCACTAGTTTCTCTACACTGCCTATTTAGTCACCCTGGACAAACTCAACAGGCAGCTGCAATGAACAGCTGACATTTATTTATATCAATGGCTATTACCATTGTGCCAAACATCCATTCTACAAGGTGAGCCTTGGGACAAACTGCGGGGAGCATGTCTTATGTTGTTCTGAGAAAACTGACGAAATCAGAGAGGCCACATGTTGAACTGAACCCTGAGCAAACTGCAGGCAATCAGAAAAAGTGCAAATATGGTTCCTCTTCATTAAACAGGAAGTGACAGTCTAAGAGCTGCAGGGTCATTGCTGGTTACCTTCTTTAAAACAGAATATTCCACAGTTCCTTAGGATAGTAACACTTTGTTTAACTCCAAGATTTTCCTTCTGAAGTAGGAAGGCAGGACTGTGGCACAGCTCTGAAGGACACTAATTCTCTGCTTTTACATCCTGAAAGAAGGTAATAATTCCAAACATTTCTTCCTCTCTTCTGAAGCAACAGAAGTCAGATTCAGCCAAAAAATCCCCAATTACCATGTTCTCAGTATATCCTGTCAACAAACCTCACATTAATAGGAGCTGCAGGGGTCAGAAGCCCATGAGTTTTAGCCTTAACTGACTTGGTGAGTGGAGATGATGTGATTTTGAAATTCTGAAGCATCTGTTGAGAGGAAAAATAAAATGTTAATAAAATCCATTGCACAAAATATATTAAACTGTTTAGAAAAAACAATTGTAGTTCCTGATTTTCCAAGCGTGTAGTATGTCTTTTTGACATCAAGAATTACAAAAAATGGTGAATAAACTCTGATAATTCCCCTTCTTCAAGTTACAATCTTAAGTAAAAGTCTCAATTTCAGGGGTTACAGACTGAATACTAGGGGTTTTTAGTCTTGGTCTCATAGGCCTGCAGATTTTCATTACAACAGACTTCTTAATTAGAAACCAATCTTTAGAGATCACTAAAATATACTAATTAATAATGTGCCTTGTTAGGGCCAGTTTATACTTCACGCTCAGAACGCATATGCGCACGCATTATGGCTGCTACGTGTTCCCAGCGTACATTTGATGCATCCTCTTGAGCACAGCCTCAGAAATTAACATGATGTGTACAAGAGTTGCAGTGCCAGCAAAAAATTCAGTGTGTTCAAGTTGGAACTTAACGTCAGTCTTTGAGTCTTTGTTTACTATCAACGTGTGACAGCAAGCTGGATTGATGTGCATGCTTTGATGTTTAATGAATGGTTTGATGCGGTCAAGGAAGTCAAACTTTAATGCTGACATACAAATGTATTTGTGGTGCTCTTCTTTATCTGTTTCTCACATAGGCAATACAAGTGTCACATATTTGTAATGATGCAATACATTTTAAACATCTCGCATACCATCTTCTGTGCAATCGTTTTTTTTTTTTTTGTACGCATGCAACAGTATCAGAATGTACGGAAGCTTATTTGAGCCACAGAGAAAAAAATAGGGACACATTGAAGAAAAACAAGGGTCTATTTTGTGATTAAAGTGGAATTTTTGACTTTAATCTCGTAGTTTATTTTGTCATTAAAGTAGAATGCTGTAAACTGACCCATTTGTTAAAATACTATGGTAGGAAGCGATTCCACACAGAACACATATTCCAGCTCTCTGCACATTTAGAATCCTTAAATTTATACTCACTTTCATGATGAAATGTTTTAAACCATGTAGGTTACATTTTATAGATTAATTGTTAACTTCATCTAAATAATAAATACTGTTAATAATTACATGTGTGGGTGGCACGGTGTGGGGAGCGGTAATGCATCTGCCTTGCAATAGGGATTCACATCCTGGTGTTCTCTCCTTAGAGTTTGCATGTTTTCCTGGTGGGTTTCCAAAGTGTGCTCTGGTTTCCTTCCAAGGACATGTAGGTTTGAGGATTTGGCGATGCTAAAATGACGCTGGTATATACAGTATGTGTGTACTTGTATTCACCTTGCAAGGAGCGGATGCCCTGTCCAGGGATTGTCTGTGCCTTGTTCCCAATGCTTGCTGGAATGGGTGCATCCCTGGATTGATGGATGTAATCATTAAACATCCATCCTTTTCAAAGATATTGTGGCAAGGTGTCCTGTGAATTTAAAGGATGTTTCAGGCAATATACAACACAGCGAAGACAAACGTTGTTTACTCACAATGATGGCATTTCGCACTGTCACCTGGTGGAATCCCCCAGATTAAAGTAAAATATGCGCACAGGTATAAACAGTTCACCGCTTGCATAGCAGTAGCATCCACAAGTGCACCCGTCGCGTTAGGTGTAGTATAAACCTGGCCTTAGTGTGCTTATTCTGTTATTGCTTATTGTTATTTTACTTATTCTGCACTTTTCTAATACTGTATTTTATACATAGAGAAATTAACTGTTAAGTTTTATACATCTGAGTATGTCAGTAATACTCAACTATTCATGCTCTTCTTCATTGTCAGTCAATCATTTTCTAGCCTACTTAGTTCTTCACAGGGTTGCGGGGGGTCTGCTGGAGCCTATCCCAGTTGTCATATTATTTTGCTAATTTCTTTACAAGTATTTTAAAACAATTCTTCATGATGAACACACTGAGTTGTAAACAGAACAAGTTACCTGTTGGTTGCTTTATCATTTATTTCTCATTGTTAATTAATTACTGTTAATGCAACTTTTAAGACTAAAAGAAACAATTTACAAGCAAGTATCAGTTTTAACTTCATCAGCAGTAGCAATACTTAGCTTCTAAATTAGGAAGCTAGAGGGAATGAAAATCTGCAGTCACTGCGACGCAACACAACTTAAACTTACAAAGCCTGGTCACTACAATCAACTAATGCTCTATTTTAGTTCAAGTCATACTTGGAAAAGAAAAACAAACATCTCACCTGTACAAGAGCCAAGTGTAACTCCAGCTCTGCAACTCTCTTTCCAATGCAACTCCGAATGCCATATCCAAAGGGGATGGAGCCAAAGTTGTCTACACGGTCCATGTTATCCTTGCGCACCCAGCGCTCCGGGTGAAATTCCTCTGCATTTGGAAAACAGTCATCTGCATGTGATGTGGAATAGTGGCACAAGGCCAGCTGTGTCTGGAAAAGAACAGCATAACCATTTAAGCAACTCAAAAGACCAATAGCAATATTTATTTGATGCAGAAGTCTAGATGTCCTCATATAGGACACCTGGATTTCAATAATAGTCTCTAGGTGTTTATTTGCCGCATCCATGAAAAAGAATAAATCACGCCACATACTTTTCAGTTGCAAATGCAATGTAGCATTCTATGGGCAAGGTCTATAGATGAATACAGGTCTGTTTAACCACAACACAGATTTCAGGTCACTATAAACTGGTTAAGGCAGGAGACTGAAACTGCAATATATTTTATAAATGAATGAGAACATCCACATTGCTTAAGAACTCCCATTTCTGCCTTACAGTGAATTTTACATAACTTCTGTAAAATTTTAAGAATTTCTAATAAAGAATTTGTATTAAAGTCCACTCAAGGCCAAGTGGTTATCTAAACAAATTTTTGTTGAAGTTTGAAGAAAAATGCAAACACACTTAATATTAATATAAGGACTGATAATTCTTGATTAATGACCAATGCACCATTTAAAAGCACATTTTTGAAAAGTCTACTGTAGCATGCTTACCCCTTTGGGAACAAAGTACTCTCCCAGAACCATGTCTTCCTGAAGTATACGTCCATTCCCTGGGAGCACTGGAAAGAGCCTGTGAAAACAAAAAGTTAGAGAAAGGACTCTTCACTTTCAGTGGAAATTATTTAAGATAAGTAGTAACAAGTAATATCCATCAAAATCCATAGAAGGCCAGCAAGGTACAAAAAAAAAAGTGTGAGAGATTAAAGTTGTGTAAAGTATATATCCCTATTTGTGCACTTCCATTGTGTGAACTCAAGAGAAATAAAAAATAAGTGTCAAAGAGTATGTGGCAATAATAAAGGTTCTTTTAAGCCAGCAGATGTACTGTATGGCCAAAACTGTTTTAAAAGTAATGTCAATTTCCAAAACAGAAAGGAAAGAACAACAAGGCCATACCAATTTAATTACAGATACAGTATATAGATCTGCAGAGAGTAAAAACAGTCTTTTTGGAGATGGATTTAAAAACACCACACACACACATAATGAACAGAAGACTGTAACTACCGTAGCGTTTCCTTGACAACTCCCTTGATAAGGGGAAGGTATGCGATATCATCTGCCGTTGGAACTGTATGCGGGCCCAGATTGCTGGCCACCTCATTGTACACAGCTTGCTGGACTTGTGGGTTTTTGGCCAACAGGTAGGTACACCAGGATAGTGTAAAAGAAGTCTGTCAATAAAAATAAACACAATAAAGATAAAAATGCTCATGATTAGTGACACAGACATGATTTCTTGGCAATAAATGTGCCTCAGTGTGAATGGGTTCTAAACTCTAAAATCCATGAGTATTAATGACAGACTAAACACTAAAGTCTATTAAATAGATAAATAAAGCCATAACTCTTGACACTTTTCAAAACTAAACACATCAACTACAAAAAGCATGGGGTGGAACAGCTACTGGTTTTTAGACAACTAGTCCAACCAATTTGGACTTTTGAAAGACTAGTATCCATTTCACTGAAAGTCATCTCAGTACCGTATCCACGCCAGCCAACAACATTTCCGTCATGTTGGCATAAATTTCCTCCACAGTCATCTCCTTGTTGACAAGCAAATCGGTCAGCAAACCACCTTTCACCTCGTCCTCCCCTGCAGCTAATTGTGCCTTGATCTCATTCAACTTTTTGTCCACATGCATCTGACCTTAAAAAAACAAGAAGAATAGATTTATGTGTCTAGTAACTATGCAGGAATAGTGAATTAGAAAATGTTCTTACTCAATTCCATACTTTCACACTCTGATCACATGTAGGCTACTGAAGGAAAGGGACCCAGTGATAATATAATACAGCTACCACAAGTAGTCATGTTTAGACTAACTTAAGCAGTGTAATCGCCATTTCACAGGTTACCCGTTGTCTAAAGAGTGCTGCTTGAGACAAGGCTCTAAGATTGCAGATAAGTTTTGTAAAACTACTATATCTTGTGGCTAAAGTAAAAGTCAAGTAAGGCATCAATATGCACCCTTCATGGCAGTTAAACATTGCAGCCCTGCTAGAAAATAAAACAGTGGAACATATACTTAATATTTAATTTTCTACATTCACATACTGCAGACAAGTTCTAAATCAAAGCTTCATATAGCACGGGCAAGAAAATGTTCAAAATAGCATAAGCTTTTTTCAGATATACAGAATGCCTTCTTTTTTTTAAACTTACAAATTTGTAAAAGCATTTCAAATCTGTATGTTTGAGTGTGTTCTGTAATGGACTGGCATTCTAAATCTGTAGCATCTCAGGACCAAACACAAGTGTTTTCACAGATTCTTACTGAATTTGAAAAGGCCATCCCAAGACTTGCAGAACTCAATCCAGGGCTTTGGGATGATGGGGCGAAGCCATTTGGGAATAGCTCCAGCATACATGGTTGTCTTAAACATGCTAAACATCAGGTGTAGTGCATCAATGTACTCCAGAGTTTGTTGGGGGACATCACTCTCCAGACACCCCAACCGAGCCTCATAAAGAATGGATGCTACCGCTGTAGAAGGAAAAAATACAGTACACATCACTAAAGACCAAACAAAACCATATTTAACTGCATAAAAACCTAAGAAGCACATCTTCCCACTCCTTCTATTTCTGTCTATAAGATAATTGAATCAAGTAATAATCCCATAAGGCAGTTCAGATGTTCCAGGTGTTTCTTCTATTATGCTTCAAGATACGCATTTCCAGTGATTTGCCCTTTTTTGTCTCTACTCATGTAACAATAACAACATTTATTTATTTAGCACATTTTCATACAAACAATGTAGCTCAAAGTACTTTACAAGATGTCAAAGAGAAAGTTATAAGAAAAGAAAGACAAATAAGATTAGGCATGTGGGATATGGCCGGCAGCTTATCCCGGCCAATACCCCCAAGCCGCCAGGTGGAGTCCTCCCTGCAACGTGGAGATGCCCCAAATGCCAGCAGGGAATACTGGACAATGTAGTTTCTATTCTCAGCCCTGTTGGATACCTTGGGGGCCGCTAGAGGACGCTGCAGGGAGGCACAGAGACTATTTGCCTTACGCCCAGAAAGTACTTCAGAGTCACATGGACAAAAGGAACGATGTGCTTCCTGGGTGAAGAAAAAGAAGGATTTTTATCTGACCCGGAAGTGTTCCAGGTCACATGGACAGAGAGGGTGAAACACTTCCGGGTCAAGGACTATAAAAAGGACAGTGAAACACCAGAGCGTTGAGCTGAGCTGGGAGGAAGGGTGGCTAAGTGTCTGAGAGTTGGAGGATTGATTATTATTATTATTGCATTGATTAATTAATGAGCAGTGTGGAGTGGAGGGTGCTTGGTGCACATAATTATAATAAAAAGAAGAATTATTGTACTTTTACCTGGTGTTTGGCGTGGTACCTGAGAGTTCAAGGGAGCGGTAGTGCCCCCTACTGTCACAGGCAATAATATTAAAGAAACTAAATAAAGAAAAAACAAATCTATACGATCTTAAAAAACAGATAAATATCAAGAAGAAGAGCAGTGTCCTTATATACAATATCAAGTCCAGTAATAAGATCAGATGGCCGGGATAACAGGAAATAAAAAAGAAAAACCTCCAGTTAAGCTGAATAAAGAAAAAAAAATCTACAGGGGTTCCAAGGCAAAAAAAAAAAAACAAATGCCCAGCCCCCACTTGGCATTCAACCTAACATAAATGTTCTTAATTCATTCTGTTTTGTTTCCTGACTTTATGAGAGGATTTGATGAAGTTGGTTTCATGGACACCATTCTTCATTCAATGTACATTAAAAAAAGCAGCAGACCCGGAATAGATCGTTGTGGTACACCATATACAATATCATTGATGTCCTAAGTACAATCATCACCACAACTAACAAAGAATTTTCTATCTGTTAAGTAAGACTGAAACCAATTTAAGACGCTGCTGGAGAGGCCCACCCATTGTCTAAGATGATTTATAAAAATACTGTAGTCAATAGTTTCAAATCCTGCACTCAAGTCTAAGAAAACAGATATACGGCCTCTGTCCAAATTAACCCGCAAATCATTTACTTCTTTAACCAGTGCAGTTTCTGTACTATGATTTGTTCTAAAACCTGGTTGAACTTTGTCAAGAATAGAACGATTAATCAAATAATTATTTAGCTGATTAAAACCTGCCTTTTCTAGAATTTTAGATTCTATATTATTTTTATTGAGCAGGGGTTTAACAACTGTGTTCACTATGTCAAGTACACTATTAGCACATCAGAGACTTCTTTGATAAAGGCCTGTTGGATTGGGTCAAGGACGCAGGTGGAACATTTCAGCTGAGAAATTATTCTACATCTATTGGGTAGATCTATTTGAGTGAAAAACATTTAACTCAGTCAAAATGGCATGCTGGGATTCAAAAGGATTAAGTTTGGGTGGGGGAATATACTATATTATTTCTAATATCACTTATTTTGTGTTTAAAAAAATATAGCAAAAGCTCACAAGTTTCACTATTAGTCTTAAGGAGGCATCTCATTGAGTTAGCTCGGTTTAGAAGACCATCAATAGTTCAGAATAAAACTCTTGAATTACCAGCATTATCATTTATAATTTTATAGAAATAGAACTGTCTCTCAAGGCGGGCTGTATCGTTATTTTCAGTTATTTATGCCTTCAATATTTCATAGTGAACTACTCCATTTACACTCTGCAACTCTGCATATTCTCTTTTAATTAGACACTCTTTGGGTCTTCCAAGGTATGATAGTGTTGGAGGATTTCTTAACAGTCTTTTCAGCGGCCACTATGTCAGCTGCAGCTCTCAACGTAGCATTAAAATTTTACACCTTTACTGGTTACACTACTGGAATTATTAAGGTAAGCACTACAATCGTACTGATTGTTTAGATTATTAGCAAATACTGTAGCTGTAGATGTATCAAAATACCATTTTTTTAACAATATGCTTTTCATTAGTTGTAGTTATCAGTATCTCTACATCAAATAATATGCAAAAATGGTCCAATATACCGATATCCATGACCTGCCTCACATCAATGTTTAGTCTTTTTGAAATCACTAAATCCAGTGTGCATTCTCCTTTATGTGTGGTCTCACTGACGTACTAACTAAGATCAAACAAGCGGAGTAAATTCATGAATTCTCTTGCTTTCGGGTCACATTGGTTATCCACATGAAAACTGAAATCGCCAAAAATTAGGAACCTGTCATAGTACTTATTATTACAGATATCAAGTCAGAGAATTCCTCAGTAAAAGACATATATTTTGGAGGTCTATAAATGGTCAATATGCAATACTCCTTGAATAACCATGGCAACATACTCAAAAGACACGAAAGTACAAATCTTTATAGTTAAATTTGTTTGAGTAAATACTTGCTGAGCTGGTGCCTTTCTTGCCTTGGTGAATCAAATGAACAAAACTGTAATTCAGTGGTATGCTGCTTCATTTAACGCTGCTCCACCACCACAGCCGAGCCATGTTTCACTTAATGTAAGAAAACTCTATTTTCCTGTCACTGATAAGATTGCTAATGTAAAAAGTCTTGCTGGTTAACAATCTAATATTTAGTAAAGCCAAATTTAAGATCTCAGAAGAGCAAAGCTGAATGAGAGTGTCAAGGCAGCTTGAAATGGTGCTTAGGTTATTTGTGTTTATGCCATTTTGTGCAGATTTTAACACTGTTCTTAAATTTCTTTTTTACACTTCAGTGTCCATAAACAGTGATGTTATGCAGGGTTTTTATGTGTATATCTAACTCACTTTTGGAGCAAATGGTGTGTAACAAATATAAAAACAATCTATATTTCTGCACTTGAGCTTTCTGCACTTGACCAGGTTTTAGAAAAAAATACTGTACATATAAGTCACTACAGATGACCTGTGCAAAAGCACAAATTTAGGATCTCAAACAGAACAAAACCTAACCAAAGTCAGTCAAAAACTTTGTGAAGGGAAAAGTCCATTAGCCAAGATATTAGTGCAAGTTCGAAACCTCCTATTAAAAATGTTAACTTTGGTACAAATCTCTCCTTATGCAATGCTGGTACAGTTTTAAAACTTCACAATCTGTTACAGTTTTTCATGGGTATGGAAAAAAATCCCAAGTGCCAAGACATAAAATCTGAGTTAGATATGGTAGTAAGGATATATTTGTGAGGTTCACTTTAAAAAAAAAAAAAAAAAGATATCAGTTAACCATTAACTGCCATACCACACAATTTGTACAAGTAGGTCCCACCAATGAAACAAAATGTAGAAGCTAAAGCATCTATTAAAACATAAAGGTAAATCATGGAGTTAGGTGTGGTGCACAGCTTGTAGGAGGATATTACAGAATCAGAACAAAGCCAGAAGATAGAAAAATATGTCAGTCCCTCTGGAGTCTTTCATTTGACATGATTAGAGAAAGAGTGGTAGGATGACGTGCAATGCCATCAAGTTCCTAAAAGTTTGCATTACTGATTAAAGTGCTACCTTTACTTAAAAGTTGTTCTAGGCAATTGTGTAGTTTGCCTATATGGATGGGCCAGCCTTGGGAACAGCACATATCATATAGACTCTAGTATTAGCTGCAATTTTACAGTACATCCAAAGGAAAATAGCAGACCTTAATTGCCAGTATGACACAAATCACGTAAAGGAAATCTACAGTCAATGGTGCATAGTTCAATGAATATTTGCTATCATTTCCTCAAGTCATAGCAGATGCAGTTTTGCTCATTTCTCTGATGTTATATTACACCTAAATTCACATTTTTACTAATAGTTTCTTATAAAATGAAACATTTCTTCAAATATTACAGTAAGTAAGTAAGGTAGCAAAGTCAAATTACTCCCTTATAGCATGTGGGCCCAGGTTCATTTAATGTGATTTCTCCATAGTGTTTTCATGTGGTTTTCCTCCAGGTATTCTGGGTTCTTGCAAATCACAAGGCTAGATGTATCTTGGGATACCATCTTCTCCTCTTGACAATTAAACTACAGGCTAAAAACAGTTCTGTATTATTTTTTTATGCAATATCCTCAGCAGCAGCTCCTTCCAAAGACATTATTGTTTTTGAATTACAACAAAAGTTTGTATAGTAACCTTGTCCTGTTATTTACTACTACCTTTGTCTCTACTGAGAATTTCTTAGTTCAACCAATAGGAATCAAGTGTGGTTCTCAAACCAAACCACTGTGATCTTTGCAAATTCTTAGATCCAACATCCTACGTTTATAGCCCCCACTTATCTGTACTGTACTTTTTGTGGAGCTTGCACATTTTAACCAAGTCTGTGTATTTCTCTCTACTGTGTGCCAAAAATAAAAAATAATCCATCTATCCATTATCCAACCTGCTATATCCTAACTACAAGCATGAAGTTAATTGATAAATCTAAACTGGCTCTGTGCAAGTGTGAATGTGTGCGTACATGAGTGTTTTTGGCACCCTGTCCAAGGTTAGTTTCTGCCTTGCATGTTTTGCTGCTGGGACCAATTCACTTCCCATCTCAAGTGACCCTGAAAACGACAATGTTATGTAAGATTTAAAACATTTTTTGCAGTTTCCCCAAAAGAAGGAAAAAAGTATAAAATTATTATTAATACAGATAACAAAAATAATCATAATGCCATTTAGATATGTTTTAGCTCCAAAAGACCCTGAAATTAAATGGGGGACTAACTAACTGGAAGGGTGAATAATTGGCGTACGTATTTGTAAATATTGAATTTTCCATTATTACAACTTCACACAGAGCTTTGTTAGAGGATTTCTAGAAGAAATGTCAAAACCACAGTGGCTTAAAAATTAAATGAAAAAACAGAGTGCCTGTAGATGTTGGATATTAAAAAATATTATTATTAATTCCATACATAATTAAACCCACCTTCCATAGCATATTTGAAGAATAGGTCATTAACATTAGTCACTGTCTGACCATCCCCCTGCTGGCTCCTAAGGGTACGGATCCGGGTTACCAGGTCAGCCACCACTTCATTCACATCACCAGAGAATGCGGCTACATCCTTGGGTCGCATAATCTTCTGTCTGAGAACACTTCGCATTTTCAACCAATCTTCTCCCTCACTGCACACAATGTAAAATATTACTTTTTTGGGAAAAAAAATTGTGAAAGATTCCCAGGATACACTATAGCAACTAGGCAAGGTTTTATTGATATGTTGATGTAAAGAGACAATTCACATAGAAATATGACCATGTAGAGATGGCTTCCCCACCCCCAAATACAAGCACAAGAGCAAGATGGAAAACCATAAGGTTTCAGGTTCAGCTCTGCCTCTGCCCAAACTGTGCATATAAATACTTCTTTGAGATGAGTTCATAAATAAAGGTGCCTTAATAAGCAATTGCTTCCAGTATGCAACTTTAGGTTGGCCTTAAGTCAAGGCAGAAGGTTCATTCATCTTATACCGATTAAGGTTATGCCACTTAGCAAACTACTACCAGCCTGGGCGCAAATATTAAACAGAATTTACAGACAACTGTGCCCATATAAAAATAGAAATGGCAAAGGAAGAAGAATGTAGTGTTGGTATATATGAAAAAACAATACAGTTTGATTGAAAACTCTTACAAGCAAGTGGCTGGCATTCACTGCCAAAGATATACCCATCACACACATTTTTAACCTTGTATTAAAGCCTATGTGACATACACTAAGTCAAGTGAACACAACAGAGAGTCAGGTAGAGAAATGCCACTCTGCCTTTAGGGGGCAGTATATTTATTTAAGAGTACACCTATTTCTTGGCTATAAAGTAAGAACTCTGGACTCTACTCTAAACCTTGAAGATTTACTCAACACACAGTGATGCTCCACTTATGCAGGTCATGACTTACGCAGAGATGAGTCCTGTGGCCCGGCCACGCATGTCACGATATTCTTTCCAGGATTCCATGTTAGCTCTCTGTGGGGCCCTGCCTTCAGCCCTTAACACCTGGGCTACCAGGTCTTTATCTACTATGGACACCACAAACTGAGGCCCAAAATGAGATTTGAAAATCTTTCCATATTTCTTACTATGTTCTTGCTGAAAGAAAAAACAGAAACTTAATTGCAGAAATAGTTTCTCAGAAATGTTGCATTTGAGTGAAAACAATATACTGTACCGACAAGAGCTTGGCTTCCGAGTCAGATTTAAGACTTTCTTCTAATCAAAGGCATCTTTAATGAAAGCTGAGCCCCCAAGAAACTAAATATATCTTCTGAAGAGGCTATGCTCCTATTAGATCAATGAAATGCAAGCCCCGCCACTCAGCCAAGTTGTCTGTACAACTTGACATTTACAGTGAATTGGAACAAGAAGGTTCAGGGCACTGATGAATAAATAGATGGATATATAATTAGACACTGAACTCTTTTTGTTTTAGCCTTTTAATAAAAAGGAATAATCCATGCAATGTACAGGGAAACTACTCCATGAGGATCCCAAAAGTACCTAAAGGAGGACGAATCAACCACAAATTCTGATTGTCCTGCCTGCCAATCCACAGATACTTGGGATGAGAATCAAGCAGAATGAGGGTGAACTCTGCATTGTAATTCACACAGCATAGCAGTTAGCCCTTTGATCTCCATATAACGGGTTGCTAAAGAGCTTGTCCAGACTGCTACTTTTGTTCTGGTCCATTTAGCAATATTGACTTCTTTTCATTTAGGAAGCTTGCACACCAGGTGTTCTCTGAGTAACAAAGCTATCCTAGTCTATCACGGAGTAAAAACGACAACTACTACTGAGTTAACAACATGTCTTTGAGCTGCAGAAGAATATTTAAAATTCACAGATGGAACAAACAGACAGCTTCCTTGAATAAAACTAAAACACACATACAACTAAAACTACAGTTTTATTGACTGTTTCATATCATTCCCAAGTCAACAACCTACAAATGTGCACAAGCAATGGTGATAAAGGTTAAATATAACTAATTTGGAGTGGGCAAAATACAATAGCAACTTACTTCAAATTCTGCCAAACACTGTAAATAATTCACGTTTGTTTCTCGAGTATTTTAGTTTGAGATATTCAAAGATGACCCGGTTCGCTTCCCACGTCCACCCTGCGTGGAGTTTGCATGTTCTCCCCGTGTCTGTGTGGGTTTCCTCTGGGTACTCCGGTTTCCTCCCACAGTCCAAAGACATGCAGGTTAGCTGCACTGGATATTTTAAATTGTCCCTTGTGTGTGCTTGGTGTGTGGGTGTGGGTGTGTGTGTGTGCCGTGCGGTTGGCTGGCATCCTTCCCAGGTTTTGTTTCCTGCCGTGCACCCTGTGTTGGCTGGGATTGGCTCCAGCAGACCCCCGTGACCCTGTAGTTAGGATATAGCGGGCTGGATAACGGATGGATGGATATTCAAAGATGCAGCATCGAATCAAACAGCAAAGCACATACATCACAATGATTTGTGTCAGAAACAATTTATGGAGGCAATTACACATGCACATTCTTTTTAAGAGGGCAGCAGAACTTCACCATCAGTCTCTGTGTTCTCATGAGAGTGTGTCCAAAAATGTGTCCTGTGATGAATTAGCCAATTTTAATAAAGAAAATGGATGACTGGAATGATGGATGGGAGCATGTGTGGCCAAAATAATGAACTACAACTTAGAACACAATTTAAACGTGGTAGTAGAACTGCCAATTGTAGAGTTCCCAAGATGTATAACCGTGCCAAATCCAAAATAAAAAAAAAAATTAGGATTCATCTATTCTTCTTTCTACTTGTCTATCCAGTTCAGCCGCAAAGGAAGTTCCTATTCCAGGAGTATCCATTTTTGCTTTGTACCTGATGCTACTGGAATTTAAACTGGGGGTAACATGTTGTTGCAGCAGTTAGCATTACTGTCTTCCAGTGCCTGAGATTACTTAAAATCACAGTCTATGGCACTGGCTATGTTATGTTTACATGTTCTCCACCTGTCCACAAGGGACTTTCCAACAAGTACTAGTTTTTCTCACAAATCCCAAAGATACGTCTGTTAGCTGGCAACTCAAAAATGCAGCACATTTTGGTGTGTGCATGAGTGTGCCCTGCAACAGAATTCAATTCAATTGATCTAGTGCACAGCAGTGGGAAAAAAAGACACAAAAATTATTATAGGCTATATTTTATGTAAATATGAAAGACTCCTGGGTGGCATGGTGGTTAGTGCTTCTTCCATAATATTAAAGAGAACTGGGCTCAACTTACAACCGCACCCCTGTTGAGGTGTGCATGTTCTCCTGGGGCATGCAGTTTTTGTAGGTAATTAGGATATTTCCCCATTCCCGAAAATGTATATTTAACATTAACAAGAAACTCTAAATTGTTCCTGAATAAAAGAGTGCAAGGTTGTGTGTAAGGATGACCTACTATTCCATACACTGGTATAAATCACCAGCTCCTGTTTTCAATCAAAGGGCCATATCCATTCAGTGTCTTTAAATATAGCAGTTACATAGTTTGTTCGAGTTCAAACCAGGGAACTGTCTTCTTCCTGTACAGACTTAATCACGCACAAAAGCAAAGGGGAACATTCTCTCAACTTTATGCATGTTTGTGCTTTATGTGCTCAGAACACTAGGCTAAGAAATGTTTAAAGTGGTTCAAGATTAATTTCTGATGCGTGCTAACGGCAAAATCAGGCATCTAACCTAAAGTACTCTACTGAGAGATTGGTAGCATTTCTCATAATTTAATGACATGTTGGTTTCAGTTTAAAAATGATATCTTGACTCTGGGTCTTCCACGGAACTTATAATCTCCCTGAGTAACCAAAGTAAAAAAAAAAATGAGAAGGCAAACGAAAATTTTTGACAAGGTAACTTCAGTGTTAGGGCCCACACTATTTGCTGATAAGTCAAACTTCTTCCCTTTTCGTATCATTTCCAAATACACGGTTAAATTTGAATACCTAAATAAACTCAAATTCTCACAGCATCTTTCTAAAATAATTTGTTATTCGCTCACCTGAATCTCGTGAATACGACCGAAGCCGTCCCTCCAAAAAAACTCGATAAGGTTGCTGAGAGTCTTCGGTCCCGGCATCTCCTTAACTGACTTTATTCGAAGCGGCTCCTCTAGCACCTGCTGCTTGGTCAGTACGACGTGAGCCATCGTCTTCCTCTCATCCGAGGCCGCCTCTACGGTTTGCCCTGGTGTCATCTTGGAAATGTCATGGAAGGCGGATAGTCGAATCTCAAGATGAGACCCGCCCAGCTTCCAGTTTCTGCAGGTGGCTAGAAGAACGCTCGAGAAAGAGGACATGATGCGGCTGGCCTGAGACGTGTAGTCTGTCCGTGTGTTGTCGCTCTATACTTAAAGTGCCGCCCGCCGGGAGGCGGGCTTATCTGAGCAGCTTTAGACAGGCAGAACCACGCCCCCTATTGCAGGCTCGAGAACAAGCTCTTTGAATATGCCTATAGTTTTATTAAAGGCTGGTGTTGTTCTTCAGCACACGCGGAAAGGATAAAATTTCCTGCACTTTAATGCTAAATACCAAGCCCAAGCCAAAAACCTTTTTCTTGGATCGAAATTCAGCAAAGTAAGGAAATAAACACCCTTGTTATTCCTACAGAAAAAAGTAGGACGCTTTTTAAGGTAGAACTTTACTGTTTTTGACGTACGGAGTCAATGTAACATTTAAACAGGCGTTCTGTGGATATCCAAAACTTTTTTCATATCTACCTGGTGCCTGAACGAACCAGAACTAACACTCTAGTCGTGCAGTGGGACATTCACCAGTCGTGGGATTTCCCCAACACCCTAACGACACGCATGTTCGGTTAATTTGTGACATTAAACTGGCCCGGTAGTAGTCAGTGTGTGTCCTTGTGATGGCCCATCGCCCGTCTGGGTTTGGTTATTGCCGTTGTGCCCAGGTCGAGGAAGACACGAAACCCTTGTGACCCAGAACTCTATTAAATTAATTCAAAAATTGATGGACTGGTTTTTAAAAGCAGCTTAAAATAATATGAAACATTCCTTGATGTGTAATATCATTAACTGTATATTAAATTTTGCCATTACATTAAAAATGTAAACAGTTTAAAAATCGAATTCTTGTCACTCACTAGTGCAAATCTACTTTTTTAATCTGTGTTCTTTTGTACTTTAAGGGGGCAGAGAGAAGCAGCTCTTGGTCTGAAAGGTCAACAAAGTAAACCAGAAACAGACAGAACAAAGCCCAACATATTAAAAATTCAGTGATAAAACAAGTGACCCCAAAATAAATAAAGAAGTGAGAAAATAGATAGCATATACTGTACAGTGGGATGCAAAAGTTTGGGCAACCTTGTTAATAGTCATTATTTTCCTGTATAAATTGTTGGTTGTTACGATTAAAAATGTCAGTTAACTATATCATATAGGAGACACACACAGTGATATTTGAGAAGTGAAAAGAAGTTTATTGGATTTACAGAAAGTGTGCAATAATTGTTCAAACAAAATCAGGCAGGTGCATAAATTTGGGCACCACAAAAAAGAAATGAAATCAATATTTAGTAGATCCGCCTTTTGCAGAAATTACAGCCTCTAAACGCTTCCTGTAGGTTCCAATGAGAGTCTGGATTGTGGTTGAAGGTATTTTGGACCATTCCTCTTTACAAAACATCTCTAGTTCATTCAGGTTTGATGGCTTCCGAGCATGGACATCTCTCTTTAACTCACACCACAGATTTTCAATTATATTCAGGTCTGGGGACTGAGATGGCCATTCCAGAACATTGTACTTGTTCCTCTGCATGAATGCCTTAGTGGATTTCGAGCAGTGTTTCGGGTCGTTGTCTTGTTGAAAGATCCAGCCCCGGTGCAGCTTCAGCTTTGTCACTGATTCCTGGACATTGGTCTCTAGAATCTGCTGATACTGAGTGGAATCCATGCGTCCCTCAACTTTGACAAGATTCCCAGTCCCTGCACTGGCCACACAGCCCCACAGCATGATGGAACCACCACCATATTTTACTGTAGGTAGCAGGTGTTTTTCCTGGAATGCTGTGTTCTTTTTCCTCCATGCATAACACCCCTTGTTATGCCCAAATAACTCAATTTTAGTTTCATCAGTCCACAGCACCTTATTCCAAAATGAAGCTGGCTTGTCCAAATGTGCTTGAGAATACCTCAAGCGGCTCTGTTTGTGCTGTGGGCGGAGAAAAGGCTTCCTCTGCATCACTCTCGCATACAGCATCTCCTTGTGTAAAGTGCACCGAATGGTTGAACGATGCACAGTGACTCCATCTGCTGCAAGATGATGTTGTAGGTCTTTGGTGCTGGTCTGTGGGTTGACTCTGACTGTTCTCACCATTCGTCATTTCTGTCTATCCGAAATCTTTCTTGGTCTGCCACTTCGAGCCTTAACTTGAACTGAGCCTGTGGTCTTCCATTTCCTCAATATGTTCCTAACTGTGGAAACAGACAGCTTAAATCTCTGGGACAGCTTTCTGTATCCTTCCCCTAAACCATGATGGTGAACAATCTTTGTCTTCAGGTCATTTGAGAGTTGTTTTGTGACCCCCATGTTGCTACTCTTCAGAGAAAATTAAAGGAGGAGGGAAACTTACAATTGACCCCCTTAAATACTCTTTCTCATTATAGGATTCACCTGTGTATGTAGGTCAGGGGTCACTGAGCTTACCAAGCCAATTTGAGTTCCAATAATTAGTTCTAAAAGTTTTGGAATCAATAAAATGACAACGGTGCCCAAATTTATGCACCTGCCTGATTTTGTTTGAACAATTATTGCACACTTTCTGTAAATCCAATAAACTTCATTTCATTTCTCAAATATCACTGTGTGTGTCTCCTATATGATATATTTAACTGACATTTTTTATCGTAACAACCAACGATTTATACAGGAAAATAATGACTATTAACAAGGTTGCCCAAACTTTTGCATCCCACTGTATATGAAACCAGATTTCACACAGAATCATTCACCGTCTCATCATATTTATGTGTTGTTTTTCAAATGTCTTCTTCAGTGATGAAAACAGCTGACTTAAAGTCAAAAAGAAAATTGGTCATAAAAAATCCATTTCCAGGTGCTCTGGTATCCTCCCATACTACAAAGACATGCATCTTTGAGACTGTCAGTTTTGGAAAGGAAGATTTTTGTGGTTTCAAGGTAAGGTCTACATTTGATTTAGTAATACTTGTTAATACCGGCACCAGAGAGTGAAGAGTGCTGTTTGTTGTCAAACATGCAAGTAAAAATTTCAATCTTTTCTGTATATAATATCATAAATATACACATGAACTTGAATAATGGAAGTTGCACAGTGATATTTAATTCTAAAAATATCACTTAATTTTTGAACTATAGAAATATTTTATTAGCAAAGACATATCCTGATACTAGATTTTACAAAGACTGTTGCAGCACAGAAAAGTGCAATATATTTAAGGTAAATGTAGACTTTGAATGGGTTTCTGAAATCATTCATCATAATAAATTATTGATACAAGTATGGGGATTTAATTTTGCATTTTTTGCTTTATTGTGACATGTATAGATATGGTACATGTAGGAATGTCCAGAGAAGTGCTAATGTTTGCAGTGTACCATCTATGATAATTTAGAAGCAATGCATTTTACTAATAACCACATAACAAAATTCATTCCTTTTCCAACAGACGGAGAACTGCAAACATTAGCTCTGCATGGAAATTCATATGCCAAATGCTCTGTCTATATTTAATTTGAGCTTTTGGATTCCATTTTGCTGCAGTGGGCTGGCACCCTACCCAGACTTTGTTTCCTTCTTTGTGCCCTGTGTTGGCTGGGATTGGCTCCAGCAGTACCCCCGTTCAAAGACCCCTCAATGACTACCTTTCAAAAGGTAAGATGAATATTACTAGCTGGGAAATCCTAGCCATGTAACGTCTTCTATGGCTCGATAACAATTTATCAAGTGACATTTCATTTTCAGACAGACTGCCTCTCTCTTACAAAGTGGATAAAAGACAGATGGACTGGGGGGAAAAGTCACATTTGTGGAAGCTACTCCCAAACTGAACTTCCTACTGACATTAACTCAAGGTTATTACTCTTCAGCAATCTAGGTTCAGCCATAAAATACTGATAGGCAACCTTTCTCTTTTCAGGTGACCGCTGAGAAAGAGAAAGAGCTGCAAATAATTAGGAGATGAAATCCTTTCATTTGAATTGTTATTCAAGGAGCAATCTGTGTAATGTAATGATGCCATACTACATTAAGTTTTCATTTATTTGTTTCAATATTATTAAACAGTATATGGGTAAAATATTCTTTTTAATCTCCCAGAAGTACTTTTAGTTGGTGAAAATTCTAATACTTATACTGTGTAATAGACAAAATGGGTTAGCTGGCATCCTGGCCAGGTGGCCATTTTAATGGAAGGACGTGGGTAGATGGGCATCTTGACCAGGTTAGTTAGTGGTACCTTATAATGGATGGACAGGGTGAGACTGCTTCTCAGAGCAATGTGCTTCCCAGTACACTGGGTTGTGACATTCCTCTGCTGTGCTTCTTGTTCTGACACCCGCAGGGCTGCATGGGAGTTGTAGTTTTGATGGGTAGCCCTATTGGGATCCTCAAGTGCCAGTAGGGAGAGCTGCTGGAGACAGGCTATTTTTGTCAATGAGAAGTTCCACCTGACCCAGAAGAGCTTCCTGGATGCAATGTGATAGCACCAGAAATCCTTCCAGGTTCAGTATACAGTAAATTTAGAAAGTTGTTCCTCTTCACCCAGGGAGTCAGTGTCAGGAGAACTGTTGGACCTGGGAGGAGTGGAGAAGGGAGGAATTGTATTCTTGGAATTGTAGAGTGTGAGTAAGGTATATGTGAAAATAAATTCATTTATTTTGTACCTGGAACTGTGTCTGTAAAGTTGTGTCAAGGGTGTGGGGCTGTGAGACACCCATTAGTGGCCACAACTGTCATTGTTAGTGTACTACATTCAGTGGGTTTACAATTTAAATTTCTCAAATATGTCTGACACAAATGTGAGATTTATGGCTGAGATTTTTTATATAACGCTCCCATTAAGATGCAAGTAAAGATTAGCGTCTCCAGTTTCATTATGTTACAAACTTAATTGTGATTTCCCACTGTCTAGTATTGAGAAAATGTAATAATGAAAAATGAGTATGGCAATGTACTTCTTTTAGACAATCTAAATTGCTCCCCATCTGTCTTAGTTTATAAAGCAACAAAAGAAAAATAACTAAAACTAAAACAGCTTCAAAATGTTTATTATATTACTGCAATTCTTATTTTCATTGAATTTGGAATTTATTTGAAAATTCTCATCCTAACTTACAACACAGTGTCTGCTTCAGGTTCTCTTTTATCTTGCTGGAACAGTGCTGTTTTTGGCCTGAGAGTTTAGAAATTTCCTATACAGTACATGTGCAGACTTCAGTACCATTAACATTAATTTACTTAAATAATATACCTGCCCACACCACAAGAAAATCAGTCAGTAGGATGCTGACTCCTGGTCTGTCTTGATTGGCATCAGATCATCATGAATCCTTCTGACATCATGATAATCTGACAAAATACAACCACATAAATTGAAATATTAAATAAAATAAGATACTTGAAAACTGCACAGTAAAATACCGTGCATTGGTTGTGAATTGCATAAACTAAAACAACAAAACCTCGAATTAAGAATTCAGGTGAAAAAGGACAAGTGCACAATAACATAGAAAGAACATGGAGACTACACTCACTGCATGACTCAAACACAAGACTTTGGTGCTGTCCAGTAACAGTGCTAACCACAATGTCACCAGGAGTTTGCTGGATAGCACAAGGCCAGTAACCAGTTGAAACAAACAATTTTTTAGATACCAGTTGTTCTGCACCAGAACCGGAAACAGGGATTATACTGTTGGCTTCATTTCAACAAAGTGAAAGTAGTACAGGTAAAAGTTCCTTAGTGGGTTTTTCAAATTTAGCGGCGTCAGCCATCCTCCTTAGCAATTGGTGAAGATCAAGATGCTGTTCAGCATCATTATGATCAGCTCAGTGTCTTGGTTTTTTCAAAGAAGTATCAGGCGTGCTAATTGATAATATTCTTGACATAGTAAACTCTTCATTAGATACGGGGTTCTTCCCAGACTGTCTTAAGACTGCTGTAGTCAAACCCCTACTCAAGAAAAATAATCTTGACCCCTGTGCTTTTGAAAATTTTAGACCCATTTCTAACCTGCCTTTCTTAAGTAAAATTCTAGAGAAGGCAGTCATTATGCAACTAAATGACCACCTCAATAAACATGCTATTCTTGATAAGTTTCAGTCGTGTTTCAGAACAAATCACAACATAGAAACTGCACTCGTTAAAGTAGCAAATGACTTGCAGGTAAATGCAGACAGAGGCCATTTATCTGTTCTCATCCTCTTAGATCTGAGTGCCGCATTTGATACCATTGATCACAATATTCTTAGAAATCGCCTTAGTCAATGGGTGGGCCTCTCTGGCAGTGTCTTAAATTGGTTTGAATCCTACCTGACAGGTAGAAAATTCTTTGTTAGTTGTGGTAATTATAGACACATGATATTCTATATGGTGTTCCACAAGGCTCTATCCTGGGTCTGCTGCTCTTTTCAATTTACATGCTTCCATTAGGTCAGATTATCTCGGGGCACAATGTGAGCTACTACAGCTATGCTGATGACACGCAGCTGTATTTATCAATAGCACCTGATGACCATGACTCTGTTGTTTCACTAACACAATGTCTTACTTGTGTTTCTAATTGGATGAATAGTAATTTTATCAAGCTAAATAAAGAGAAAACAGAAATTTTAGTGATTAACAATAACGGATCTAATGTGGTTATTAGAAATAAACTTGATGCATTAGGATTAAAAGTCAAGACGGAGGTAAAGAATTTAGGGGTAACTGTTGACTGTGACCTGAATTTTAAATCTCATATTAATCAGATCACTAGGACAGCATTTTTTCACTTAAGAAATATAGCAAAAAGCAGACCTCTTATATCATTGAAAGATGCTGAGAAATTAGTTCACGCTTTTGTTTTCATTCAACTAGATTACTGTAACACACTCCTTTCAGGACTACCCAAAAAAGATATAAATCGTTTGCAACTAGTGCAGAATGCAGCTGCTAGAATCCTAACTAGGAAAAGAAAATCCAAGCACCATCTCCAGTTTTGATGTCACTACACTGGTTACCTGTGTCATTCAGAATTGACTTTAAAATACTGCTTATGGTTTACAAAGCCTTAAATAATCTCACTCCATCTTATATATCGGAATGTCTGACACCTTGTATTCCAAATCCAAAACCTTAGATCTTCAAATGAGTGTCTGCTTAGAATTCCTTCTGCTGTTATGCACCTAAAATCTGTAATAGCTTGCCAATAGGAATTCCCCAGGCTAATACAGTGGAGCACTTTAAAAAACTGCTAATAACACATTACTTTAACATGGCTTTCTCATAACTTCATTTTAGTTTAATCCTGATGCTCTGTATATTCAATTAATTACCATTACTATTCATGGTGGCTCCAAAATCCGTACTAACCCCTGCTCTCTCTTCTGTTCTTTTGCCGGTTTTCTGTGGCGGCGACCTGCGCCACCACCACCTAATCAAAGCACCATGATGTTCCTACATTGATGGATTAAAGGTCAGAAGTCCACATGACCATCATCTTCAAGTCCTTCCATGAGAACCCTAAATACAATGAAGACTGATCATTTATGTTAGGTAGAATGCCCAGAGGGGGCTGGGCGGTCTCATGGTCTGGAACCCCTGCAGATTTTATTTTCTCCAGCCATCTGGAGTTTTTTGTTTTTTCTGTCCTCCCTGGCCATCGGACCTTACTTTTATTCTATGTTAATGAGTTTTGCCTTATTTTAATTCTTACTTATTTTGTCTTTTTTCTTTCTTCATTATATAAAGCACTTTGAGCTACATTATTTCTATGAAAATGTGCTATATAAATAAATGTTGTTGTTGTTGGGTTCGATGCATTGCTGATATTGATCTACTTTCTTTTTTTCCAGTTTCACATACTACAAAGGGTAATGTCTTTCTAGATAAGAAATTACATTGGTGATATGATAGAAAATTGAACAAAAATGCTTAAGAGACAAAATTGAGGGTTGTTAATTTTAATAGAAAGCTATATTGTAGTGTGAAGCCAAATACTTAATATGTACAACCATAAAGGCCCTAATGCAAAAATGTCACTGGACATATCCAGCACACTGCATACTGTAACACATTGCATAAAAGAGAGTATCAAAGGAGGTACTACCTTTAGTTAAAGTACATGAGCCTTCAAATTTAGAGGGACTGAGGGCATGTGGGACAGGACCTAAGCTAGTGTCACATTCAACACTTTCTCTTTCTCGCCACATCGAACCCAATGAGTATTACCCACTCATCACACGCAAGCCAAAATGGCCTCCTTTGTTTTCAGCCAATGCAGTTTAATTATTTAATTCTAACAACTTCTGCTGTATTAATAAGTCTCTACATTCTGATAATATTGCACTTGTCATCTTAGTGTTTTACACTGTTTTTCAGATAAATTTATTTAATTTCAGATAAGGCAGTGAAGCATAATGCTAAAGGAAAGTGTTTGGCCTCCTAAGCACAAACATATTATGATGAGGTTAGTAGCAAAAGTATATCATGAGTAGGGTCCACCGGAACATAACCCATTTTTTCCAAAAGAATCAATGCTTCAGTACCTACAATTTCCATTTCCATTGGGGTTTTTCGGGAATATAATCCATGCAGATAACGAAAATTAACCGCATGTGCAAATCGTGTGACTTTTGCTTGTGGCAAAAAACAGTTTGGTTCATTATTTTTTTTTTTTTTGTTCAGAATACAATTTTGTATGAATTGATTCACTTATCACCTTCATCATATCTGCCAGTTTGAGTTTTTTCTGTTCTTTTCTCTGTCTTCTCATTTACTTCAACATTTTGTCAAGTAAGTTCTCCCTGTCAAATTATACTGTAAAAATGCTCATACACTCTATATATACTGTATATATATAAAGTTCAGCATTCTTATTCTGTCAATGGCAGAAAAAATAACCAGAATGACTTGGGGAAACAAGACAATATATCTGTATGATGTCACCACAAACCACACCAAGGCAAGCAGACTGAGAGTAAAAACAAAAAAAAAACAATAAACAAAGAAATCCTGAAGTGTGTGGTATGCATTAGGAATAGAAATGCACCAATCTATGACAAAAGAGTCATTTTGCAGTGGATCTTGCTTCAAAAGGCTGTGTACAAAATACTAATTGACAGATTAAGCAATTGTCATAGTTTTCTTTTTACAGTATGAATTCCACCTATCCAGAGATTACTGCATAAAAAATGTTTCCTAACATTTGTGAAAAATTTTCTGTTTATCCATCTGAACCAAAATCAAACTTAACTAACAAATTCAGTGTTATGGAGGCCAGAGTCTGTTTGTAAGACTGGAACCAGCCCTGGACTAGTAGACATCACACTTACGTACATACTGTACATATACTCTTTGGACTCTGTAATACTGTACTGGACTTTTGGTGAGCAATTTAACTCATCATCCATCATTGCACCAACTTGATCCAGTCCAAGATGGTGTTGGCTAATAAGAAAATGTGAAGTATTGATACAAGTATGCCTTATTCAGAGATGATTTACGTCCCAGGTGTTCCCTGCATGGAGTCTGCATGTTCTCTCTGTGTCTGTGTGAGTTCTTCCCACTATCCAAATACATACAGGTTATGTGAAGTGATGGCCCTGGCATGTGTGTGGTCTGTGCATGTATGATCACCTTGTGATAGACAGACACATAATACAGGGATTGTTCCTGCCTTGTGCCCTATGATTGCTGGGACAGGGTTCAGCTGCCCACAACACTGCTCTGGATACACATAAGATAAAGAGGGATGGGTGCAGTAATTTCTCATTCTTTAGTTTTCACGAGTCCTTATCTATGAAGCCCATGAAGTGACATGACATGTGCATGTGTAACTCTGTCTTATCAGTCATGCAACACTTTGAAACGTCAAAATCCATTAAGCAATAAATAGATGATAGTTTCTATTCCTTTTTATTCTAATGCTTTATATGTCAGAACAAATCTCCAGTCCATTCATAGAACCATAGTTAATATTTAATTACTTAGTTTTACATTTTTACCTTCATACACCTCCAAGTTTTGGCTCTCTTTAAGTGAAAAATACCCTTGTTATATTCTTTATCAATAGTTGATACTGTATTTCCAAGGTTGATATTACTTTTCAACATTTTGTTTTACCCATGGTGGCGCAGTGGTGCTGCTGCCTCACAGTAAGAGGACCTGAGTTCACTTTCCGGGTCCTACCTGCGTGGAGTTTGCATGTTCTCCCCGTGTCTGTGTGGGTTTCTTCCGGGTGCTCCAGTTTCCTCCCACAGTCCAAAGACATGCAGATTAGGTGCATTGGTGATCCTAAATTGTCCCTAGTGTGTGCTTGGTGTGTGTTTGTGGCGCCCTGCCCGGGATTTGTTCCTGCCTTGCGCCCTGTGTTAACTGAGATTGGCTCCAGCAGACCCCCGTGACCCTGTGTTAGGATATAGCGGAATGGATGGATATTTTACGCTAATTTTCCCCTGAAAGTTGCATTATTAAATTAAACTGTACTTATTCAATTTAAAAACCTCCTCTGTCAGCAGCCTTCAATTTTGAACTTTGGGTATCAGAAGAAACATGATACTTTATTTTTCTGCCAGAACAAACTTTATTTATTTTTTTGTTTACCTTTTGCCTCCATTCACTTTGCCCCCAATTTCATTTTCACCTTTTAAAGCACCCTTTTCATTGCTTTCATTTTCTGAAATTACAGTCTTACCATACTTTTTTTTTGTTTTTTTCTATTTTACCCTGTGTTAGTTGTTTCTTCAGGGGAAAAAATTATTTAAGTTCTCTATTTTTAAGTATTTCTTGACTATTTCATTCAACATTTTCCCTAACTCCTGATTTGCACAATTCTCATGTTCTTTGTTCTGAAAAACTTTCTTCCTCATTCTTACCTTCTTAAATCTCCACAGCCACTGCCTTACACCCATGTCTATACTTCCACCACCCCTGCTATCATTCAGGAGCTCTTCCTCTTTGCATATTAGCACAAGGAGCTTTTTTGTCTTTTTCCTTCCTCTGTATCAATGAATACTCGTTTATTCACAGTATTTCACAACTTCTAAGACACATCTCCTGAAATGTGTTGCCCATTGCTCAAAACTTGAAAGACAAAACAAAATCTTCACACTTCATTCACCAAACCTATGACTGATCTTGCAAATTGAAACAATGGACTAAAGTCTTTTTAACTTTGCACCAAGCCAAACATGACATTTAGATCACACATTTCTGGGTATACCTTACACTCTACATCAAAAAACACTGCCAGTCAAAAGAGCTCATGCCATTCAACAAATGTGGAGTTATAGTACAGGAAACTGACTGCAGCAAAAGACCAGGGAGAAGAAAAATGTCTTATTTAGCACCAATATTTGTTAACAACTCAAATTTACGCACAGTTCAGTGTTTGTAGTATTTTGCACTTCAAAAAATCCCACTGTAAAAGTCAAAAGAGAAAGAGAAAAGTTCAAGTGAAAGGCACATTCCAGTAAAATGTTGCCAGGTTAAAGTTAGGTTTAACCATACCACCATGTCAGCAGCCGTGCCACCTGAACTTCAAGACTGGTCATCCACCTGAAGCTAAGCATGTTTGGGCTCAGCCAGTACTTGGATGGGAGACCATCTATAACAACATTTATTTATATAGCACATTTTCACACAAAAAAGTAGTTCAAAGTGCATTACATAATGAAGAAAAATAAAAGACAAAATAAGAAATTAAAATAAGACAACATTAGTTAACATAGAAAAAGAGTAAGGTCCGATGGCCAGGGAGGACAGAAAAAACAAAAAAAAACTCCAGACAGCTGGAGAAAAAAATAAAATCTGCAGGGGTTCCAGGCCACGAGACCGCCCAGTCCCCTCTGGGCATTCTACCTAACATAAATGAAACAGTCCTCTTTGTATTTAGGGTTCTCATGGATGGACTTGATGATGATGGTCATGCAGACTTCTAGCTTTTAATCCATCACTGTTGGAACATCACGGTGCTTTGAGTAGATGGTGGTGGCGCAAGCCACCACCAAAAGGACACCGGAAAAAGAAACAGAAGAGAGAGTAGGGGTTAGTACAGATTTTAGAGCCACCATAGTGGCATAATGAATAGTTATTATAACGAATTGGATATACAGACTATCAGGATTAAATTACAGTGAAGTTATGAGAAGGCCATGTTAAAGTAATGTGTTTTCAGCAGTTTTTTAAAGTGCTCCACTGTATTAGCCTGGCGAATTCCTATTGGCAGGCTATTCCAGATTTTAGGTGCATAACAGCAGAAGGCCGCTTCACCACTTCTTTTAAGTTTTGCTCTTCGAATTCTAAGGAAACACTCATTTGAGGATATGAGGTTACGATTTGGAATATAAGATGTCAGACATTCCGATATATAAGATGGGGTGAGATTATTTAAGGCTTTATAAACCATAAACAGAATTTTAAAGTCAATCCTGAATGACACAGGTAACCAGTGTAGTGACATCAAAACTGGAGAAATGTGCTCCGATTTTCTTTTCCTGGTTAGGATTCTAGCAGCTGCATTCTGCACTAGTTGCAAACGATTTATGTCTTTTTTGGGTATTCCTGAGAGGATTGCGTTACAGTAATCTAGTCAACTGAAAACAAACGCGTGAACTAATTTCTCAGCATCTTTCAGTGATATAAGAGGTCTAACTTTTGCTATGTTTCTTAAGTGAAAAAATGCTGTCCTAGTGATCTGGTTAATATGCGATTTAAAATTCAGATCACAGTCAACAGATACCCCTAAGCTTTTTACCTCTGTCTTGACTTTTAATCCTAATGTATCCAATTTATTTCTAATAGCCTCATTATATCCGTTATTGCCAATCACTAAAATTTCAGTTTTCTCTTTATTTAACTTGAGAAAGTTACTATTCATTCATTCAGAAATACAAGTAAGACATTGTGTTAGTGTATCAAGAGAATAGGGGTCATCAGGTGCTATTGATAAATACAGTTGTGTGTCATCATCTAGAGGAAGCTTTGGCTGCTGCAGGAAGAGGCATTGCCGAGGCCAGCAGGCGTCACTTACCCTGTGGTCTGAACGTGGATCCCAATCCCCCAGAGTAGTAATGGGGACACTGTGCTGTAGAAATGGCACAATCCTTCAGACAAGACATAAAATAGATGTCCTGACTCTCTCTGTGGTCATAAAAGATCCATGGGAAGCCTTCATAAAGATCAGGGTGAATCCTGTTGTCCAGGCTAAAAATGGCCTAGTCATTCTGGCCCCCTAATTATCCCCTGTCTCTAATTGGTATCTCTTTCACCCTTTCATCACCAAATGCCCAATGTGTGGTGAGTGTGCTGACACTAAGTGGCTGTCATCACATCATCCAGGCAGATGCTACACATTGGTGGAGGTTGAGGTGGCTCCCCACTCACTATGAAAAAGAACTCTGAGTGGTTAGAAAAGCACCATATAAATATAAATTATTATTACTATTGCTGTAAAGTCACAATGGCACAGAAAACTACATTTGCATAAAGTCAGTATATTTGCATAAGGAATGCCCCCTTTGCAGCCACACTGTCAATTGTTCCTGATGGCCCTCACACCTTTCAGCCGTGAGAAACAAAAATGTAAAGATGGCCAACAAACTTGTTTTTGTGTGTGTGCTAAAGGTTTTTTTGTGGTTAAGAAAGCAGATTTAGGGTGTTTTTTGATGAACTGGTGAACCGGTAGCACATCCCATATCACAAAAGCAAGCTTTCCTTTTCTGCCACACAACATAAACTAATTCCATGAAACATTGCTATTGTATCAACAGGTAAAAATGATGGTCTGTGCATCTGACAGTCAATTGATTGTTAGCTGAATTTCTAGTCATTATCTGTTAGGTTACAAACATGTTATTTTCATGACATCTTTTAACTAAAACTGTTTTAGTAAATTTACAGTACATTACTGTCTACTGAATTGCAGTACTACTTCTTCTTTCGGCTGCTCCCATTAGGGGTTGACACAGCGGATCATCTTCTTCCATATCTTCCTGTCCTCTGCATCTTGCGTTGTTACACCCATCACCTGCATGTCCTCTCTCACCACATCCATAAATCTTCGCTTAGGCCTTCCTCTTTTCCTCTTCCCTGGCAGCTCTATCCTTAGCATCCTTCTCCCAATATACTCAGCATCTCTCCTCTGCACATGTCCAAACCAACGCAATCTTGCCACTCTGACTTTGTTTCCCAAACGTCCAACTTGAGCTGACTATCTAATGTACTCATTTTTAATCCTATCCATTCTCATCACACCCAATGCAAATCTTAACTCTGCTACCTCCAGTTCTGTTTCCTGCTTTCTGGTCAGTGCCACCGTCTCTAACCCATATAACACAGCTGGTCTCACTACCATCCTGTAGACCTTCCCTTTCACTCTTGCTAATACCCGTCTGTCACAAATTACTCCTGACACTCTTCTCCATCCATTCCAACCTGCCTGCACTCTCTTTTACACCTCTCTTCCACAATCCCCATTACTCTGTACTCTGTACAAACACTGGCTCCACCTGAAACTGTCACCCAGAAAAACCATAAAACAAGCAAGCCATAATAAACAACACCTCCAAAGTCAAAAAGACAAAACTTTTCAATTTTTTGCCATATTGGCTGTCACACTTTTATGGTCACAATGAAGCAGATTCTATTCCAGTATCTTTGGTCACAAAGTAGAATCAACCACCAGAATAAGGAGCTTGTCAGGGAATTATTTACAATTGTCATTTAACCTAGAAAGCATATCTTTAGGATGTGGAAGGAAAATGAAGCGAATTTAAACTCCACACCACGAAATAAGCAGACTTTTTCTCACCAGTCAGTAGAAATGTGTCCATAATAGAGGGCCAAAAAAGGACTCCTTTGGTGGAATATGAGGATGGGAGTCACAGAAAGAACAGTCCCATCAAGAAGATGAAGCAGATGCAATGTCTTCTCATAGGAAGCAAGGGGATGAGACACTCAAAACTCACATATTGATGAAAACAGCCGAAAGATGGAAGGAACTCAACCTTTTTATTTTAAGCCAAGAAAGATTAAAAGATGACATGATTAAGGTGTTAGAATTATGAATAGAATTACAGTGCATGTTGAATGTAAAATGATTTCTTTAACAAGGACATGGGGAACTAGATGGAAACATGTGAAGGGTAGATCTCATTAAAAACTTTAGAAAGGTGTTCTTCACACGGAAGTCCAAAGACACATTGAATAAATGATCATGTAGTGGGATAGAGAGGTGACTTTTAAGGATTTCAAAAGCTTTACTTGATTTTATTTTAGAGGGATTAGGTGAATAGGACTGACAAGCTTGTTATAATGTATGGTCTTGTCAAAATTGTTACACACACACACTGCCAAGCTTCCAGCATTGCCAACTCTCAACCTCCTGTACAGAAAATAAATGCATGGACAAGGCTTCAAGCAGCATTTCCTCAAGCCAATCCTACAATAAAAATGACACAGCTGAATTTGTCTTCTACTCTTAGCTGCTTATTTCCACATTGCCATCTCATCAAACTGATGTATAATTCATTTTAAAGACTTTCAAGACGGTACTTGTGATGGTAGGCACTATATACAAAATGATATTGATAAATGCAGCACTAATACACTAGTTTTTTGGACCAATGTATCTTGAAATACCTACTAGATGCAGATGTCAATTTTGCACTTTAGAATGCCAATCATAAGAACGGGCAGTGCTCTGCTGGGAGCCTGGACCACAGTTTACTTCAGAGATGTTGTACTTTCTTCCTGTATTTGTATGAGGTTTCTGCAAGTTGTCTTAAAAACAGAAAGGTAGGTCAAGGGGTAATCTAGAACTGTGTGACCTGGAGGAATAGAAGGTCCAAAAAGAAAGCAGATGGGCCAGTAATTAAACTGAAAACACTGGTTGAGAGCAGTTACTGGCATTCTTTCCAAGAAAGTCATAGAGGTTCAGTAATTATTAGATTACCATGGATGCTGAGGTAGGATATCACCAAGAATGTTCTCAGCAATGTTAAGGTAGCATTGACTTTGAGTGGAGATACTATCAAGATGAGGATGGAACACTCTGAGGAACTCCTGAAGCTGGTGGACAAACCCTCCCTCACAGAGAACAGTGGACACACTTCTGTAGCTGAGGATGTTAAAAAGTGGAAAAGGCTGAATAAAATCCAGACAAAAATTCCTGGATATTATTAGGATGTCTTGGTTAACAAAGGTGAGGAGGCATATTTGTATCTTGCAAGGAAATTGAAGACAACACTTCTTCACTGGCAGACTGGAATGTGGTGGTCCCCATTTTAAAATGGGATGATTACAGCTCTTGTGAACACACATAGAGAGGACCTTGGATGTGAACCCTGGTCCTGCAAGGCAGCAACACTACCACTGTGTGAGCTAAAGTGTGGTGCAACTTAACTACCTATCCAAGTCACACCAGGAGCACATCATCATTACTTCCTTTTCCAAATATAAGAGAATACAACATTTCTCAGACATGCCTGATCCAATTGAGGGTCTCAGGAAACCAGATCCTTTCCCGGTAGTATCAGGCACAAGGGAGGGGTGCCAGTCCACCATTTACAAATGTGTTATATCTAATCATTAAGTGAGTATGTACTTTACACAATTTCCGAGTCGGGTAATATGGTGGTGCGAAAAATTAAACACATTTTTTGAATTTTTTTTTTTATTCCTTAATTCTCTCAAACCTCTTAAACAGCAAACATAATAGACATGAAGGCATATAACAAAATTAGTGAATAATCCAAGTGAAACTGACACACTATTTAAGGCAAAGTGTGTACAGGTATTGTGTTATAAACCCCAATAATGAACATAATCACTGCTCTCAGCTTTTCAATGCCTTCAGTAAATCCGGCTCATACTACAGTACTGCATACTTGACAAATTTGGGTATTATTCTGCAGATAATCTAAGCAAATATTTTAATGACTGTAAATCTTAGCAGCTCCAGACTTTTTAAGGACATTTTATTCATCTTCGAATCAAAAAATTTCACAAACAAGCAATAATAAAGTTGTGGAGAGGTGGATAACTAAAGGTTGGATGAATGAGGGGCAAAGGCATTTGAGCTGCAGCTTGGCATCCCAAGCTAAGCAAGCTGAAGTCCTGAAACCTGCTCAGACACCATAGGCCTAGAATCCAAATGCAGGTCACTGAGCATTCACCTGGATGAGGAGGATTCATGTCGAGAACTCCTGAAACCAACAACAGCAAACCTATCATTTTAATATTTCCTTTTGTTGTTTTCATTAATTTCGTTTGTATATTGGGCTGTATGATTTTATTTATATTGTTGTGCACTGCCCTTGGGTACCTTGAAAGGCACTTTTAAATTAAATTTATTTTTATTAGTCGTGTTATTATAATTTGATTAACCTCTGTACTCTTTTCTAACATCCCTTAATTTCCTAACTTTTGCCTACAGAAATTAAACGGGGATTTCCCAGATATCCTTCTCATTTCATTTACAACATTCACTCTCACATATATAGTAATCTTTCTTTTAAGTTTATAGAAATGTTATATACTGTACAGTATTTTTTCATATATTCACACACATATTATATATACAAAAAAAAACCTAAGATGAATGGTCCAAATATGGTAATACTGCACATGTAATCCAATGTGGTGCAATAAAGGAGGAGACAGTCATGTTCATAATAAATCCTATAAGCCCTGTGTTACAATGGGGCCGTTTAAGACAAATGAGCCATCACACAATGTGCCTGAATATCCCAGTTTCACACAAAAGAGTAGGGGATGGCATAAAATTGGCTCCTCATGACAATGAGACCCAGTCCAAACCACAGGAATCCCGTCCTACATCAACCATTTGTGGGTCAAAATCTTATTCTTTTATCCATAACCCACTTAGAATAATTTACACTGTAAACGTTCGCTACCTGGCTCTAATTCCCTTCTTACATGTTATGAAAGCATGAAGGATGCGTTTACAAATGATTTCTGCATGTTACATTTTTTTGTTTTGCCTGTTTTAACATTCATTTCTGTGTTATTTCCAACTGTGGATATCTAATTTTAGGACTTGGTGAGGACTAGATGATTGTTAGCTGTGTCCTAATATGTTAAACCACAACAGAATGGAAAGATGGTTTACTTACCTTTTTACTTGACAGTTTTAATGAATGGCGTTTTGTGATATGGTGGCAGTGAGAATGGGGAATAAAAAAGAAGCAGCTGCCCTCAATAGGGTGGCAGAAACTGTGAACAGCTCATCATTCATGTAGACTTGTTGTCTTATTTCATCAAAAAAGTATCCATCAGGGCAAAGAAACACTCCCAACTACCCTTCATGGTACAGAAACCATAATCCTCTTAATTTCGAGGGTTTAAGAAAGAAAAGAAAAAAAAAAGTTTTCTTTTTTTTTTTTAATATATGCAGAGCTTGATGACTAAGAAAGGAATTTAGAGGATCCTTTAAAAATGAAGCATGATGACAATATTAGGGCAATAATTAGTTTTTTATTGAAACACAAAAATTGTGTTCAAAATCTATAAAAGAATTCCCCATTATGATCCCAGGATCCTTTATTGCTGTCAGTTAAACAGCCATAGCATAAGAAGTCACTTGCGAAAGCGTTTAAAAAGCGGGTGAATGTTCTTTCCAAGAGATGCCTTGCTCCGGGACGACTGGTATTCCATGTAAACAGTGTCGTCTGCACCAGACATGGAGCTCATTGTGCCAGCATGACGAGAAAACTATATGAGAGATTGGAAGAAACACAAACAAGCATAAGCAATGTGGATATACAATGATAGCATGCAATATGTGACCACTCTTTATCCAAGCAAGACTTTGGAAAAGAATGCTAAAACACAAGTCAAGGGCAATGGACTTAACAGACGGTCGCACCAATTATATCATCCAAACTAGTCACATGTTTTTTCAGCTTGGCACATCACTATTAATTCAAGTCTCGAGCTGCGCCATACCGTTCACACATTATAGGGAGTCCTTTTTTTAAACTGTATACATATTACATACTTAAAAAAAAAAAAGTCTAAAACAACAACCAAAAATACATATGTATAGTTGAAATATTAAAATTATCATGTAAGCATATTTTATGAAACAATCTCTGGCATATTTAGAGTTTGCTGCAATCAGTGGCACAGGTAACTGCATAAAGGCAAACTAATTAAACAAAGCTTAATTTGAATGGGTTTTAAGAACAGGGTTAATCACAATAAACTCTGAATAAGAGTTTTAAACAGAGTGGAAGCTTTACTAACCAGAGGCCTGGGTAAAAATATTGATTTGCTGATGAATTGTTATTTTTGTTTTAACAATTCAATATCGATTATTAGTCTCAAGATTGATCTCATGAATCTCAACCCTCATTTATTACTATATGTAGATTTTTGCTTATCTTTGTTTTTGGCATCTGATTAAGTAGATGGTGCTAATACAGATATTAAGGTTTTCTACAGAAAAAGCACTTTACTATCTCGCTTAAAATGGTGTGTTCTCTTTAACTGAAATCAGCATCTTAGACATTTAAATCAGATGTGTGGACTTACTAAGTATGCAAATGGTGTGTCAGTAAAGAACATTTGGATTAAAGCAAATCCATATGTAAGATTGCAACTCGGACGTTAATTATTGTTCTAAAACAACAAATCTGAGAAATCATTTACTGTACCCCAGCGTCACCCATAAACAATCTCAGTCGACATCCAAACGAGTAGAGCCTAAACAATCCACATTTGAGATGGCGGGTATCTCCAAGCTTCTGTTTAATTTGCATTGTCCCCAAAAAATTACAGCATCTATAGCAGCTATTATGTGTAAAGATAAGTGACTCCATACCACTCTTGAAAATGAGGGCTTTCCACAAATGATACAGGTTTTTGAAATGCTGTATGCCATACCAACCAGAAAGCGTTTGAGTGAAGTTATTGTACCGAAGTTTTATAAAGATTTTAAGCAAACAAGCACCACATCTCTCAGGCCAATGGGGAGAGTAGCCCTAACTTGCGACAGTCCATGGCAACAGATACATATGTGAAGAATCACACGTCACTACATTAGAAATGACAGGGTAACTGTGGGGGATGTGTTGCAGACAAGCATGCTGTATGCCAGTCAACCCGTGAGCCACCTTGCTGCCTATATACAAAGCTGCTGAGATGCTGATGTTTCAAAAACCTTTCTAGCATTTCCAGTGCGCTGTTCCATTGTGTGACCATATCAATCACAAGTTTGTGTTTTGCCAAATCCAATAATTGTTGTTTCTCCTTTAGCATGTCGTAGATGTATTGCTATGGTGGAAAACATTTGGAACTTGCCTCAAACATCAAAGCAAGCGAGCAATTGTTGGAATTTTCAGAGCAGCCTGTCATACAAAAGTGAAAGCATGCCAACTTCAAATAGCTCCGTAATAGTGGCATTATCAGTCATGACAGTCAGCTCTTTTTCTTTTATGTTCCATTCATTCAGTGCTGCTGTCATCAAGCATCAGATCTAGATCCTCATTTTAAAATGCTTCCTTTTTGTCTGAGGATTGTTAGGACACATTTTCAAGACTGATTATTCCCACTCTTGTTTTTCCTTTCATTTGTGACTTTCACAGACAGACCAGGAAAAAGAAAGATGTTGCTGTTCTCCACTACAGTCAGTAATATATCAAGTTTACTTTCACTCAAGTTTCATTTTCTGTGTTCTCTCAAAGTTTGTACTAAAGATTTTGCTCAGGGACATTAATATTGTGATTACACAATGAGTATTCAGATAGGGCCCCTTTAAGCCATATATGGTTACTGGATGGAGGCAACAGGCAGGGGCTGAAAGCTGTAAACATACCAATACTTTTAAGTCAATATGAGAAAAATAATGGAACTAGCTGTGGCACATGGTGTAGCCCAGTTTTATAAATATTAGCTTCCCTTTTCAACATAAACACAATTTCAGAATGGAATCTAAGCAAGGTTTTATACATGAAGTACCAAAACTTTATCTCGTTATCTCGTACACATGTAACAATATTGACCCTGTAAACATTTTTGGATTTGTATAGTATCGACCCAATTGTGACAGACAGTGAAATGAAGTAGCACTTCAAACAATGCTGGGATGTAGGTGGCCTATAAAAAAGCCACTGTTTATACCATGTTTCATACTGCTGTCATGTTCCTTGGACACCTTCAAATGCCACCACTGCTGCCCCGGTCTTCCACAGCTCATTCAATGCAGCTCCTCTCACCTCATACACTGCCTGCACAATCACATGGCTCGCACCACCTTACGCCACATGCTTGGTGTTTTCAATGTAGCATACAAGTGAATGTTTCCTTCTTTTAGTGGCTGTGCTGCACAATTGTGAATAAAAGGATGAGAATGTAACCATTATTTAAAAATGAAATTGGTTTCTATTTTTAAAAGAAAGTGTGCAACCAAATTGCTCAAATCATTTACTGTAATTTTGTTGAGCATGAAAGATACTATAGATAGTATTTATTACTATATTTACTTTATTTAATACCAATAGGGACTCTGCTCTGTTGGGTCCTTGAGCAAGGCCCTTAACCTGCAATTGCTGAGTGCTTTAAGTAGTGAGAAAAGCGCTATATAAATGCAAAGAATTATTATTATTATTATTATAATTGTTTGCTATATTGGCTTTTTAAATTATTTATTCACACATTTGTTTATTTCTCGTTTGTTGCTTGTCTTCTTCCCTTGCAATTAATTCCTTTGACATCCTGTAAAGCACTTCAAGCTACATGCCTTGTATGAAAATTTGCAATAGAAATAACTTGTTGTGACTGCTGAAGAATCATGCATACAGGAATTTGTCACTACTGTATAAATAAAGTTTCCTTATTTTGGTAGCTGATGTTACAGCCACAAGTATCGTGGTTTTGAGAATTGGGTGTTTCAGACAATAATTCATAATGTGTAACAGTGATTACTGAAAAACAAGTTTTTGGTTTGGGGGGCCAGTGAACCACACCTCGCAGAAACCATTTCAGCAACAGATGTTTTTGCTCCTCCCATTACACAAGTAAGGATGATACTGCTGAACAATAAATAGCCATTCATTTAAAACAAAGTATTGCTTTTGTAGGTGGTTTAATAAACACCATCATTTAGAGCAGAAGTCCTAAAGTTTGATAATAGAGGGCAGCAGTGGTTATAGGTTTTTGTTTGAACTTAATTTGTTTTTGTTTGAACCTAATTGGAAGCCAGTTATTGCTACGTAAGCAACTATTTCTCAAGAAACATTCTGCTATATTTAGTTAATTTTCATAAGGTTCTGAACTCCTAAAAGCTTCTCTAAGTCTTTTTCAGTTGCTTCTTTTCTTAACGAGCTGTCAATTAACAATGAGCCAGAAGAAGTTGACCATTTAATTTGGTCTTATTTACACCAAAATGAAGTTTTGTTTTAATAAAATATTTGGCAAGGAATGGAAGGAACAAATGTGCTAGATTGAGAACTATTAACATGTTCCGGAGTGCAAGTAATATAATATCCTTAGAAAACCAAAATCTGCAATATATACTATATGGCCAAAAGTCTGTGGATCTTGATCATCATACCTATATGAGTTTGCTGGACACCCCATTCCAAATCCATGAGCATTAATTTTGAGTGCTGTCCCCCCTCTTTTAAACATATATTGTGTCTGTGGGAATTTATGCCCATTCAGCCAAAGCAGCATTTGTGAGGTCAGGTACTGATGTTGCACAGTAAGACCTGGCTTGCAATCAGCGGTCTAATTCATCCCATAGGTATTCAACATGGTTCAGATTAGAGCTCTGTGCAGGCCACTCAAGTTCATCCACACCAAACCCATCAAACCATGTGTTTATAGACCAGGCTTTGTGAAAATGGATAGTATCAGGCTGGAACAGATGTCAGCTTTTTAAAAGGTCTTTGTATACAGTAGCATTAATAGTATTCTACAATGGAACCAAGGGGCTTAACTCAAACCTGAAAAACAGACCCAAACTATTATCCCTCTTCCAGCAAACTTTACAACAGGCACTATGCAGTCCAAAAGGTACCAGTCTTCTGGCATCTGCCAAATCGAGATTCATCCATTAGACTTTCAGATAACGAAATGTGATTCAGCACTCCAGAGAATACAATTTTCAATACTCTAGACTCAAATGGTGGTATGCTTTATACACCACTCAAACCGGTGATTAGCAATGTGTGTAGTGATCTTAGGATTGTGTGCAACTTCTCAGCCATGGAATCTCATTTCATGAAGCTCCCAGCGCACATTTCTTTGTGCTGATTTTGGTTTCAGAGGCAGTTAGGGAACTCTGTTGCAAGTGATGCAATAAAGAAATTGGTGATTTGTGCATGTTATTTGCTGCAGCACTGTGAGGCCCAGCTCTGTGAGTCTGTATGGTCTACCACTTTGGGGCTAAGCTGTTACGACTCCTAAACACTTCCACTTCACAATAATAGCACTTACAGCTGACTGGAGCAGACTGAGCAGAACAGAAATTTCATATACTGAACTGTGGTAAAGAGAGCATCCTATGGCAATGCCACATTTAAAGCTAATGAGCTGTTTACTATGAAACATTCTACTGCCAATGTTTTTCAGTGGAGACTGCAAGACTATGTGCTTCATTTTATCCATCTGTTATCAATGAGTACCACTGGAACACATGAACACAAAAATTTGAAGTACAGAATGAAAGCAATTAAATTAAATAAGTTTTGTTATCAGCAAGGAATGGCTTCTAATTTGCAAACTGGGTTGGAACTAAAATTTTAGTATGAGATTGGATACTCAGTAATATGAGAAAAACAGCCTGAACACTTTTCTACAGTATCGCATATATGGGAACATACACTTTGCACACCTAAAGATACGTAACCATTTCCTCCTGCAACATGCACTTGTCAGCTTACCTGTGCCTTTCCACTGTACTCCCCCTGAACAACCTCCTCCTCTGCATCCAGGTCAGAGGCAGCAAGAACCTTCTGCAAAAGCTGGTGCTGTTCTTCTCGTGTGGAGAACATCAAGTCCTCTTCATCCATTCCTGCAAGACGAGTGATCACCTAGATAGAAATATAAAGGATTCATTTTCTGGAATGCCATAGACAAAGGTAGAAGCTGGCTACTAACTTGCATGACTGTACATGTCCATGTCTTATGACAGCATTCAATTCATTGCAAGGTATTCTTCAATCCAGTGACCTAAATGAAACCTTCAAAAAATAATCACTTTAAACTTGTAATTAATCTACATACCATTAGACCATCAAATATGATGAATCACTTCCCTGTTGTTGCACCATTTATTTTCTAGTTTTACTCTAAAGGCACTCGTTTGGAAAAATAAGTCTGCATTTGCTGAATCAGCACATTTTAAACTGTGTAACTTTGGGCTGGTTGGTCAAACTACAGATAACTGCATCCCCTCAATAACTAGTATATTGATCAAACAGTAAAAGCAGTAAAATCAAGCAGTAAAAGTGGAAGGCTCAAGCAGTAAAAGTGGAAGGATCAGCAGTGCGCAGGTAAGCGGCCAGAGTTAAGATGCCGATCAGGCACAAGGAGCTGTAGGAGCAAATAAGGTAGTAAAGTTTTATTTATTTGTTTATTTTAGATTAAACTGTCCTTAGCGGTCCAGAGGTAGAACAGTTAAGTGGGCGACAGCATATTGGCTCATTAATATTGGGAATACAAACAGTACGAGTGATGAGCTTATAAGTAAGAGGAGCGCAAAGTTAGGAGAAGAGAGAGAGAAAAGTAAAGTTAACCTCATAGAAAGACAAACAGCAGGTAGCTGAGAGGGAGAACAGTACAGGAGCTTAAGGGGAAAAGGTGTAAAATATCTGTAGCAGATCTTAGTGTTACCATTAAAGTTAAGGAGCAGCTGAAAGAATAAGAATTTTTTTTCTTCTTAAAATTAAATTAAAGTTAAGGCAGTTTAGTGATCCCAAATCAAATTTTAATAATGAGGCCAGTGCAATGCAAGTCCTGTTGGATGTTGGACTTTTTAGATGATGGTTTGGAAGAGCCTGATGTCTATGAGGTATACATCTGCAAGAGATGCCAGCTGATCCAGCACCTCGAGCTCAGGGTCGCTGAACTGGAGGAGGAGTTGGCTGACCTGCGTTGTAATAGAGAATTGGCGGACTTGGCCCAGGTGTCCTCTAGAGAGATAGTGTGCACCCCCAAGGTGGCGCGGGAGGAGATTCCAGACCAGACAGGTAGGAATAGGTGGGTCACAGTCACAAGGCATAAGGTAAAGGGTGCACACTGTCCGGGGGCATCAACCCCAGAATTAGAAGTGTCTAACCGTTATCATGTCCTTGCGGAGCTGGACGGTAACTCTGATAATTCTGAGGTGGTAGGCAGGGTTGAGGAGCCCCAACAGGTCACCTCAAAACCAGTTCCCAAAAAGAGAGAGGTAGTGATAGTTGGGGACTCAATCATTAGGGGGATTGAAGAGCAGGTGTGCTCCAGAGAGAGAGAATCTTGCAGGTCTGTTGCCTTCCGGGAGCACAGGTGGGCGACCTCCCTGGAAGGGTGGATAGGCTCTTGGCCAGAGCGGGGGTGGATCCAGTTGTCATTGTCCATGTTGGAACAAATGACCTACATGAGGGTAGTCTGTCAGTTGTGTGATCCAAATTCAAAGAGTTAGGTGCCAAGCTGAGGAGCAGAACTGACAAGGTAGTCTTCTCCGAAGTTCTGCCTGTGCCACGCGCCAGTCCAGGTAAGATTGAGGAGATTAGAAGGCTTAACATGTGGCTCAAATCTTGGTGCAGGGTAGAAGGGTATAGCTTTATGGGGCGTTGGGACTCCTTTTGGAACAGATGGGACCTGTTCCGCCATGACAGGTTACATCTGAACTGGACGGGCACCAATGTATTGGGGAGGCGTATATGTAGGCTAGTCAAGGATTGTTTAAACTAGGGAATGGGGGGGGGGGG
>JANRMT010062814.1:103430309-103460054 GCA_026402145.1 Polypterus bichir lapradei | reverse complement strand
CAGGGAGTTTAGGACAGGCCAGATTTAGATCTATACATGGAAGAACAAACAATGGTGTAGAAATAAAAATGCATAATGTAAATTCTAAGCAAACACGTACATGTAGAAGGAGTAACACATTAAAAATAGCTTGCCTTAATGCTATAAGTATCAAAAATAAGGCAAGTGAGTTGGAGTTGTATGTAGCAGAGCATAATTATGATATTATAGCAATAACGGAAACCTGGCTAAATAACAAAGATGGGGATGAGTGTAACATAGAGGGATACACATTTTTTAGGAAGGATAGACAGAACAGAAAAGGAGGTGGGGTTGCTGTTTATGCCAAACAGGGTTTAAATGTAAGTCATCTTCAGTTGGATGATGAGCCCCATCTTAGTGAGGACATGTGGCTTCGCCTGGAAAATATTAGGGAAAGAGGTCTTATTTTAGGAGTGTGTTATAGACCACCCAATTCAGAAAGTAATTTCAACACACATCTTTTTAGTAATATCAAAAAGTTTTTAGAAGTAATCAGTGACTGTTTTTTAACACAGCATGTTAAAGCACCAACACGGGGTGAAGCCTGTCTGGATTTAGAATTCTGTAATAATCAGGATAGAATTGAGGGTGTAGAGGTGATTGAACCACTAGGGTCAAGTGACCATAATGTAATACAATTCTCAGTATTTTGTAAGAGTACAGATGCAAAGACTAAAATTGTTAAGTTGAACTTTGGTAGGGCTAATTTTGAACAGATGCGACAAAGTCTAAGTAGGATACACTGGGATAAGCTTTTAAATGTGGAGACAGTCGAGGAGCAGTGGAACAAGTTTAAAAATGTTTTACATGTAATGTAGGACAGATACATACCTAAATTTGGAATTAATAGGAAACTAAAAAAACTCCATGGTGGATTAATAAAGATTTAAAAAAAAGTTGCAAAGGAAAAAACTGCTGTATAAGGCATATAAGACTAATGACTGCAAAGTGAATCGTAGAGCATATGAGAACATGAGGGCAACCATTAAGAAGGATATCAGGGAGGCTAAAAGACAGTTGGAGAGGAATATAGCAGATAAGGTGAAAGAAGACCCCAAGAGATTCTTTCAGTATTTTAGTAGTAAAAGAACAGTTAAGTAGGAGGTCAAGTTCATCAGGAATAGTAAAGGGGAATTAAAAGATACAGACAGTGAAATAGCAGATGCCCTAAACTTAAATTTTTCTGAGGTGTTTACAAGTGAGCAAGTGGACAACCTCCCAGAGGTAAACTCGACTACTAAGGAGGTACTGAGAGATTTGGAAATTGTAGAGGGAGAAGTGCTGCTGAGATTAAATAAGATGAAATCAAACAAATCACCAGGACCAGATAATATTTATCCTCATGTTCTTAAGGAGGCTAGTGAGTACATATATAAACCATTGACACATATTTCTAGGAAGTCTGGAGAGATTCCGAAGGACTGGAAAATGGCAAATATCATCCCATTATATAAAAAGGGTGACAGGTCAGATCCAAGCAACTATAGGCCACTAAGCTTAACATGCATCACAGGAAAATTAATGGAAGGAATTATTCAGGATAAGATTGAGCAACACATGGCAAGGACAGGAGTTATTCTGAACAGTCAGGATGGGTTCAGAAGAGGGAGGTCGTGTTTTACTAACATGCTGAAATTCTATGAGGAAGCAACAAAAGGATACGATCAAAGTGGAGCTTATGATATTATTTATCTGAACTTTCAGAAAGCATTTGATAAGGTGCCACATGAGAGGTTGGGCATCAAGTTAAAAGAAGTGGGAGTTCAGGGTGATGTTTTTAGATGGGTGCAGAATTGGCTCAGACACAGGAAGCAGAGGGTGATGGTGCGAGGAACCTCATCAGAACTGGCCGATGTTAAGAGTGGTGTTCCACAGGGGTCAGTGCTAGGGCCGCTGCTATTTTTAATATATATATATAAATGATTTAGATAGGAATATAAGTAACAAGCTGGTTAAGTTTGCAGATGATACCAAGATAGGAGGATTAGCAGATAATTTGGAATCTGTTATATCATTACAGAAGGACTTCGATAGCATACAGGCTTGGGCAGATTTGTGGTAGATTAAATTTAATGTCAGTAAATGTAAAGTATTACACATAGGAATAAAAATGTTAAGGTTTGAATACATAATGGGCGGTCGGAAAATCGAGAGTACACCTCATGAGAAGGATTTAGGAGTCATAGTGGACTCTAAGCTATCAACTTCCCGACAGTGTTAAGAAGCCATTAAGAAGTCTAACAGAATGTTAGGTTATATAGCACGATGTGTGGAGTACAAGTCCAAGGAGGTTATGCTCAACCTTTATAATGCACTGGTGAGGCCTCATCTTCAGTACTGTGTGCAGTTTTGGTCTCCAGGCTACAAAAAGGACATAGCAGCGCTAGAAAAGGTCCAGAGAAGAGCGACTAGGCTGATTCCAGGGCTACAGGTGTTGAATTATGAGGAAAAATTAAAAGAGCTGAGCCTTTACAGTTTAAGCAAAAGAAGATTAAGAGGTGATATGATTAAAGTGTTTAAAATTATGAAGGGAATTATTACAGTAGATCGGGACTTGTATTTTAAAATGATTTCATCAAGAACATGGGGACACAGTTGGAAACTTGTTAAGGGTAAATTTCGTACAAACATTAGGAAGTTTTTCTTTACACAAAGAACAATAGACACTTGGAATAAGCTACCAAGTAGTGTGGTAGACAGTAAGACATTAGGGACTTTCAAAACTCGACTTGATGTTTTCTTGGAGGAAATAAGTGGATAGGACTGGCGAGCTTTGTTGGGCTGAATGGCCTGTTCTCGTCTAGAGTGTTCTAATGTTCTAAAATAAAACAAACACCACCACTTCTCTGAAAGTCAAAAGAGAGAGAGGGTTGCAATGACAGAACACTTTCTTCTGGTTGCTTATTGTACATGTAGCAAAGTAAACCCTTTTTATGTTTTAAATAAGTTAGAAATATATACATGTATTCTGGAAATGGATTAACTGATTTCATTTTTTGTGTAGCACAGTGATGATGTTTGTAACACTGATGCCACAAGGCTTCAGGGACCAGACTTTTTCTCCCCAGACCGCTTCCATCCCTATGGAGTGAGTTTCCAAATCCTCGTAGAGTTGCAGTGCCTTCCACTCCCACATTCCTTTACTTTTTAATAAATGGCACATACTCCAAAGGCATGCAAGTTAAATTAGTCCTAATAAGTGTTTATGGGTGTGTGCTCACCCTATGATGGGCTGGCAGGTATAAATCAGTAACAATCCCCGGAGGAGGAGTTGTAGTACATTGTAGGTTGAACACACATACAGCCACAAACACAAACATGTTATACCAAATGCAGTGTGTGTGTGTGCGCGCTCAGTCAGATTTCAAATGACTGGCCAGTCAACCTAGTCTGTGATCTTGTTCTATTTGTAAAATTCAAGTGTGTATAACACACAAGTTTGAGCTGCTAATCAGTATATGGGTCAGTTGCCTCACTATTTCCAAATTCCTAACTTCTAATCTCCACTCAAAATGTGGAATTAGTACTTTAGTCAAAGTTTATGACAGCCATGGCCTTTAGAAAGTTCCAGGACTTATGTGTAAGATTCAGTGTTCTGTCTTCCACTCATTTGTTTTTCTTACAAATTTAATCTTTGCTAAAATTATGTGGCTTTTGTTTAGAATACCACTACTTAGCCACTAACCTCAGTTATTTTTATTATCCTTAACTCCCTCTATTATGCCAGTTTTTTCTCAGTATTCTCTCTTTTCTCACCATAATTTTTCTGTGTGCAAAAAACTGAGATATAGATTTTGCTCCCCCTTCTGCCTTCTGTTCACTATTGGAATATTACTTTCCTCTCATTTCATCTCTCCATCCGCTTTTCCTGGTGAGGGTCATGGTGGCAGCAGTCACTGTTTTCAGTCACATCAAATTTTGTTCCAGAAACCCAACCTACTAGTCTACTTCGCTTCAGTTTGTGTACAAGTCATACTTGACTCTACATAGTCAACGTTAAATAGGGATTGCCTCATATCCTTTCTGCTATACACATGTGTCTAAGTTTCCTGGTATTTGTATTCATACCTCATTGGCTTTAGTCTTAAATACACTTCTCCTTAATTCCCACTGGTGTTTTCAAGTATACAATTCTCTGTTTAGTTCAAAGAAATCTACTGGATCCATTTATCAATGCCTTTAAGAATTGTGAATACCCAAATTAGGTCCCATATAGGGCAGGTGCTCTGCTCAAGACTAAAACTGTCACTACTATTATACTATGTTTAGTAAGGATTGTGTCTCTTTCTCTTTAAAAAAAATATTTATTGCACGCTATTTTAAACAGATTAATAAACATAAAACTGTGTTGTCCATATAACATCAACCATATACAGTAATAAACAATTCAAAATGTACACTGTTCAGTCTGTTAAATTAAGTCAAATACTCATTCATAGTGGCAAATTTTAAGATAATTACTTTGAAACTGTATCCTTGATCAACCAAAAAACGCTGCCTTTTGGTGGAGTATGCCATTTCCTGTGTGTCCTGCGATACGAGAGAGTAGAAATAAGCATTGTATTCTTCTGCTACCATACCTATGAGAAAAGGTTGAGATTTTCAAGTCAGAATATTCTTTGTCACCTACTAGATTATGATAATGAAGAAGGAGTTGTCTATTTATTATGCACAGAATTGAGTTAAAGGAGTAATAATGGTTCAAAATTACAATTACAATTCTTGTTTCTAGGTTTACAATAAATTATTTTACCTTTTAATGTATATAAGACAACATTTATTCATTTTAAAAAAGACTTGCACTTTCTATTTAATATTTCACTAAGGGTTCAAATTATCATTATTGTCAAAGTGCCACAAAAAATAAGATTTTTTTGTGGCCTATATTGCCCACCCTTAGATTCAAGATAAATCTACTTGAATTTGTTATATCTGCCAAGATGTTTTGACACGATTTACTTATCAGGGTTTTCAGCATTATACAGGATAAAATAAAACACTGTGGATAAAATAAAATTAATTCCATCCAAAATTGTGGTTAAAAATTACAGATACAGAAACAGTGATTATAAATGCTTATTTAAATAAATATTAATAAGACAGAGCTGGATACATTTCTTTCTGTTTTAAACAGCCCACTAAACAACTCCAAAAAGAAATTAAATGTCCGATTTGCAGATATAGATGTGAATAACAATACATTACATCTTTATCACATTTTATGTCTTTTTTAAGCACTTGTATACATTTTCAGCTATTAAAATGGAAAATTTTAATGCAAACTTCTGATCTGACTGAACACAATCATGTGAATTCAAAAATAAAAAAATGTAAAACATCTCTTTAAAAATGTAAGCTTCATACTGCCAGATTCTTTAAGATCTAAGAAGGCTAGAGAACCCAAGTAGCAGCATTAAACAAGGGGTTACAGAAATAAAGAAACTATTATGTACAAATATTTAGATAAAAGTGAAGATAGTACCAGGTTTTCTTCTTGACCACTCACCTTTCTTTGCCCTGAGAACTCGCCCCAGCCTCTGTGCCTCTTGTCTTCGAGAGCCACCATGAGATGAAATCTGAATCAGCACATTTGCTTCAGGAAGATCAAAGGACGTATCTCCCACCTACTCAAAAGAATGCATGAAACATAAAAATTTTTATACTGTAGAATTGTAATTTTCAACTGTTAAAGACGTTTTAAGGGCATAAAGTTGGTCAGCCTTATAAATCTATACAGTCATATGAAAAAGTTTGGGAACCCCTCTTAATTCTTTGGATTTTTGTTTATCATTGGCTGAGCTTTCAAAGTAGCAACTTCCTTTTAATATATAACATGCATTATGGAAACAGCAGTATTTCAGTAGTGACATTCAGTTTATTGGATTAACAGAAAATATGCAATATGCATAACAAAATTAGACAGGTGCATACATTTGGGCACCCCAACAGAGATATTGCATCAATACTTATTTGAGCCTTCTTTTACAAATATAACAGCCTCTAGATGCCTCCTATAGCCTTTGATGAGTGTCTGGATTCTGGATGGAGGTATTTTTGACCATTCTTCCATACAAAATCTCTTCCATTCAGTTAAATTTGATGGCTGCCGAGCATGGACAGCCTGCCTTAACTCAACCCATAGATTTTCGATGATATTCAAGTCAGGGGACTGTGACGGCCATTCCAGAACATTGTACTTCTCCCTCTGCATAAATGCCTTTGTAGATTTCGAGCTGTGTTTTGGGTCATTGTCTTGTTGGAATATCCAACCCCTGCATAACTTCAACTTTGTGACTGATGCTTGAAAATGATCCTGAAGAATTTGTTGATATTGGGTTGAATTCATCTGACCCTCGACTTTAACAAGGGCCCCAGTCCCTGAACTAGCCACATAGCCCCACAGCATGATGGAACCTCCACCAAATTTGACAGTAGGTAGCAGGTGTTTTTCTTGGAATGCGGTGTTCTTCTTCCGCCATGCAAAGAGCTTTTCGTTATGACCAAATAACTCAATTTTTGTTTCATCGGTCCAAAGCACTTTGCTCCAAAATGAATATGGCTTGTCTAAATGAGCATTTGCATACAACAAGTGACTCTGTTTGTGGCGTGAGTGCAGAAAGGGCTTGTTTCTCATCACCCTGCCATACAGATGTTCTTTGTGCAAATTGCGCAGAATTGTAGAACGATGTACATATACACCCTCTGCAGCAAGATGTTCTTGCAGGTCTTTGGAGGTGATCTGTGGGTTGTCTGTAACCATTCTCACAATCCTGCACATATGCCGCTCCTGTATTTTTCTTGGCCTGCCAGACCTGGGTTTAACAGCAACTGTGCCTGTGGCCTTCCAATTCCTGATTACATTCCTTACAGTTGAAACTGATGGTTTAAACCATAGACATATATAGGCAGACGTCACATTCACTGTGTTGCCCAGTCGACACGATACGTCAGCGCGTCCGCCGTATTGCGAGTGGCAAAAGTGCCATTTAAACTAATACAGGTAGACATGGAAACCAGGTTTTCTGATGAAAAAACAATAACGTTTAAAACAGTATCACTTATATACAACAGATTTTGGTGAATCGTTTACATCCAATTATTTATATCCATTTATACACTAATAATGGCAATTATTAAATAATAATAATAATAATAATAATTATTATTAAATAATTCCTCCCATATAAGTAACATTTCTCTGACTGCCTTCTTCCATCTCCGGAACATTTCTAGACTTCATCCTGTTCTTACGCAACACAGTACTGAAGTATTGGTGCCCGAGTCACCTCACGTATAGATTACTGTAATGCTATTCTATCTGGCATCCCACAAAAACATATCCACCGCTTACAACTTATTCAAATTTCTGCTGCCAGGATAATAACCTGTTGTCCTAAATCCACTGAACATATTACACCTATTCTCTCTTAACTTCACTGGCTCCCTGTTAACTACAGAATACAATACAAAATACTGCTCTGAACATTTAAAGCTCTCCACAATCTCACTGATCCCCTACAGACTTGCACTCCTCACACTCACTAAGATCCTCATCTGCAGCTCTACTTTCTGTACCACACATCAGACTCAGTGCTATAGGAGCTCAAGTGTCTCTCATAGTGCTCCTCAACTTGGGAATTCCCTTCCCTCTCATATACGTCAGCTCGATTCAATAACACATTTTAAAACTGCCCTCAAAACTTATCTTTTCAAACTGGCATACTAATTGTGAATTATGCACCGTTACTGCCAGTTATCTTTTTTGTTTGCTAATTATTGCTTTTTGATTTATCATTCTCTTGTTTTAATTTTACTAATATTGTTTAATTTTATTGTAAGGTGACCTTGAGTGGTAAGATTATAAAACAGGATTTTCTAATGGTCAAATATAACCAAAACAATTGTTCAGCCTTACCTATGAAATGTAATCCCCCGGGATCTGGTTTAGAGTGTACAGCGGTTTGTACAATCCCAAGCAGCACATGCGTGAGGCATCTTTATCCATTACTTCACTCCACATCAGTGCCACTCGCAATATGGCGGCGACGTTGACGTACGATGCTGCTGGTCATGCAGCATCTAGTAATTCTATGTCTACAGTATGGTTTAAACCTCTGAGGCAGCTTTTTGTAGGATTCCCTAAACCATAATACTGAACAATCTTTGTTTTCAGATCTTTTGAGAGTTGCTTTGAGGATCCCATGCTGTCACTCTTCAGAGGGGAGTCAAAAGGAAGCACAACTTGCAATTGACCACCTTAAATTCCTTTTCTCATGATTGAACATACCAGTCTATGAAGTTCAAGGCTTAACGAGCTAATCCAACCAATTTGGTGTTGCAAGTAATCAGTATCGAGCATTTACATGTATTCAAATCAGCAAAATTACAAGCGTACCCAAATTTTTGCACAGCCAGTTTTTCACATTTGATTTAAATTTCATACAACTAAATACTGCTTCACTAAAAATCTTTGTTTGGAAAACACCCCAGTACTCAGATGTTCATAGGAAATGAAAGACATACCACTGTTATCTTTTTTGTTGAAAGTAGAGTAAATTATTATGCAGGCTGAGAGGGGTTCCCAAACTTTTTCATATGACTGTATAAACTAAAACGGGTATCATTAAAATCCAAGCCCAGGTAGCATCTAAAGAGCATTTAGGGTAAAGGAAGTTCAAGAAAGTGTAAACTTTACAAATTCAAATTAAACTTAAAATGTACTTAAACATCCCTGCAAAAAAGGCAGTCTTAAGTACAATGAGTTCAAAAAGTATTCACACCTCTTCCTTTTTTCACATTATTTGTGTCAAGTTGAAATTTCAGTTGTATTTTTATACACTTGAAATAATTTCTAAAATCCTGTTTGCTTAGCCATACGGCGGTAACCAGTATTGCTTGATATGAGGAAGACATTAATTTAAAAGATTATATCATAAAGCTGCAACATAACAAAATCTGAAAAAGTAAAGGGGTCTAAATACTTTCGGAATGCACTGTGAAAACACCACTTAGAAGCTATCAAGTAAATAATTAAAATTCTGTTCTTTTATGTTATCCTAAATCAGAATTTTACAAAGTATGGTAACTGGTAATGAAAGGAGTACACAAAATTAATTGATAGCTTTATACCTGTATACAATATACTAATCTGCCAATAAAAGTATAACTTATTTTTTATCTAAAGCAACTTTACTGATCAGCACCAACATACCACTCTTTATTAATTTTGTCCCCTTTACAACACAATCAAGAAAACAAGATTTAACATATCAAATCTAACAGTAGGTTTCAAAATTAATCCAAAGAAAATAACTTTGTAGCCACCCAAAAAAAAAAACAAATACAGAAAAAAATATAAAATTTTTAAGAGTCTTGCAACTGAAGAAACCCTCTTTAGTGGGCTACTAGAGACAAAAATGGACAAGACTGGTGGCAATGATGAGCAGTCAACCGCAACGAACCATTTGTAATTTTAAATGTATTAATTTAAATGCATCAGTCAATAATAATAATATTATTACATCACTGGAGCTGCTCACTCTTGAACATGCTATGCACCAGTGTTTCCCAACCTCGGTCCTCGGGGCACACTGTGGCTGCAGGTTTTTGTTCCAACCGGATTCCTAATCAGTGACAACACCTAATAGCACTGATCCCATTTAATTAGCTGGTATTATTTTTCTTTTATTCTACATTCAGAAAAGCACAGCAGCATGATTTTTACATTTATAAGACATTTAGAAATATTTCCGCTTTTGCTATACATTTAAATTCTTAACTGTCTTTTGTTGATATCATTATATTTTGCCCTTTCTTTGTGCAGTTTTTCCCCTTCATTGTATCTTATTAATGACAATTAAAAATGAGTAGAGCAGACATGCTGGCAAACAGCATGGAATAATCAAAGGCTGCAACTACTTTAGTGTCAGACCCACTAATTAGTAAATAATGGATTCATTAAACAATTAGAACACCTAGAAAAGTAGAATGAAAATCAAGATGAAAATATTGTTAAAAAGAAAAAAATACGTTGTTCACATATTCTGTAACTGCTTGGTACATTTTAATATATATATCCATCCATCCATTATCCAACCCGCTATATCCTAACTACAGGGTCACGGAGGTCTGCAATCCCAGCCAACACAGGGTGCAAAGCAGGAAACAAACCCCAGGCAGGGCGCCAGCCCACCGCAGGGCGCGCACACACACACACACACACACACCAAGCACACACTAGGAACAATTTAGAATCGCCAATGCACCTAACCTGCATGTGTTTGGACTGTGGGAGAAAACCAGAGTACCCGGAGGAAACCCACGCAGACATGGAGAGAACATGCAAACTCCACGCAAGGAGGACCCGGGAAGCGAACCTGGGTCTCCTAACTGCGAGGCAGCAGCGCTACCCACTGCACCACCCTAATATATATACCCTATACCTATAATGCTGTACATTACCACAATGAATTTTAAATGAAACAACTCAGATGCAGTTGAAGTGCAGACTTTCAGCTTTAATTCAGTGGGTTGAACAAAAAGATTGCATAAAAATGTGAGGGAACTAAAGTATTTTTTTAACACAATCCCTTTATTTCAGGGGCTCAAAAGTAATTGGACAAATTAAATAACTGGAAATAAAATGTTCATTTCTAATACTTGGTTGAAAACCCTATACTGGCAATGACAGCCTGAAGTCTTGAACTCATGGACATCACCAGATGCTGGGTTTCCTCCTTTTTAATGCTCTGCCAGGCCTTTACTGCAGCGGCTTTCAGTTGCTGTTTGTTTGTGGGCCTTTCTGTCTGAAGTTTAGTCTTCAACAAGTGAAATGCATGCTCAATTGGGTTAAGATCAGGTGACTGACTTGGCCATTCAAGAATTTTCCACTTCTTTGCTTTAATAAACTCCTGGGTTGCTTTGGCTGTATGTTTTGGGTCATTGTCCATCTGTATCATGAAATGCCGCCCAATCAATTTGACTGCATTTAGCTGGATTTGAGCAGACAGTATGTCTCTGAACACCTCAGAATTCATTCGGCTGCTTCTGTCCTGTGTCACATCATCAATAAACACTAGTGTCCCAGTGCCACTGGCAGCCATGCACGCCCAAGCCATCACACTACCTCCACTGTGTTTTATAGATGATGTGGTATGCTTTGGATAATGAGCTGTTCCACGCCTTCTCCATACTTTTTTCTTGCCATCATTCTGGTAGAGGTTGATCTTGGTTTCATCTGTCCAAAGAATGTTTTTCCAGAACTGTGCTGTCTTTTTTTAGATGTTCTTTAGCAAAGTCCAATCTAGCCTTTCTATTATTGAGGCTTATGAGTGTATTTACTTTAATGCAGTCTTCTCATTTTGTTCACCCCACTGAATTAAAGCTGAAAGTCTGCACTTCAACTCCATCTGAGTTGTTTCATTTAAAATTCATTGTGGTAATGTACAGAACCAAAATTAGAAAAAAAGTTGTCTCTGTCCAAATATTTATGGACCTAACTGTATATTATACATATATATATTTTTTTACCAAACTTAGTTTTCTAATTTCTATATTGTTCCCAAAACACAGAATTTGGGAAATAACACATCACTTAATTAGCCCAGAAGTCCAATTAAAAACAGAAGCTGGTTGGAACAAAAACCTGCAGCCACAGTGTGCCCCCAGGACCGAGGCTGGGAAACACTGCTATACACAGTCCATGAGGAAAACATTCCTGCATTAGATCAGTTTCTGGTTTTCTGCTTTTGCTGATGACTTGGCTTTTGATGATGGTCATTGCAAAACACAATTTTACAGTGTATTATTTTGAACTGAAACAGATAATCAGCAGGAATAAAGAGAACTTTGTCCATATTATTATCATTATTAGATGTTTATGATTTTCATTTGTTTATACCATTCACTCAAGTACAGTATTTCGTTTTGTGTTTTTCATCAGTGGTTTGTATTCCAACAACATTTATTTATACAGCACATTTTCATACAAATAATGTAGCTCAATGTGCTTTACAAGATGTCATAGAGAAAATTACATGAAAAAAACAATTAAGACTGGGCAATAATATTAAAAAATAAGTAACATGAAAAAGGTAAGGTCAGATGGCCAGGAGGAAAGATAAAACAAAAAAACTGCAGTTAGGCTGGAGAAAAAACAAAATCAGCAGGGGTTCCAAGGCTAAAGCACCACCTGGCCCCCACTAGACCTTCTACCTAATATAAATGTTCTTAAATCAATCATTCCCCCTTTAGAGTCTGAGGATGTGAATGTATTTGCAAAGCAGCGCTTGAAATGGATATACATACAGTAACTGCCAATACCCTATATGTTACACTGATATATTAATGTGAAGAGCAAAGATCACATTAGAAATTCAAATGGAACTTACCTAATGTTGGGCATAAATTATACGGATTTAGCACAATTTTAAGCCAGATTTGCAATCACCGAATGATTTTTGAATAGCCCGAATATCAGCTTCATTGATCAATATTTCATGTGTAGTATGAGAGGGGTTGCTATGCCTGACTACATCTTATGACTGGGCTGTTGTAACAAATGGAATAAATTCTGTTATGTCAGAAACTTTGGTCAGCTGTCTTGTGATGTGAACAGTCTTACGACCCGATGTTATGTTGCTATCGAATTTCAATGTGCTTCAATTGCAGCAAACTATACATTTGGTATTGCTATGGTTATTTTGACATCTTGGATTTCAAAAATCTAAATATCTTATGGCAACACACATACTACTAAATGATCAATGACAAAAGCATCTTAGAAAACCTTTATGGGAAGAAACCAAAATAATCACACACACAACAGTAAATTACATAGACCACATACTTTAAATTCTCTCAGTAAATGGACAGATTATATTACCTGGGCTTCAACCTTCCACATGTGTTAATTAATGTTGACTTATTTTATTTTCCTATTCATTATGTAAAGCACTTTGAGCTACATTTTTTGTATGAAAATGTGCTATATAAATAAATGTTGTTATTGTTGTTGAGCACTCAAATCTTGGCATGTCAATAGGACTGAATGTGTTCGTACAGTTTGAGCACTTATACAACTGGTGTGAAAGAAAAATTAACTGCTTGCCCGCTACTTTGATTTAATAGCTGACAAAGCAGTTTTGCTATAATGGAAGGTTATTCGTACAGGTGTCTGTCATAAGACAGGGTACAGTAAGCTGACCAAAGAATTCTCAGTTTCTTTAGGAACTGGCGACCCTTATCATGCAGTGTGAATAGCCATTTGACCATGATTTCTAAAAATTGCACAATTGCTCCTTCCCAATCTGAACCTATTTTAACACTCCTTTTATTTATTTACCACCTCTTTCCTATATTCTTAATTGATCTAAAATATGGTTTCTCTGACTTTTTCTCTAATTCCAGACAGGCCACCTGCTCTTTAGGTCCTGTACTTAACATCAGTAGTGCAAAATTTCCAAAGATGTTTATTACATTAATAAATACATGATAAATCCATTCCTTTAGTCCAGTTCAATTCTTGAAAGACTCTTTCCAGTTCCAAGCATCACCTTGACAGTGAGATTGCTCTGTCAGGCAATGTTAATCACATCCACCTGATATTCTCTCTCACATTTTGACATCAGTTCTGAAAAATGCCTACACCTAGATGTAGTCCTACTTTGTTAATAAATGTTTTCTTTTTGAGCTTGTATAAAGAATAATATCAATTATTGAATTAACTTTTCTTCATTCTACAAATGCATTAAGTGTTTTTTCTTCTTGGGTGCCCTTTATCTAATAATAGCTTTATGCTGAAAACATAAAACCTAAAGTGTAAAAAAAACCTAAAATACATTTGCTAACATCTGTACTGTAATGCATTGGAAAGTGAACACCATGAGATGTGCTACATAAAATATACATAAGGTAATTAGTGGGACATTGGCGGGCCTCAGGAAGAAAAGTAGTTTGTCAACATGTAACTGATGCCATATATGTGACTTGTTCCGCTGGTTTCCAAATTAATTATTGCTGCTACTTGCTATGCACTGCTTTTACTCAAGTGATCCAAGCAGTTTACATTTATACTTAGCAAACACTGCTACCCAAAGCAAGTTACAAAGGAGATCACCCTAATTGACTGAACATCAGTTTGCAGACTGTTTTCAAACAAGTGTTGTTACAGATCAGGTTACAAATTTGACTATTACACGTGAAGAACTCTTAAACACAACACTAGTTATCCTTTACTTAGCTACTAAGAATCTAGCATCAAAACCATTATCAAACAGATGTCAGGGAAAAAATAACACTAGTCTACTGAATTTAGTAGTGATTTTTCCCTATTTTGCGTATTTAGCTAATAACTTTTGTTGCATAGGTAAGTGGCAAATTCTGAAATGTAGGCAACTAATGGCTGCGACTGTGACTGCCTCGACCAACTCCTGATCTTGTTTTGAAACATCCCGAGATTTGGGGCGGCAATATTCTGTGAGTCTTTCCTAAATGCAGGTATGGTTTTCAGTAGTGCATGTATTTGTGCACTTGAGGATGTGTAATACGAGTTGGGTGTGCTGCTCCAGAACTATGATAGCAACTTCCAAAATACATCATTGATAGTTAACTAAAAAACGTTATTCAATAACTACTTGTCAATTAATTTTTTTTTTTTTTACACTCAGCTACTCTGACCATCACAACCATGTATCTAATTGGCTAACTACAGTATCTCTCTCACTCCTTTGTCACCTAATAGCTAGTGTGCGGTGAGTGTACTGGTGGAAAATGCCAGCCATTACATCACCTAGGTGGATGATGGACATTGGCGGTGGCTGAAGTGGCACTCCACTGTCTATCTAAACTGCTCTGAGTATCTAGAAAAGCACTATGTAAAAAGTATGTATCTGTCCATCTATCTGTCTGTCGGTTTGAGATTCTTTTTATTCCTTTTTTATCTATATACAAAAACATTATTACTGAATATCTAAATTACATCCTATGTTGCTTAAAATATTTAAGACAATGTAATCTCAATAAAGGAATACAACATTACTCTGGTTCAATGTTCTCAGCAAAAATAAAGATTAAGGTACCTTCGAGATGAAGATTGTATTGATCTTCGGATTGTGTTTGAAGTTCTGCAGAATCTGCATTCTTTCTCCTTGTGAAGTGGGTCCATAAATATATGGTCTGAAGGAAGAAATCCAGAATTAGCTACAGAACCTTATTCACCTATTTTGTATTAATAAGACTATACGATAATTAGTAACAAGCAAGATAATCAATGCAAGAAAAATGTTGAAGCATATGTCCTCTCTTTTAAAAAGTTAAACTTGACAAAGAGTACAGGACAAAGGACTACTGTATACACTGTACATAAATTAATTACATAAAAATATTATGATACAGAATCATAGTGAAAAGGCAATGGTGCTGAAAATACAGTGAGCACAATTGATTGCTGAGCCTGTGATTTTTGAATCCAAAAACTGACATTTATTGGTTCACTTGAACCCATTTTACCAAGGGTAATGTGGACAGATGCTAGTTCATATAGCTAACAACTCGGATAAAACAGATGGCCCCAGTAGTGGCACCACTCATAGTGGTCACAGACTGTGCAGCTGACTGATACAGCACTCCATTTTGCTCATGCCTCAAAGCTCTTGCCTCTGAGCCATACACTGCATGTTGACAACTCACCACAGTGCAAATCTTAGAAATTAGATGCTTTGTGGAATGAGTCTACGTCTACAGCAATTCAATTAGCGATAAGGGTGGGACTGGCACTGTGGATGGGTGGAGTGTAGTGTCAATGCTGTGCAGAGGAGGTGGGGGCTGACAGAGAGAGAGGTCAACTGGCATCACAAGAGAGACAGACTGCTCACAGTGGTCAGACAGGCTATGTGTGACTGACAGATGGATCTCTCCATTTAATTCATGTCACAAAGCACTTGTGTCAGAGCCAGAGAATATGGGTTTGCAGTTCTCATTGGCAGTTCACAATAGTGCCTTGAAATGCATAAACACAAAACTCCTAAATGAACAAAACAGTACAGCATGTGTACACAGTCAACACTGGCGACACACTGACAACAGCCAAGAGAAAGGCCAAGGCAGCAGTTCTACACCAGTATCCATTTCTAACACAAAAGCAGTGAGTGACCTGGCACTGTCCTCCTTAGGGCCATGTTGTGTAGGTGGTGTGAGCAGAGACCCTGTTTGACGCCCCATGCGCTGGCACCTCTGCACACACTCAGTTCTGGGTGTCTGTAATGTAAACAAATGGATCAGTGGTGTATTTGGAGGCAAAGAAACAGAAATATTGAAAAGAAAACAAATCTTTATTTAATTGCCAGTGAAAAAATTCCAGCATCATGCACTTTAATTAGATGCAGTCTTCTGCAATGACACTGTTTGAATATAAATACAACAATAAACAAAAATCAGTGAATTTGGATCTGTACAGTATTTACTTGGCTCAAAAACGGCGGTAATGAAAAAAGGTAAACAATAACACATGATTAGATAACTTTTCTTCTTCCTCCTTCTCCCAGGACAAAAATCAAGAGGACAGAAAAACAGTTATCAAAATCAAATGTGGAAAAAATTTAAAAAAAAAAACCACAGCAAAAGCACAAAATACAGAAAAGTCAGTGAAAAAAAAAAAAAAATCAGTTCTATACAAAGAAATGTTAGAAAAGGATCACTGTATCACAATCGCTCATCTACCTTCTCTCTTCCACGCCAGCTGGTAAAAAGACGACCCATGCTGGGTACTTCTCAGTTTTTTCTGCCGAGCCAAACTACCTGGCCAATCATTAACTCTGGCCTGACACCAACCTGTCAGTGACACCGCTTGTAATATTCTATCCCCTATAGCTCCAGTCTAGGCAGAAGTCTCCCTATGTTTTGGGCATCTCCTTTGCTCACATTTGCGTGTGTGGCTACCAGCACACTCACTCTCACATGCACGCACCTCTTTCATTTTTTTCCCCCCTCATTTTCAGGACTTACTATTTTATGGCTCCTCTGCATGCCCAGATTACGTGCCTCACTTTTCAGCCAGTAACTCCTGCAGCCACACAAATGTCCTTCCCTAGTATGGTATGTACAATATTAACACCAGGATGTCGGGGGCTTGTGTATTAATGTGGATGACAGGCCTCCTCACCCATGTCAAAACTGCCAACAACGTTTCCACCCGTGGTGTGGGGTGTATACCACCAAAGGCATTTGCTCCTGAAACCTACTCAACTTTCCCTACAGGTAAGTACTCTAAAAATCAAAAAACTAACCTATACAAAGTTCAAACTGCTCTAGATAGTCATTAGTCTCCCAAAGTCATGTGATACAGCCTATAATACCATGCCTTTCTCAAAGCCATGAAGCCTGTCTCTCACTGTCCCATCACTGATATGGATCGTCTGTCTGCAATATTGGCAGTAATATGGGTGTATGATTGGAGAGCATGATCTCAGAAGGGCTTGAATGATGAATCAGTCTGGTGCTGGAATAGTCACTTAAGGGCAACCAGATCTTGGATGGTTATCTTCCCCGCCAGGAAACCTTATTTGCAGTCAGGACACAATGAACCTGTCTTCTTACAGCATGGCAAAAACCTTCTACCTCATTTCAACTTAATTTAGAGATAATAGGAAATTAACAGGATACTGTCCAAGTGTGGCCTCTGTCTTATCATAGGAACTTTGTTGTGTAAAGGAGAACGTAATAAGCTTTTATATATATTTCGTAAGCTGCAGTGCTTCACTGTTAAAATTGCATTGACTTTTTTAGAAGGCCAAAAAAACATTTTTTGAATGTACACAAGCTATAACTGTTTCACATCTAGAAATGTCCTTTTTTCCATCTGTATACATTTCACATGTCTTAGTATAAAGACTGGAAATATTCCAATGTGTGCCGAGTACTGTAACTGAGTATCATTTAACATTTTTTTTTCCTTTTTACAGCTCACTAATTTCACAAATTAATACTTGTGAACACTACTGGCAAATTTGATGAACAATTTCACTCAAAGTTTCTTACTCAAAACATTTACATACAGTAATCCTTTGTGCTCAGCAGGACAAAAAAGACCTGGAGGTGACAGACAGGTAAAGTGTGTAGTGGGCCGAGTACTAAGAATTGATCAGTCCAAACCAAATGTTCAATTTAAATTTCTAAAAAGCAGTAATCATCTATGTAACAGTCTTAATGTTAACAGTTTGCAATCAATAGGACTGTGAATAGAATGTGTTTGTTATGCATATATAAATTAAATGTACTGCTTCCAATTTACTTAGTGTAGGTGGTGCCAAAAAAAAGGTTCACTTCTTTGTGTCAATCGTGTATTCCAATAGTTCACTGATCTGATACCCCCCCCCACTTCCAAAACAAACTGTATACTTTTCTACTTATTAGTCTTTTAACAGTACACTTATAATTGCATTTCTTGATAATATTCTCCACACTGAATTCTTATACAATTTTTGGATTAACTACATTTATGTCATAATAAACAGCAGTCTTCAAAAAAGATTCCACATGGCTGCACATATATCAATTTGCACCAAAGGAGAACAGAAAAATGTCATATCAATTTTGTGGCCAAAAGGTTTGAAAAAAAGCATCTCAGCATACTTGCTGAAGTGTATACGACTGGATAGAAATTTTAAAAAATTGTTAAAAAAAGTGTGAATTATACAAAGCACTCAGGACAGCTGTCAAAATAATTACAGGAATCACAGACAGAAGACTAGCAAAAGAGTAAACTGCATAACAATTTGATAGTCAGGTAATGAGAGGTTTGAAAGATGAGGCGAAAAAAAGGGCTATGCACTTTTAGCTCTAACAGACATTTACAGATCAGTGTACTGAGAAGTAATGAATTGGAAATGTCTCCTAACAAATAAAACATTTTTGAAAAACACGTTGAAACATTTTTTAAGAACTATCATGAATAAAACAGTTATACTTTAAACGATAATATGCAATAAACCTCCCATCCAGTAAAATATTTCCAGTAAATAAAAGAATGTAAACACATATAATGTAAATCATGCATGCCTTTGCAAGAAAAATAAATTACTAAATAAATAAGATTAAATACTTTTATAAAAATTTCCATAAGGTTCTTACTTATTCAGACGAATGGCATACTCTTTCAGTGCGAAAACATTATCAGCAAAAACAATTATCTTGTCATTTCGACGTTCATGAAAACGCACAAGGAATTGACAGGCTCGGAACTTATTTGGATTCATAGTGTACAATAGGATGCGCTTCTTCGTTGAAATAGCCACATATTCACGGTAAAATTCAGGAGTCATTGGACACCAAACCTGTTGATAACAAAGGATTTTGAATGATTATTCTATTTTCTGCAGACATAACCCAGATATTATTTAACATTTTTTTCCTCTTATCTATGCTTGATCTGAATACACATTTTCAAATCACCTGACAGGAAATAGAGAAAATAAACATGCTTTGGTCCAGTTTTCTCTTCCACTTTTTCAGTCCATTAAGAAAATGCTCCCCACACTCATTTATTCAGAACAAAAAGTACAGAACAAAGGAAGTATGGTATAGTAGAAATATTAGACTATTCAAAAAGAAAGAAGTACACTATCATACAAAATATACTAAGGACACATGCCTTTCTCCAGTAACTCTAGTTATATTTAAACTCTCAGTTATAACCTCCTTAGCGTTAGAGCCCAAGTGTTACTCAAACAGTGGTATAGGCGCATCTTGCATAATCGTCAGGCCCAAGCATTACCCAGGCAATGGTGTAGATGTGTCTTCTCCTAGCCTCATAGTGTGTCTCATAAGAAATGCTTCTCGTCAGCAATGATGACGAGGTGAATGCCTTCAGGCAGTGAAACCGAAACGGTCAGTAAAACTGAAAGGAATTCTGTTGAATCAGAAAGTAACAAGAGTGTCACTCGCACAAGTGCAGTGTGATGTTCAAATTATTATTCATCATTATTATTATTACTTACATCATTATTATACTTTCTACACTTCTGTCTTTGTACTTTTAATGTTTTGCACATTTTACAGTAGAAAGATGACATTCAAGCCAAAAAAAGCAACACTTTTTACGTTTTTTGTGAAAAACTGTAACACTAAGGAGGTTAAGCTATAAAATTTAAAAAACAAGGTACAAAAAATATGGTGTGTTTAAATATGGAATTATAGATAAGAAACACTTGTTCACTCACCTCTGCACACTGCACCTTAGCAATGTAGCCACTGTTCTGCAGCTCCATCCAGTTGGCTTCATATAACTTTGGCCCAATCAGGAAATTCAGATCAACAATCTTATCATCTTCACGTACAAGAGTAGCAGTTAATCCCAGTTTACAATGGGCTTGAACGATGGTAAGCACTCTTCTGAACATTTTGGCTGTCAAAAAAAAAAAAAAGTTTTACTCGCCTATACAGTGATATTGTTGTCCTCAGCTTAAACCCAAGACTGGAAATAAAATTAATTACAGATGTAAATAGCTGAAAGGAGAAGCATAACACAACCATACATTTTTTTTCTTGGAAAATATACCTCCCCGTTATAAATATTTCTTCATTATGTTCAAGGCTAGTGCGATTTAAGTGGAGTGCTAGAAAAATCCTGCAAGTTTAAAATTACTTTGCGGTCAAGTGAGTTTGTAACAGGTATCAGCTGTACATCACTGAATTGCTTAGGGTAATGGTCATTTGAATGTTGCAATCTCAAAGAAACAGTACACTGGCATTCTTTTGAGTGAGACCCATTCTTTTCATATTATCCAACACCTTCTTCAAACACATCTTCTATGCGTGGTGCCCATACCTGCACTCAATGTCATTTTAGAGGAACTTCCCTAAATTTCTCTAAAACAACCCCACTGCTTATACAACATATACTTAATACATCAACATTCTGCACTCTTCCAACACATTCTACAAACAAAAGTTGTACTTGCCACCTGTAGACTACTCTTCACACCACAACATCTATCTGACAATCCATGCATCATATTGAGTTTCTGCCAACATCTTTACGGCACACACCACACAGTCATGCACTTACCTCTTCTACATCTAGCTTTGTCTACCAATCATCACCCCAGTCTTTTTTGTATACACCTTGAGGCCTGTAATTTCCAAACTAGCTTTCCATTTCATTATTTCTTCAGCTAATTCTGTTATTTTTTTGGTCTTCAGCATGAGAATATTGGAGTAGAACAAATCCTATGGCCATTCTTCACATGACGTCTATGGTCACTACTTTCATCATCATCATGAAAATCAACTGACTAAGAAAAGATGCCTGGTGCAGCAACACCTTCACCTCAAAATTGCCACCATCCCCATTTCCGGTCTTGACCACTGTTAGTGCTTCCTCTTACATGGATATCACTGCAGACATAACCATTTGTCTGCATTTAATATTCTCAATACTCACCTGTTCAATTCTCAAGAAATGCCTTCTCCAGACTTACAAAATGCATATTGCAGTTTCTTTCCTTTTGTCCGATTCTTTTCCTGCATTTTCAGAAAACAAAGATTGCATGTGTTGTTCCTTCTCAGACATGTAACTAAACTACATTTCGACAATTTCTATTAGAGTCCAAATTATTTTCTTTAGCTGTCTCTACATCACCTTCAATACCTGCTCCAAAAGCCTGACTGCTCAATATGACCCATACTCCAATGGATCACACTTTTTTTTATGTCTCTACATGTGAGTAAACATACACCTTTTCAATCTTCTGGAATCCTACCCTTACAAAATCATATTAAACAGGTCTGTCAGCCATCAAACTTCCCCTCAACATATTCAATAACGCTCTAGTTGTGCCCTCTGCTTTACTGATCTTTATCACTACTTTTGCAATTCTCTCTTCTGAAAACCTACCGCTCGGTACTTCTACTTTCTCATAATAAACATCATTATCCCAAGATATTCTCCTCCATGCATTTCTCTCATGTAGCCTTAATGCCTTTACTATCCTCTTCTGCATTTTTCAAGCAGTACCAGTCTTTTCCCCCCAATCTACAAAATCCTGAATGCATTTCACTTTCTTTCTCCATTCTACAGCTCACTTTCAAATTTACATCTCTTAGCTTCTTGTTTTCCCACAACAACCTTTCTGGCAACCTGCTTTGCTTATTTCGACTGCTCTATCTTAACCTGACTTTGTTCCGTGCCACTTTTTACCCCAACTCCCCCTTTCCTTAATTGTCATCTCTATCTCATTATTCCATTATTATGTTTTCTTGTGTCTTTATGGTCCTTTCATTTACCCATAGATATTCAATCAAGGTTTTGTAAAATATGAAATTCCACCAACACTTTAAATATATATTGTATATGTATTTTACTCATATTATGTATAAAGAACTGTGTGAATGGCGGTTCTATGGAGTTCCTAATTCAGTTATTTTCTCAGGGATATTACAGGTACCAGGAAAACTGTCGCTAATATTTTGCTCCACTGACCACTGTGGTGTATCTCTATAACATGGTAACAAAATAATAATCAGTACTTGTGTTACTGAATTTTTGCATGCATACACTCACTAAATCACATTTGATGAATGAAAATCATTGCTGTTCAATGAACTTGGATGTACCCTTTATAAAACATTTGTTCTGGATACAAAAACCCTTTAGCAAGTTTTGTGAACCAAAGTTTACTTCCTTCATGCAGGATTAGATGTGTACCACAGCAAAATGTCAAAAAATAAGTTGCAAAGTTCAACAATCAAATGGAAAAGGAAAATGTACATGTCAAAAGAAGAAGAAAAAAAAAAAGATTCTGTTCCAGCACCAGATCAAGACTCTCTCTATACATCCTCTGCTCTCAACTTAGCTTTATCTTCTGCTCTGTAAGACAGAGACCCCGTTGCCTAGGGTGCGGCCATGACATAAACTGAAGCAATTCATTTTATTCTAAAATGCAACAAAGTGCTGGAGTGGAAGACTTGTCTTTATTGGAGATAGGACAGGGTGACATTAGTTCAAACCATACTAAGGAATAGCAAGTGCATGAACAAGAGAGAGACTATAAGTAAAAGCTACATGTTTTTCTGGCTAAAGACAGGAGTTGACCGATTACCAACTGCCCAGCAGATCTAAACTTCATGCTAGGCAAAAGAGGATATTGTGAGTCAAACTTCCAAGAGAAAACTGCAGTACTACCCACCCAAGGAGAAGAAGAAGTAGGAGTGTGTGATATTTATATCTACAATAATAATCTTAATTGTTGTTTTAACAATGTGCGAGCTGAAATTAACGAGTATGTCTCTCACTTTGCAAAAGACAATCAAAAACACACCTTGAGAGTCCATGCATTTACTGCCTCATGTAGCCTAACAGCTTAGACTACTGTGCACACACAAAGCGAGCACAGAGGCGTGCATGTCAGCGCACCACAACTTAAGGTAGTGTAGCTGCCAAAAAATGAGTGAACAAAAGGTTCAGGGGATAAATAGCCCCGCAATCTACTTCTTTAGATGTATTTGCAAGATGTGGATCATCCTCACTCACATGGAGGTGGTTTGGTTTTGAAAAGACAGATGTTGCTCCAAAGATGGCAATCTGCAAAATATGTCAAAATCGCTAGCCATTAAAGACAGCTTGACAACTAACTTGTGCCACCTCTCCGAACAAACCACCACACAAAATATGAAGAATACAAAAAGCTTCAGGAGTTAGTTGTCCACGACCCAGGGTACAAGCACAAAAACACATTTGGCAAACCTTAGTGGAATCATTCTGCAAAAAAAAAAAAAAAAAAAAAGCCTTATGACAGGAAAAGCAAAAGATGGTATAAAAGAACAAATGCCATCACCAATTACATCTCAAAAGATATGGTGAGAATTCAAATGGTTGAGAGGGTAGTTTTCACATAACTTTAGAGCCAAGATACATACTGTATGCCCAAAAATATTTCAGTCAAACAGCTCTACCTAAATAGTATGATTCATGTTGACAAACTCTGATGCATAAACTGCAGAAGGTTTCACATGTTACCAACGCAATGGAATTATGGTCAAGCCGAACGTCTGAACTATACCTCTCCTTGACAGTGCATTTTATCGATGAAACCTGGCATCCTACTTCCCAGAAGACCACACAAGTGACATTGTTGCACAAGGTCTGAAAGTTGCTCTGGCATTATTGTCGCTGCAAGAAGTTCACATGGTTTGCATGACAACAAACAAAAGAGGCTTCCTTGTTTTGGACATAGGCTTCATATTGCCATTGCTGAGTAATTTGGGTTCCTCTATAAAATCTAGTACAGAGCCCCTGGCAAAAAAAAAAAAATTCTCTTTGGAGAAATTATTAATTCATTCACAAATTACATAATTCATTTGAATGGATAATTTTTATATCCGTAAGAAGCATGTGCCTATCAGGCGACTTTTATTTTACAAGCCGTCTTGGTGGGAGCAAAGCTCACTTTTATCTTTCACCCCTATGGCTACAAAAGTTGGAAATGACACAAGTGAGTACGTAAGGTGACTGAATGGAGGAGGCATTGCATGTAGACATGCATGCACAGTGGTTAACCCTAGTTATTGCAGTTATGGCTAATTAGTTACAGTACGTTGCATGCATGGTGGTGAAAGCTCCTATTGGTGGGGATGGATAAACTCTCTTTTGGGATTGGCTTAAGGAATCCTGCAATGCTTAAAATGGCATAGCAGTCACTAGCCAGGTAGAAGAGAACAGAGTGTAGTTTGGTTCTGACAGTCTACTTGTCTGCCTGTACCAGCATCCATTTGATTTTCCCAAGGGAGAGAATGTGTGGCAGAGTCTGTATAGGCAGAGCTTTCTGATTAATTCTGTAATAACCAGAATAGAATTTTGTGAAAACCATGAAAAAAATTTAGGGTGTAGAGTGTCAAGAGACCATATATAAAACAATTCTCAGTGTTCTGGCAGAGAGCGGATGCAAATACTAAAACTATTAAGCTTTACTGTAGTCGGGCAAATTTGGAACAAAGTCTAAAAGGAATAAGCTGGGATGAGAGTGGAGACAGTCAAAGAGCATTGGAGCAGGTTTAAAAATATGTTTTATGTGATGCAGGACAGATTCATCCCAAAACCAGGAATTAGTTTTAAGAAAAATCTGCAGTGGGTAAATAAGGAGATAAAAAAAAGAGTAAATAGCTGTATAAGGCATATAGGACCAGTAACTAAAATGCCTACTGTTGGACATATGATAGCATGACAGCAACCATTAAGAAGGGAATTGGGGAAGCTAAAAGGCAGTTACAGAAAGATATTGCATTTAAGGCGAAATATGTATTTTAGTAGTAAAAGAACAATCAAGAATAACAGGAAAGTAAAGAGAAAACAAAATACACAGACAGTGAAATAGCAAATTTTCTAAATTTCCATTTTTTCTAAAGTTCTCACATTTGAGTAAATGGATTACATCCCAGCAGTAAGAGTGACTACTATGAAGGTACTGGGTAATTTGGAAATTGTAACGGTAGAAGGAATGCATACTTTAAATAGGCTGAAATCTAGCAAGTTATCCTTGAGCAGCTAAGCGGGCTAGCGAATACATATAAACCCTTGACGCATGCTTTTAGAAAGTCACTGGGCACTGATGAAATTCCTAAAGACTGGAAAATGGCAAATATGATTCCTTTACATAAAAAGGGTGATCAGGCAGATCCAACTATAGGCCGGTAAGCTTAACATACATTACAGGTAAATTAATGGAAAGAATGAAGGAAAAAAACTGTGCAACACGTGGCAATACAAATGTTTTACAGAACAGTCAGCATGGGTTTAAACAGGGGAGGTCATGTTTTACTAATATGGAGCTTTGTTGAGGTTAATGGTTTGTTGAAAAAAATTGTAATGTTTCTGTTGTTGTGCAATACAGCTTCTCATCCCTCCAAGTCACACCTGTCTGAGCATTGTTAATTTGGTAAACAGGCAAAATTAACATTTTCCCCATTCAATTATAACCAATATGGTCTAAGACAGAACATGCTACATTTAACAACTGTTAACAAAAGAAATATCTTTGTAAAAGGACAAAGTATACTTTCATATTTAATTAATTTTCAGGTAGTACATGAATTGATCATATGTACTTTATAGGAGAGGGAACATCTTTAAACATCATGTTTAACCCAGCCATTCCTTATTAAAGTAATCACAGCAGAACAAATGTCCCAGTTTCTGAAGAAACAATGATGCCTACATATATTAGACCTACCTGGAATAGTATGGACCTCATCCAAAATCATCAGGCCCCATTCCTGGCTCTTCATCCACTCCATGACACGCTCTGCCTCCCAGGATCGCTTTGTAGTGTGCCCAAGCATAGAGTATGTGCTGATGGCTACAGAACAGCCAATGGGTTTGTCCTTGGCATCTGATGTAAACCGACAGATCTGGCTATCATCAATAGTGGACCACATCTTGAATTGTGCCTTCCATTGCTCCACAGATACAGAAGAGTTCCCCAGGACCAGGCAGCGTTTACGGACAGTACAGGCAGCCGTTACTCCAACAAGAGATTTTCCAGCACCTAATGATAAATGATACCTTTTTAAACACCTAAATCTGATTATCAGAACAAGCAATTGTGAAACTGAAATATGGCAGTCATCATTGACAGTTACAGACAACTAATTGTACAGTGTTGCACTGTCCAATTCTTCCAGGTTACTCTCAGCCTTTTTTTATAATGCATTAATAAGTACTTCCAGAAATTTAAAGTAGTCAACAAACAGAAAGCCAATTTCCACAGGGTCGTGCTTTTGAACTAAAAGCAGGATTTGTTGATCAATGAATGAGGGGAAGAGGCAGGTGGCTTCTTCCACTGTTGATGTAAAAGTGCATAAGCTTACTATTATAAAGTGGCTGCACAAATTACATCCACATGGGGCATGCCTTAGGGGGTAGCCTTTGCTTTCTAGAAAGAACAGGGAAAAACTTAAGTTTGTCCGTGAACACCTAGGCAAACACCAGAACATTTGAAACAATGTACTAGAGTTATCAGACCATGTGTTAGCATATGTTTGGGGGAAAAAAACAAGCATTTGACCAGAAGATCCTGATACCAGCTGGCATGGTGGTGTAAATGTTATTGTCTGGGGAGATGGCTAGCTCCCCATAGAATCCTTTATAAATTCTTCATATAACAAGAGACATCTTAAGAATAATGTGTCAGAAGGTTGAAACTCAGCCGAAAGTGGACCTTGCAACATAACAATAACTCTGAACATACCAGTAAATTCACAGAGGAATGACTGAAAAGAAAGAAATGCTTGTTTTTTTTATTACTTATTCATTATCATTCTTGCATTATGTAACTTTTTTCCTTTTCTTGCAACTGTTTCTTCAACATCTTGTAAAGCACTTTGAGCTTTATTCTTTAATATACCAGCCACTGGATTTGAAGAGTCTATCAAAATTTAAATTAAATAAGCCAGATTTTAAAATACACAGATATATAACAGGCATTGGATTATTTAACATTATATCCCATTTATTTTTAGGTAGCATATGCTGTCTACCATATCTTACCATCACCTCCCAGTGGCGCCAACCAGTGGGCAACGAGGTCCACAGACCTTAGCTAACGATACAGGTCCAACGTCAGGTGAAATGATGCATCGGTTGGTATTTTCTAGTTAAATCTCGAGACTTTAATGTCTTCTCAATACTTATTCAGGACATCTAGGGCATCCCCCTTAGGCAACGAATGTAGCCCTCATCTGAGTGGCATGGAAAGGTCACAAGGGCTAACTGCTGGTGGATGACATGGGCCAAAGAAGCCAGTGCAACACTTACATTTAGCCACCATCAACATCGGCACACTCACTGGTCGTACCGAGAACTGGCTGACGTCCTCAAATGCAGGCAAGTGGACATTGCCTGCATCCAAGAAATGAAATGGAAGGAGTGAAAGCAAAAGAAACTGGCAAAGGCTACAAGCTTTACTACAACGGCCAAATAGCAAGTCAAAATGGAGTAGCTATAGTCGTCAACAAACATCTGGGCGACAAGGTCGTTGTACTTGCCTGAATATCAGACAGTCAGATGTCACATTGCTGTATGTGGACAACACCACAATCAAGGAGGAACAAGACCAGCCCTAGAGCAGCGGATGCAGTGGTGAAAAGATCGGCTAGACGAAAACAGCCAGCGACTAAAGAAGACTGAATACCCTGAAAGCAACCTGCAGACCGAGGGAACAATATGAGTGGATTGCCACAAGCTGAACAAGATCACAAAGTCCAAATACCTGGGTTCCTGTTTAAGAGCCGAAGGTAGCTCACTCCCTGATGTCTGTGCAAGGTTGCAGTGGCAAGGCTCAAGAGGCAACAAGTCACGGCGTCTTGTGCGATCTTCGAATTCTGAATTACATCATGGCAAAAGTGGACAAAACCATCATTCGACCAGTGGCCCTGTATGGTGCTGAATGTTGGCTGGCCACCGCACAACAATAACAGGCGCTTTATATATTGGAGATGAAGATACTCCGATGGTCTCTTGGACTCACAAGGTGGGATCACGCCATGAATGTGTACATTAGGAGGAAAATGGGAGTGGCGCAATTACCGAGAAGATGCGAGAGGCTCGATTGAGGTGGTACGGACATGTCCTGCATAGTGAAGAAGAAATAGTGGCCAAGATCACCCTTTAACTCAGCCCAGATGGCAAGCAAACACGTGGAAGACCCAAAAAGCGCTGGCTCAACAGAATCAAGGAGGACATGCAACAGACTGACGTCAACCCGGAAGATGCCCTAGATCGGATGAACTGGAGGAAGGCATCAAAAGCAGCGGACCCCTCCGTTACCATGGGACAAACGCTAAGAAAGTGTTACATCCACTTTTTAATGTGATTCACTAACTCATTTAGGTTCTGTCAACTTTTCAGTGAAATAAACAAAAACCTGCATGCTTGCTGAAATCCAAATAATAGAATCTTGTTAAAACTGTATTAATCTGGTCTGTATAAGCGACATTGACATACACTATATTTGAATAAACACCATTCAGTTTTCTTTTTGTGACAGAATGAAGATTGCTTTCATATTTTTAAAAAACATCTTAGTACAAAGTCAGTGAGTTTGCGTATCATCAGCTCCCAGAACACCTTGAATTTAGCTTACTTATAGTGCCTGAACCAGAAGATAAAGTCAGGACAACAAAGTTGTGAGACAAAATTACATGTAACAAAAATGCAAAATTTATATACATAAATAACCATATTTACACAGACACATACCTAAAGATTTTGATTGTGTACATATTTATGTGGTTCACTGTACTAACTGTTCAACCAAATATAAAAGATTATTTTGGTTATCAATTTATTTGCAGCCTTGAGCCCTGCAACTAAATGTTTTTTCCTGCATCGAAAAATGTTTCACAATATATTTATCCAAGGAACATACCACAGGGAAGAACTATGACTCCAGATCTAGCACGACCATTTCCAAACATTTTTCTTAAGCTCTTCTCTTGATAAGGACGAAGCACTGCTGTTGGTTTTAAGTCAATATTGATATCTGGATTCACAGTATCATTTCGGAAATCATACTCTGCCAGCAGAGGGTATTCCAGAGTAATGCACTGTTTCTGAAGCTCTTCGATCATTTCCTGTTTAAAAAATAAATACATATATTACATACACACACACACATACACACACATATATATATATACACACACACATATATATATATATATATATATATATATATA
>JANRMT010062814.1:103397100-103410309 GCA_026402145.1 Polypterus bichir lapradei | reverse complement strand
GAGCCCTGACGCTCTTCCGATCTAGCGGTCAGGGCTCATGGGTACCTAGCAATTGACTGCCACCAAAACCAGTTTTGGTCCCTGCACTCTGTCCAAAAATGTTGGAATAGGTGCTTACATTCTAGAACTGCTTATAAATGTAAAGGTGTAAAACAATTAATGAAAAAATGTAATGTTCACTTTCTGCCAAGTTAGGCTTCATTCACAAAATATATGAATTTGAATAAAAATTAAAAATACTTGTTTTTGTAAATTTAGTTGGATGGAAGTAATTGTTAAATATATTTTAATATTTTTTTTAACATTTAACATTTATGTGTATTGCTGAAGAATATGAACAAAGCTTTTCTTCCCCTCCCCCAAAACACAAAGGAATCGATGTTGGTATTAAAATATGTTAATGTGTCATAGGTAGTACAACAGCTAGACTTACTGGCTTACAACTGCACGTTTACTTAGCTTGAACCCCAGGCCTGTTTTCTACCATTTAGACCCCACATACATTTTGTATGTTTATGTGGATTTTTTTTATAAGGCTAATTCATTTCATTCATCAAAAGAAAGGCTGCTCAGGCTTTTTGGAGACTCTAAATTGGCCTTGTGCAAGTTTTAATGAGTGCCCGAGTGTGCCACAAGATGGTTCATCACTCCATTCTAAATAGACTATAACATGATGTTGCCAGTAGAGTCTCCATTTAACACACACAGCCCTGAATTATATACAAAGATTCTGCAAAATAATTGAATGGAAAGAAAATGTGTTATACAACAGTTATCTCGATATGTATGACTGCCAGGAAAATTTGTTTGCATATTTCTAGTTTTTCTTAGTATCCTTCTACTTTGTATTCTATTGTGGAATCTTAAGGAAATCTAGGTCATATTTGAGATACAAATGTTAGCTTCGGGGGAAATATTCATCAAGTTCACACCAACAGAATCACTCTTAATTTGTCTGCAAAGAAATTCTTGTTTGAAAGTCCTCAATATGCAAGAGAGACATCACAATGAAAGTAGCTAATCCTTCCTTCCATTATTGCCACCTTTTTAACACAATCACAATTTTATTTTACACAGCATCTCTCACAAAACAAGCAAGTATATAATTTAAGCAAAAAGATAATTTTAAGAACTGAATGGCTTCATACATTTACAGAATAAATCTTTTTACAGGTGAAGTGGAAAAGAAACTAAAGTACTGCATTCATATACATGTTGTTGCTAAATGATGTATAAAAAAACATTCAAAATCTTCAAGATGTTCTGATCTATTTCAGAAACGCTTTAATTAAAAAATGGGGGTGAGGAAAGCTGGAGTCAATCAAAGTTGTACTGTATTAAACCATGTGTTTTTATAAAAAGGTTTGGAGTGTAAATGTTGCAATCTATTCTTCTATACTAACTAAAATATGCTGAACAGCACAAAGATTCTTTCAGATAAAGTAAGAAGCTGGAGAGAAATAATAAAAAAGGCATGAATGAAAACCTAAGATTTAAAATGCTTGGAACAAGGATTCACATCTGCCAACACAGAATGGAGCAAGCTATTTCTCTTGCTATTGCTTAGCAACAAGCTATTAGTGTATTCATGCACAAATATGCACTAACTACTGACACACTGTAAATTGAAAGATGCCTATGGCAAAATAATATTCAACCTATAAGAACATATAAAAAAAATCAGTTTTATGAAATAAATTACAGAATTATTGGACAATTTGGTCCAGTTTGTATGTGTATGCTCATAAACTGCCTATAAAAATAACATACTCAGAAAGAAATGAGAGAGAAATTTTAAAGACCTGAAAAGTACTAATATGCTTCAGCCCTTGAAGCATTCTGATGGTTTCAGAAAACAAAAAATCCACAATATTACAAACGTCTGAAATGGTGCACAAGTAATTGATAGAATAAAACAACACGCTTCATTAACAGCCTGAACTGGCTTCAGAGTTAGAAACTGACTGGCGTGAAAACCAGAATTCACTATAACCATTCAGGAGCCTAAACCCAGGGTTTCAGGTCAGGATGAAACTGCATGTGCTCCATGACTGTGTACGTTTTTCTTTGTGTGTGATAAGAGGTCCGTGGCAAAGTGCAGTTTTAAATAAATAATCAAGTCCCAGAGTGTGCAGGCTCCGAACAGGTGAAGGTGTGCACATGATGGCACTGCTCCGGGCTTGTCTGTGGTGCTTGGCTGATCATGCACTCGCGTACAAATGCAAGTGGATCAGTCAGGTGCTGCATTCACAGTTCAGAGTGGGCATAGGGTCACATCTGCGTACAATCAGCCAGGATATTAGGGAGCCTGCAGGGAAAAGAAGGGGGGGGGGGGGGTAACTGAAACACAGAAACAAGAAAATAAAGAAAAGGAAGTCATGGAGGTTAATGGAAAGGAGAGAAGGACAGGAACAGAAATGGGAAGGGAAGTAGGCAGATATGAAAGTAAGCCCCATGAGTAAAGCGTGTGGCCAGACACTCAAGAGAGGGGACAGAGGGGCCGCTTCTACTGAGCATTTTTCAGAGCAGAAGCGACCAAGTGCTCCAGGCGGCTCCCACTGAAGCCACAGACTGTGGCAACACAGGCTTTACGGAGCAAAGTTCAGCACAGCACCCAGTGAACGCCGACAGACTGGCAACAAGGGCCCGAGCTGGATTACCATCAAACGGTAAGCGAAGGAGATGCTTAATACAGAATGTTTGCCCTTGATTTTAAACTCATTTTATTGGAATATATTTATCGAACTTTTAAACCTCCACTGGACACTTTGATTTTATGGATTATTTATTTATTGAATATTTATTATTCAAAAAGACTTGTTGCACTGCACCTGTTTTTGTGCAATTTTCTTTGGATTTTTAACACTTTTGCACCAACCCCTTGCAGAATGTGTGTGTGTCCCTTTATTTGCCTGGCTAATCTCGGTACAGGACTATCGACTGTTACAGGTTTGAGAGGCTCCTGGAAGCAACAAGGTTAATGGACCCAACCCAGACCATCACACTGTGTACACCAGTTACCAACTACCCCCCCACACATTCCATAAAAATGCATTAATCAGATTAATTGGAAATTCTAAATGTAATATGTATGAGTGTGCATGAGTGTTTATATTTGCTCCTATGTCCATGGCTCTAAATTGGTTTAATGAATTATGAAATGATGGTTTGAGAAATAAGTAATCATATTTGATTAATATTTTACTATTATTAGAAAATTAAAATAAAAGCACTCTACACTGCTTATTGTTACAGTATTGTTTACTTGGTAAATTGGGGCAATTTCTAGCATGGGCTGGCATGCCATGGACACTGTGTACAAGACACATACTATTTTAATGCACTTGCCCACTTTCACCAGTGGATAACAGTAAGTTACATGAACACAATGAAACAAAACTATGTCATATAGAGAAGTGTACGTGCATGCACAAACTTACAACACACATAATAATCACAACACACATTCTGTGTCACATTGACGGCTTTAATGTACTGGTTAGGCTACAAGTAGCACACAGAGACAGAGATTGGTTTGGCAAGCATGGGCTCAAATATGAAGAAGGGACACTTTAGATGTGAGAACTGGTTACATTAGATTAAAGCTTCAAACATACAAACCTGTGCTTGCTAGTACAGTATATCAAGTTTATTTTTTTAAGATAGTTTGGACGTTATGGAAACGAACCACACAGTAAAAAAAAAAAAAAGAAATGGTGGTGGTACTGCTCTCTCTTAAATTGTATAAACTTAATTGTTGTGTTAGGGAAATGTTATGAACTATTCGTGCACATATATATAGTTTAATCCACAGGCGAACTGTATTCAAAGATGCTTCATCTCCGATTGTTTCAGTGAAGCACTCTGTCATATCATTACTCACACATTTATTTTATTAGTCTTCAAAAGTCAATTTAGTGTGGGAAGCACCAGTATATAAGCTATAAGTCTTTCGCTGCACACACTTGTGCATTCACAAGGGTCTAATTTTAAAGTCACCAGTGAGACACAGGTCCTCTTTTCTTTCTTTTTAATACTCACATCTGCCTACAGCTATGAAAAATGAACCTGTACCCAGCAAAATAAAATGAGATAATTACTGAGCTGAACCTTCGTTATCAGCAATAAAACCAAACAGCATTTGTGCATTAATTCAATTACATTTACTAAGATATCTGAGACAATCCAAATGAGAACTAGACTAAAATTCCTGCCATAATGGGTCTGTCTTTACCACACCATTAATGAAACAGAGGTAGACATGAATGAGCTAATCTAACTCCGGTCAGACCAAAACAACTGGATCAAGACCCTTTGAAACAATGGTCTTGATGCAGTACCCAGGGAATCCTGAAGCATTTTACAAGAGGCATGAATGTGATCCAACACATGACAGATCTATCTATAGAAAATACCATGCATTATGTTTGCATAAAACAACCAGCACAAGTATCAGTCAATCAAATAAATCCTAGAATCTGATTCAACCTCAGAGCCACTTTATCTCTCGTACAATCAGATTGGATAGCAGATGAACAAGTTAAAAAAAAAAAAAAAGATGTAGATTCACTTGTGATTAGGTAGATCAAACTGACCACATAGAGAGTGAGAAATAAACACTATTTACATCTGACATTAAAACCCCATAATGTTAGAGACTGCAAGAGTGATCTGCATAGGTTGGCGTCCCCTTAATGCCATCGGACGTCTGGCAGACACTGGAAGCATATTAACATTCCCACGTGAACATTAACAACAAATATTTACTGTCCTAAAGGCAGCAGACGTATGATATGAGAAGAAGAAAGGTTACGTTTAGGCTGCTTTGGATTAAATATGCATTCTCATACTGTGAAATTTAATTCACCCAATATGTTTACTGTCTAAGTGAAATTGCAGCACATCACTGTATGCTCTCAGCAGAGCTTGCCATTGATGTCTAGAAAGAAATATGTCCTTTCTGTAGTATACAAAATAACAAAATTGTATCTGAAAACTAGAAAAAGATACTCTTCTAACAGAGCTCTGCCTGACAAACAAAGCACATGATCATTAAAAACGTGCCAATGCACAAGCAAAGCTCTTCTCAGCCCTTCATCATGCAGTGATGCAAATAGTTAAAGTTTGTTTTTTTTATTACTTTAACATTGCTTAAATACACTATTTCTTTTGCTTTAATCTAACCTTAAAGATTTTTTTTTATTTTCACGTGGGTCACTACAGTTGAAATGTAGTTGTACTGTGTAGTCTGAGGACAAAATAATAATCTGAAATAAACAGATTACATTATATATAAAAACAGTGCCCAACTTTTTTTTTTGCACCCTGTACACTGCAAGCTTGCAATACCAATCAACACTCAGTTTTATGTGTCATTTGCACGCATAAGAAAAAAGGCAAAGTCTGTGCTATTGCCAAGCCACAAACACACAATGAGGTACAAATTTTTCTGTAACATATGCTAAATCTCAGCATATTGGGTTTGAATGAGTAAAAATAATTACTAACTTCTAGTTTCTTTTTGGTATAAATTTATTCAAATCTATTTTATGATGGAGCAGATCTAACTTTAGAGTTTGTTGTATTGCCATGATATTGATTTGTAGCAAATAAACTTGAAACAAATCACATTTGAATCATTATAACAGCATAACCAACTACTGTTACATGTGGCGAGTTTCAGCAAAAAAAAAAAAAAAAATACTATATCCCAAGCTAAAACGCCCATGCACCATTCTCCCACTACCCACCACTTTCTACGGTACATGAGTACAGCAGCTAATTACTCAAAATCCACAAGCATTTCTCACACTCTCCCCAACTCCCCCTCACCCCCAAGGCAATGGTATTGTAATGATGTTTTCAAATGACAATGTGAACTTTTCAGAAATCACACAGCTGTAAATGTGCAATGCAATTTCTTATCTATGAAAATAATTCTTTTTGGAGCATGTGAATTTTATTTGTTCCTGACACTGGGGCACTTAGACCCTACAATATTCTAGGTATACCTTTGTTAATGTATGCAGATGTGCAGCTGAAATTTAAAAGCTAGAGCCATTTTAAGCAACCCAGGGGTTGATTTTTTTTGTGATGCAATTTAAAAGACTTTACCTCTTGTTATTTTGTGGTCTTTGTCCTTATTATAGTGAATCATGGACATTACTTAGTTGCAATACACTTTAGCAGTTTGTTCACAGAACAAAAATGGGATGTTTATTAATGTTCTTTTTAGCTTCTGGATTCAATGTTGAGTATTTCATGTTGATGTTAAAGTATCTTTAAATACTTCTCTTTGGCGGTTTACTGCAGGACAATATGTTGATAGATCTCTATGTTATGTTATTTTGTTATGTCATTATTCAGCTGACATTTTATTATCACTGCCGCTGGCAGCCTCATACATTGTGAAACACAGTGTCTCAAGCTACTTCACATGAGGTTTATTGGAGGCTGTCTCCTTCCTTGGGGCCCTCACTCAAACCCACTGCTGCTGATCCGATCTTCCATTGCTCTTTACCTACAGTTGCAAAAATCTTTTTTTCTGCCTTATCTCCCTTCCTGCAAATTGATGCCTCCTACTCTACCTCACAACACTCACTTTTGGTCAGAGATAACACCAAATTTCATCACTCAACCCAACTCTGAGTTGATCCAAACCAGGATCTTTCCCCAAGATCACCAGTAGCAGAGCAGGTCTTGTATGTTCTATTATTTTACTTCATCTCTTGCTAACACACACTCATACAGTTTCTCAGGAAGTCTCCAACCTATCTGATGGTATCTCTGACTTAGGTCTGCAAGGCCCAACCAGAATTTTCCTTGACAAATATACCAATATAGGACATAAAGCAGATAATATCAGTATTTCTAGTTCTATTACTCCTTTGAGAACCCAAAAAGCATAATTTACCTGCACGTGTACAATTGTATCAATGTGCTTCTCTTTAAAAAAAAAAAAAAGAAAAAAAAGAAATAAGTAACAAAAAAATAAGCAGCACTATATGTGCAACTCACTTTGGAAAAGAAATTGTGGACAATTATTTTCAAAGTAATGGACAATTACTTTTTAAGTAAAAGATTACATAGGTCACTGGTATTACACTGAAAATGTACTTGTCATCATACAATTTTTTTCTGACATAAAGAACTATCCACAAGAATCTAAGGATAAAAACATTACAATAAATAAACATTACAATATATAAACTCTAGTTCCGGTGATTTCACTTATAGCAAGTCCATAGGTAAGATAGATAGATAGATAGATAGATAGATAGATAGATAGATACTTTATTAATCCCAAGGGGAAATTCACATAATCCAGCAGCAGTATACTGATACAAAGAAACAATATTAAATTAAATAGTAATAAAATAAATAAATAAATAAAAATAAAATGTTAGCATTTACTCCCCCGGGTGGAATTGAAGAGTCGAATAGTAAATTAAAAATCTGGTAAGCACTCAGAGAGGGCAACAGCTACTAATGGATCCAATACTCATGCCCAAGCTTTTCTTAGCACAGCACTACAAGGAACAATGAGACAGATAATGTTTCATTGAGCCTTAAAGTTGAGCATTATGGCTGATATGTCACCATCTCTCTCTTTCTTTAAAAGGTATTTGTAAAAAGTAAGTTTAGATGAATTTAACAAAAAATAGTACATACCTGTTGTGCTTCAGAACTAGTTTCACCTTGCCATAGCTGACAGTGCAAAGCTGCAAAACAAAAGAAAAAGGAAGAAAAAAGTTAACCTTCATACCCATTATAAATGTCAGCAACACTGACATGCTTCTTTTCATCACTTATAAGAAACACATGTAGAACTAGTCATGTTACTGTCGAAAAGAGGTAACAGAATATTCTATAGGCTGGGCAAGAAAGATTCAGACACACAAGGATACAGAGGACATAAAGGGCAAGAGCTATCGGTTACTTTATGCCCAGTGCTCTGTCTCTTGAGAGCATTCCCATAAAGCCAGCTACTAAGACTCTATTAGCTGCTATGAAGCATCATGCATATTCTTGCAAATACAGGGTAAGCCAAAATGAAGTACCACATTTGTCAAGGTCATTGCACAAGGTAGAGGCAGCCGAGCGGGTTGGGGGAGAGGGGTCCTTTGATAGGCAATCCCTTGTAGCTTTTAATCGGCAACATGCCTTTGTCTGGTGTGCACCATGCTTTTGCTATCACAGTGTTCTTCAGAAACAATCTATCATCACTACACAACGCGCCTTCCAAATGCACTTCAGCATTCCTCCTAACAGTGACATCCCAAATCGGAAAACAATTCTTCAGTGGCTGGCTAAATTTAGACAGACGGGTACAACATTGAACAGAAAATATCCAGGCCATCCTCAGATTGTACGGAATGCCTGAAAACATCCAACTGTAAGGGCATCAATTTTGCAATCTCCTAGACGTTCAGTACACAAACATGCTTTGGATTTTGCATGAGGACCTTAATTTCCATCCATACAAAATGATGGGAGTGCAGGAACTCACTGAGAGAGAATGGGAGAGCTGTAGAGAGTTGTGTGCGAACATTCTGCAAACCGTTAATCGAGATGCCATAGTCATGTGCAGCAACGAGGCACGTTTCAATTTGAATGGTTGCATAAATAAGCAAAACTTTCACTACTGGGCTGAAACCAACCCTTGTGAATTTCATTAGAGACCGCTGCACAGTGGGCGTGTTATAGTTTGGTGTGCCGTTGCAGAATTTGGCATTGTAGGCCATTACTTTTTTGAGGAAGAGGAAGCAACGGTCACCACCAGTTCAGAACATTACGCTGAAAATGCTAGCGAACTTTTTGCAGTCCCAACTGGAAGAAATGGATGTGATGGATGCCTGATTTCAACAGGATGGAGCAACAGCACGTACAGTGCGGAGATCCATGCAAGTTTAGTGGGAGATGTTTCCAGGGAAGGTGATCCCCCAGCGTGGCAATGTTGAATGGTCTTCACATTCGCCTGATCTCACTCCGTGCAATTTCTTCTTGTGGGGCTATCTCAAGTCGAAGGTATATACAGTACATACCCACCTCAAAATCTTGAAACCCTCAAGGACGCTATTCGCCACAAAAATCGCTGCCGTTCCCCATGAAACGGCCAAACGAGTGATGTGAGCATTCACAAAATTGTCTCGAAGAGTGTATCGCTAATGATGGCCACCACCTTCAAGGCAACATTTTTAAAACACAGTGAAAAAAAAATCTGTTTTGTATACTATTTCTTGTCATAATGAAATTTATTTTATCTTGTAGTGTTTTTGTAGAATAAATGTTTAAAATGTGGTACTTCTTTTGGGCTCACCCTGTACTTCCCCTCTTTGAAGGCAACTCTCAGTATGCCTCCTACACCTTAACTCCTGTTAGTGTGCCTCAAAGTGTCTTGCCCAGCACTCCTCTGTCGATGGTTTCACCAAAGCAAATCTGACCAAACAGACTATTCAGAGGGCTAAGACAGACACACATACAGTACGGTTTTATTATACCGTATTATTGATAATTCTTGCTGCTAGATAAAAACAGAAATTAGGGTAAGGCTTAGGGTTAGTAGTTAAGATTACCAAGAGACTGCCCTTAAAATGAGTAATCTAGTCCATGAAACAGAGTACTGATTCAGAAAAAAAACTTAAATATGTTCTTTGAACAGTTATATCAACTGAAAAGGTTAACCCTGCAAACAAATTCATTTATGAGTATGAGTTCAAAGTGCAACATAACTTACTTTAATGAACTGTATGATGCCATCAGGCACAGAGGTCTTACTTAGTTTCTGCAAGTACTCAATGATGTCAGAAGTCTGAAGACCCACACTTACAGCAGCATACAAAGAATAAGCAGTGAGTTTGTATTCATGGATATGAGTGGGACGACAAACCGGTTCAGCTATTGCTACCAAGAAGTCTTGTGCATATTTATAAACAGGTGAAAATGCTTCCAGAAAAATATGGCCATCAGGAGCCTAAAAGAAAAAATATACATTTTATTTTACAAAGCGTTCCTAATTTATTTGATTAGCACCACTGCTGAAATGTGCAAAGTGTTTACAAGTTAGTGCAAATAAATAAAACTGTATAGAAAGCCAAGGACTTTTGCAAAGATGAAATCCAGAGTTATCCCTTTGCATACACCCAAGCATGTTGGTTCCAGGAAACACAGAGACTACAACACCCAACAAATAATGCTGTATGTAGCTGCATAGAGAGATTTCAAGATGCAGACTGAACTCATTACAAGTTTAATTAATTGGTGTTGATTCAAAGACACAAAAATGGAAAATAATTCACTCATTTATTCTTTATCTAAACAAACTTTTTACATTTTTGGGTCAGGGTAAGACCAGCCATCAGCAGCAATGCAATAACGAACCCTACACAGGATTCTAGCCCATCAAACTACAAGAATGCATGTGCATGCAAAAACATTCTTTCAAATCAACCCAAATAAATTTAGAGGCTTCTATACAGTAAAATATGTCAAATCTACTGAGAATTAACTTTTAACACTTTATTAGATGACAAAACATCAAGAATTATCATAAAAAGAATACCCACCCCTAAAGCAGCTAATTAAAGTAAAAAGTGTAACACATTTAAAAAGGTACACATGGCATTAAAGTTAGAACTAAATTATACTTTAAATGTGAATATTTTGTTATGCTTTATTTTTGCACTTGCTTAAATGTTGATGTCATGCAAAGCCTTGCCACTTTGTTTCAGGACATATGATGCAAGACCATAAACCACAGACCTTTTTTTCCTATATGTCATAGAAATGATGAATACACTACCTGGTCTGCTGCAGGTGGTATTCTGAAGCAAGATGCAACAGAGAAGGTTAGTTACTTCTACGTTTCAGGCTATTAAAAATCCACTATAAGCAGTTATCTGGTTGCTCATGGCTTCAAAGACCTTGTGTCTTTTATTCTCTGCTAATTTGATGGTCATATTGTTTCTTTGTATTGGAAAGCTACCACCAATGACAGAGTTTATATTTTAAATTTAAACATGTTGTGGCCAATCCAAGTTCATAATATTCTTATCAAATTTATCTAAACAGCAGACAACCTTACAAATAATGATTAGTCCACAGATTTAAAGGCCATTTTATCAGAAATACATAACTGCACCAGATAGTACCCACTTTGGCTTCCAGAACAACCTGAGTCCTCAATTGATGTAGTTAACAAAGTGGAGAAAACATTACTCAAGAACTTTGCCCCATTCTAACTTGATGGCATCAGACAGTTCCTGCCAATTTTTTGACCTCACACTGCACTTCATCCCAAAAGGATTGAGATCTGCCAACTGTGCTGGCCACTGGACTAAACGGAAGTCACTTTTATGCTTTGTTAACATGCTGCGTTATCCTGCAGGAAATTGTATTTAAAAAAGGATTGGCTGGGGCTATAAAAGATTGACATGGTCATCAACAATGCTTAGGCACACTGTTGGATTAAAACAATGCTCAAATGGTATGAAGACTCTGAAAGTATAACAAGAAAACATTCCCCCACATAATTATTCTATCAAAACCACCTTGTGCCACTGACCCAAGGCAGGCTAGATCCATGGATCCAAGGTATATTTTTTGTCAAATTATTAAACATTCATCTCCATCTAGCAGCAGGAATTAAGATTTTTCAGACCAGATAATTTTCACCAATCTTCTGGAGTCCACTTTTGGCTGACAGGAGAGGAACCATGGTATTGGACTAGTGTAGCCCACCTTGCTTTAGTTGTTTGAGGTGTTGTGGGTTCAGGGATGCTTTTCTGCATATAACTGTTGTAAAAAGCTGTTATTTGAATACATGTGACCCTTCTCTTACCCAGAATGAGAGCCATTCTACTTTGATATTTCTCATTAATAAGTTTTTAATATTTTTGTATTATTATTTAATCACACAATTTTCTGTTAATGGTATATTGCAAAAAGATCACACAAGGGCAGCTCTTTCTGAGATGCTGGAACTACCATATCTGACTGTATAAATTTATACAACACTTAGATTATGTTTCTTTTTCTTTCAAATTTCTGGTCAAATAATAACTAGACATCTTCCTCTTGTCTTCATTATATATACTATATATATTTATGCAGTATTTTTACATACAAGACCAAGTTTATCTATCTTAGAAAACCTGTTTCATTGCATTTTTTCTAACGTGGTTGAGAAAAGCTATAAACTATATTAATAAAAGATTACTTTGAATACAATAAATAATTTCCTTTTTGAGATACATAATACCCAAGTCTTTCAAGTGTCTAAAACTAATTATCATATTATTACATTTGAAGTGAATATTGATAATTTGGATTATTAATGCATACTAATAATAATAATAATAATATTATTAAGGCATAATATTAGCAAAGACACAAATTGCACAAGCAAATTATACTTTATTTGCTAATATAGTAAAATTTAAGATAGATACCCACCACCCAGATTGGTCGTGAAGAATGATCAGTTTTCAAAAACATCTGCTGCCGGAAATCCTTGGCACCATATTCATCGACTTTCGTCCCTGACTCATCTACTTGCTTTCCTGCTGCTGCAGGTATAGCTTGTGTTTCATTGCCCAAAGTATCATCCTCATCATCGTCATCATCAGCCTGAGCACGCTTCCTGAATTTTCTTTTCTCTTTAATAATGAATTAAAATGATTAGTTACAAAACTGTTTGGATCAGTCAGCCCTATAAGTGTAACCATATATAGTAATAGCAACAGATACAAAACTTGAAGCACAATAAAAAGTCCAACAATAAAATGTTAAAGATCAGTAAATAGGAAAACCTACACTAATGGTCGAAAGTTTAAAACACTCTGTTTTTCCAGAAGTATGTGGTAAATTGCCACAGGTTTAAAAAAAGAGAAAAAAAAAAAACACAACTTATAGTTAAGTATACACACACACACACTTATTCACATACTAGCAGAATACTCGCTCTTTGCAGCGGAGAAGTAGTCTGTTAAAGAAGGTATGAAAAATTTTAAAAATAACGTAACATGATTGTTAATGTAATTGTTTTGTCATTGATATGAGTCTTGTTCTCATATCTATATCTATATATATCTATATATATCTATATATATCTATATCTATCTATATCTATATCTATCGATATCTATATCTATCGATATCTATATCTATCTATATCTATATCTATCGATATCTATATCTATCGATATCTAT
>JANRMT010062814.1:103348604-103365607 GCA_026402145.1 Polypterus bichir lapradei | reverse complement strand
GTCCCTATGAACTTGTGGATGTGCTTGGGAGTATTTAGCGACAGAGTCCCTATGAACTTGTGGATGTGCTTGCGAGTATTTAGCGACAGCGTCCCTATGAACTTCTGGATGTGCTTGCGAGTATTTAGCGACAGCGTCCCTATGAACTTCTGGATGTGTTTGCGAGTATTTAGCGACAGCGTCCCTATTAACTTCTGGATGTGCTTGCGAGTATTTAGCGACCGCGTCCCTATGAATTTGTGGATTTTTGTGAGAGTATTTGGCAGCAGCTGCACGAAGTTGATTCCGTCTAGCTATATGAGAAAATCTACCACGACGTCTGATACGCCTCCTTTTTACTGTGTTCTCATAGCTTGGATTGCCAGTGTAATAATCAGCTGGATTTGTGTTGAAGTGACATTAAGCATGTGTCAATCGATGTAAGCACACAACCGGCTTCATCAATAACTTCGCATCCAGCTTTTGAGAGTTGAAATATTCATAAACATCAAAGTGTCCACTACTCAAATTGTCACATGTGAATCTAAGATGTTTAAGAGGCATTGACGGTTCTCCAAAGGTGTAAAATATTTGCCTATTTCGGAACACTTGAAAGCGACAACCAAACAATTCAGCGGCAGCCATCAACTCACATGCAGAACCATAGGTGAAGGGCTTAAGCATTTCAGTCTTATAGTGCTCCTGTGTACTATAATTATCTCCTGTACCATCATCAGTCCATACTTTGAACCTCTCCCAGTCATTTAATACATAAGACACAATGTCCTTGCGGATATCAAAAGTGAGCCTGATATGTCCGTGCAATATGTAACACAGAGAATGGAAAAGGCAGGCACCATCTCCGGGCATGGACACCACTCGATAAGTGATAGTTCTTTGATTGATGGTGATGACGTTGATAGACATTTTAATAGGGGTACAGTTGGAAGAATAAAGGGAATGGGTACTTGATCAGTAAACAAAGTATAAAATATCTACACAATAACTATAACAATCATAACAAATGAACAATAAAACAGCGCAGAACACGTGGATTAAATAAAAAGGTTGCCTCGTTGGTGAAGCAAAGAAAAAGGACTTTCTTATATGTCGTTCGTTTATAAAACAGTGCAGAAGCTGTGAGAAAGCTGCTTCACAAAAAAACTGCGGAGCGCCTAATATGGGCAGGCAGTCAGGTAAAGAAAGTGAATGAAATAAGTATAATTGTAATAAACGAACAAAACAACAGCAGAAAAGCCGCGGATTAAATAAAGGAAATGGGTATTTGAACAGTAAACTAAGTGTAAAATACGTACACAATAACTATAATAATCGTAACAAATGAACAATAAAACAGCGCAGAACCCGTGGATTAAATAAAAAGGTTGCCTCGTTGGCGAAGCAAAGAAAAAGGACTTTCTTATATGTCGTTCGTTTATAAAACAGCGCAGAAGCTGTGAGAAAGCTGCGTCACCAAAAAACTGCGGAGCGCCTAATATGGGCAGGCAGTCAGGCAAAGAAAATGAATGAAATAAGTATAATTGTAATAAACGAACAAAACAACAGCAGAAAAGCAGCAGATTAAATAAAGGAAATGGGTACTTGAACAGTAAACTAAGTGTACAATACGTACACAATAACTATAACAATCGTTAGAAATTAACAATAAAACGGCGCAGAACCCGTGGATTAAATAAAAAGGTTGCCTCGTTGGCGAAGCAAGGAAAAAGGACTTTCGTATATGTCGTTTATTTATAAAACAGCGCAGAAGCTGTGAGAAAGCTGCTTCCTTGTTGAAGCAAGGAAACGAATAAAGACACCGCAGCGAAGAATGGCCTTATATGGGCAGGCAGTCAATTACATGGGAGGCGTGCTGAGTTGCGCAGCAGCCTTACATATGAATATGCTAAGTGTTGACTAAATAGAAGTTGAAAAGATATATTTTTTCAAATGTGATCGTGCAATTCAGATAGAGTTGACTCGCACTACAGTACATCGAGCCCGCGTGCTATTGTGGTTTTGCCTGCGTGCCTCAATAAGTTACCCTCCCCTCACTCTTACTTTTTTACCGTTCATCTAATGAATACACTGAGTATGGCTTTACCAAAACAATCATTGATCGCGAATAAAGTATCCATTATTCATAAAGCTTCAATTGATGATCTGTCTTTCTGCGTTAACCGCATATTTTTTTATACGTCTCAAACCAAGGGGATGCGAGGCTAAAATGAATCGGGAAGCACACGTACATACTCAGTGCATCCCCTCTCGGGAATCGAACTTCGGACGCCGGCACTAGAGGCGAAGCCTCTACTATTGCGCCACAGCGTGTGGTTTGTCTATTTGAGCGTAGCAGTGTAATTCGGTTTTTGTTCAGCACTCTTTGGAACTGTTGCTTTTTGTCTGCACACTGCGTCAGTTCACGTGAGCCGCTGAATATGGTTTTATATGTCACTCGCTCGCTTCTAATTGTTTCGCTGCCTTCTTAATTATATAATGTATGTTTTCTTCAGCGGTTTTTGGAGCTCTTCCTGGTTTTCTACGTTCTGCGTGATTACGTGAGAGGCGTGATGATGTCACACGAAACTACGCCCCTCCACGGCTTTCAAGCTCAAGTACATTACAGTATATGCAGAAAAATAGCTTCCAGTTATGACCATTACGCGTAGAATTTCGAAATGAAACCTGCCCAACTTCTGTAAGGAAGCTGTAAGGAATGAGCCTGCCAAATTTCAGCCTTCTACCAATACGGGAAGTTGGAGAATTAGTGATGAGTGAGTGAGTGAGTCAGTCAGTCAGGGCTTTGCCTTTTATTAGTATAGATTCACTAAGGGCACGCAAGACGGTGAGCGCAAGCAAGACAGAGCACCGCCCGCTAACTCTAAGACCATGGGATACGCTCGACAGAGCCCCGCCCGCAATTTCTAACCCTCCTACCGCGTCATGGGATACATACGACAGAGCCACGCACGCCAACTGTAACCGTCCTCCAGAGTCCAGCGTCGCTCTCGAGGCACGCAACCACTCACCAAACACAGCCTCAATCGCTTTCATCTGTGCAAAAGTCCACATGCACCCCTGAGCCACATTGCCTTTACACTGCACGCAAGACAGAGAGCCACGATCGCCAACTCACAGAGCCCTGCCCGCCAACTCTAACTAAGGGCAAGCAAGACAGAGAGCCCCACCCACCAACTCTAAGACCATGGGATACGCACGCATTTAGTGTATAAATGTATATAAATAATTGCATGTAAATGATTCACCAAAATCTGTTGTATCTAAACGATACTGTTTAAAACGTTATTGTTTTTCATCAGAAAACCGGGTTTCCACGTCTACCTGTATTAGTTTAAATGGCACTTTTACCACTCGCGGCGGACGCGCTGACTTATCGTGTCGACTGGGCAACACAGTGAATGTGGCGTCTATCTATATATGTCTAATGTTTTCCGTAGCCTGCTACAGGAAGGTACTCTCTCGACCACTGGCATTGGTTTCACTCCTAGCTATTTTCGTTATACTGCGACGGTGGTTTCCTAAGCCTTTGTTATACTGGATTCCTTTCTCATTGTTTTCCGTTCCTATTCTTACACCGCCGTATGCTACGGCGGTCTTCGGCTAGTACTGATAAAAATAATATTAATTAAATAAAAATGCAGTGCAAGTTAAAAAAAATGCAAGCTGGAGAGTGGGGCAGGTATAACAGACAATAACATTGTATAATGTTAACGTTTACCCCCATGGGTGGAATTAAGGAGTCGCATAGTGTGGTGGGAGGAACGATCTCCACAGTCTGTCAGTGGGACAGGAAAGTGAGAGCTGTCTGTCGCTAAAGCGGCTCCTCTGTCTGGTGATGATAAAATCAGTGTATGCAGTGGATTCTTCAAGATTGACAGGAGCCTGCTCAGTGTCCGTCGCTCCGCCACAGATGTCAAACTGTTTAGCTCCCTGCCTACAATAGTGCCTGCCTTCCTCACCAGTTTGTCCGGCCTCATTGTGTCTTTACCAACATACATTTCAGACGTTAGTTCCAGCAACCTACAGTATAAAAAAAAACCACTTGGAGCAAATCTAAAACTAGGCTTAGCATTTAAAAACGGCATTCTATTGTGTTATGTCGAAACAGCTCTTGTTCCCTCCACACATGATGCTTTTCAGTTGCCCACATACCACACTTTCTTGTAGCTACAGTTTCTATAATTGTATTTAATTAGTAAACTACTTTTTCTGAAACTCCAAAATGAGACGATACAAAGTAACTATTAAAAACACAAGTCAACTTTGCTTAAATCAGAGCAAAAACATGTCACCCGATGCCAACTGCAATGAATTCCTGTCGACTAGGTTCTCTGAAATCACCAAATCTCAACTCAAGAGATCATCTGTGAAATGTAAAGACCCGATCGGCTGTAAGAAGAGGTGGAACAGATACATATGAGAAGGGATTAATCTCCATTTATCTGCGCAAAATATGGCTCACAATCACACTGCAATGGGGTTTAAGGTGTGCGACAGCTCGTTGAGTGCGTAACTCCGACAAAAACAGGCACTTCTCGGGGTTGTTCCTCTCGTTATAAATTTCAGTGAGTCAGTGGGGGCCGGGGTCGTGATCTAAAACCTCTTGCGTTAGAACCCTCCATGCATGCTCATTCTAGAAATACGGACGATTTTTTGTTTGCTTGTACAGTTCTGGCTGTACATGACTTTCGTTTTTCTGAGACTTTACCTCAGCTTACTTCCATTTCTCAGCTGACGTTCTTACATGATGCACACAATAAATATCCCAACACACTACGAGAAATAAACCATTTGATAACTGAGCTTGGCAATTTTCACAACAAAACAAAAACACTTTCTTACCCTTGTCGCCTTTATCCTTTTTGCCCATGCCGGTACCACCTAATGTGCAAAATCGTTCTAAGCCAACTGCGCATTGCCGCTTGAAGTTACCAATAACTAGAAAAGGGAAAGAATTACTTCCGGTTTCAACTGTGCCTCAATGTATCAAAATAAAAGAACCGTTAGCCTTTCTAGCTTACTCTATCAACGTAAAAGTCCTTTAACTCTTTAACAACTGACTTTTTAAAAATTTGATATGTTTCAATCGTTGGAGAATCCAAAAATAAATAACAAATAATAAAAGTGAGATATGTATTGTTGTCTAGTTAAATGAAAATTACTTTACTACTTTGCTATATCCCAAATAAATTAAACTTACTTCTCATTGCATCCAACTATAAACTTTATTGTGAAAACTGCAATATACAAATCAATAAAGCTCATTTATAGCTGTATGCATTTGTGAGCTATAGCCAATGACATAAAAGTAATTGGCAAATGTGAAAAAAGAGCTGACTTCTTCATTGTGAACATAGTGGGAAAAGATGGACATTTTGCATAAATGGAGTAAATAATCACATAGCATAGTGAGGACTTACTCCTTTTGGGCCTTCAAATATTGTTTGGATAATGTTTTGGAAATATTTAATGAACAGATAAATTATAAATGATATTAGGCTTTATTACCTGTTTTTTGTGAATCTTTTGTTATGACCTTAGACTGTAAACATATCTAAAAAAATATCTAACATTAAACAACAAGAAAACTACTGAAAAGTTTTCTGTCCAGGTAGTGGTCCTGCCTTGAACCCAATGATTGCTGGGATAGTCTCCAACTGCCCTGCATCCTGGCTCTAGGTAAGGGGGTGAAGAAAAAAAATAAAGTTGTCAGAGCAGTTCTTCAGAGCAATGTAATAGGGGAACCATTTTTGGTTCCCAAAAGACCCATGCACATGAAGGTGCCAAAAAGAACCTTTCTTTGGATCCATACAGTAAATAGCCATAAATTGATGATAACAGATTTGTGAAATACCAATAAGTCATTATTTGAAAATGGCACTTGCTTACAATACAACAGGCTAAGTAAGTTTTCTTTATTAATTAGAGTCCTACTATGTACTTTACCATACATTAAAGATTTCAGCTTTTTGTGCATTTAAGACAGTTTTTCAAAGCACAAAGAACCAGTTTTTAAATATACTTTGTTAATCCCCAAGGGGAAATTGTCTTCATGTGCAGATAACCCTTCCAAGAATGAAATTGTGCTTTGTCAAGCAATGGTACACACAACCTAATAAAGAATCAAACAAATGCCTTTAAAGAACTATTATATTTAAGAATGGATGGTAGCTTCAGTGTTAAGAACTCTACAGATAAACAAAAACAATCAAGGTAAAGATATCCTCTGATACATAGTGGATGGTCTACAAAAATGGCCCAAGTAAAGTCTCAAGCGGTGTAAACAGCTGAATTCAAACTGGCCAAAGTGCATTACATTCTGAATGGGACAGGGGTTGAAACCATTAACAAATATAAAACATAATATCCACCTAGGTGTGATTCCTAAACTAAACAGATGATAGCTAAGAAATTGCAACTCTTGATCTTATTATTGCAGATGTTCATTTATGGTCCATTAGGGTGTGTGCTTCAAAGAGTATTTCATGGCATAAAATACTTGTTATATAGGAGCATAGAATGTGGACAACAGAAAACTGGGTAAAGCCTCAATGTATGTTTCCCTTTTTTCACACTTTCAACTTAGAATGAAAACTCTACAGCTCAACCATTTCAGATGCTTGTCCGGGGGCCAGTAAAAGAGGATGAGGTGTAATTAATTATAATTTACATGGAAGGACTAAAAAGCTGCCAGTTATCTATTGATATAAGGATATTGTTAAATCTCAGCCAGGGTTCCTCTCCTGGCTGGGATTCAAATTCACATTCTGTGTCCTTACTGTTTTTTGTTGAGTCATTTATTTATGTTAATGTTACTTTTGTTAATTATCTCCTGTTTTTTTATTTGCTTGTGTTATATTCCATGTGTTTTATGGGTGGTCCCCCAAGCGATGGAGTCACCAGCCAATCATCACCAGGAACTGCTCTCACCCCTATAAATCCGTAGGGTCTCCAACATTTTCCAGTGGTTCATTGTGAATATATTCTGGAGTCAGTGAGTTTGTATGTCTTTCGCTGTGCTTTGTATTTTTTGTAAAATTCTGGATTTTTTTTGACCTTCTGCTCTGTGTTTTGACAGTGCTGTTGAAATCTATATTGAGACTTGTTAGCTTTGAATTGCCTCTGTGTTATAGGCAATTCCGTTTTGCCTTTTGTGCTTCACAAAGCTTTCTTTTGTTCATCCAGGGTGTTTATAGAAATAAATATTTTTATTTTGTAAAGAGTTTACATAGCCCTTTTTTTATGTAGCTGGGCTTTTTGATGGGATTTCCCCCACCATTGAACATATTTGTAAGTGTTTTTGGGAAATTTAAGTATCAAATGTCCTATTCTATAAAAATATCCATTGCGTGTAAGATCATAAAACTGAAAAAGGCTTACTTTTTGTCATCAACGAAAAATTCTTCGGAAAAAATTTGGGAGTAGAGGGTAGGTTTTCAATTGAATTTACTTTGTGTACCATTATTGGCCTGGAAAAAATAAATCACAACAGTTTTGCATAGGAGTCTTCCTTGTTGCACATATTTGAAAATAAAACGAATCCAAAACAATTTAACTCTTTTGTGTGCCTGATGAATATCATAGTTCATCCTATGCTTTAGATGTGTCAGTTTGGCAGTGGATTATAACTAGTGTACCCACATTTATACAGGTAAATCTCAAATACAATTTATTATGGTGGTTCCTCTTTTTACAAAATTGTTAACTGTCCCAACACAATTAAGCCATTTATAGTGTCCATTAAACACTACAGTTTGACTCACTATTGTCCTATCCCATGCGGTTATCCAACAATGTTATTAAGCAAAATAGAAAGACGAAGGAATGGAAGCTTAATTCTGCCGTGTATATACTGTGTATACTTGGTTACTTTTTTAAACACAACAAATGCGAATAAAGAAGAAAAACATTACGAATGTAAGTAAAATATTTTTATCTGATAATTATACCTGATTCTGCTACAAGTGCTTGAAACAGAGCCTCATTATTTCTATATGGATAGAACTGTAAGCTTACTATTACTGTACTTATAACGTAATAATGTTTACTTGAGAGTTTTGAAATGAAATGCATATCAGAACGTTGATTTTTTTGTCTTTTTACACCAACTCTTTTAAGATCTTTAATTAAATAATCAGTTTTGAACAATTGCTGCATGATGCAGATAGACAATGCATAGGTGTACTATATGTGCTGTACTACAAAACAACAGGTCCGAAAGTGATCGAGCGCGCATGCGCAAGAAGTCGTGACATCACCAAGCCGGAGCGCAGGTTGGCAGTGACGCGCTGTGTGTGACGTTGTGGGTTCCGTGAAGTCTGGCTTCGTTGACTGATTGCTGATCGAAATAGTATCGCGTAGAGTGTCACCACCGTGGCGAACAGTAGCCTCCGGGACCCTAGAATGTTTTAATATATATCAGGAATTGTCTTTGTGGTGCAGGTCCTGCAAGAACCATTGCGTGGACAAAGAAGGAAGCGCGGCCCGGCGCACGAAGTAGCCCCGGCCTCGATTGGATGGTACATCGGCTTGCAAAAGCCCCATTCGTAGCGGAGCCGAGGCGCTGTTGGTCGGCCTTGTGAATGAGGAAGTGGCTGCTTGGATCCCCAGGTAGGAACCGAGATTGATTTCTCCCTGTTAATTCTATACGTACGATGTGACAGGATCAAATTGCTTGGTTTAAGGAGCATGCGGGTACCGTCAATAACTATGATAATGAACTCCCTCGAGATGTTGTGTGTGGCTTGACAGGTCTTCGAAAAGACACATTAAGTTCCTGTCACGTTTTAATAATCACATCACGTGTAATAAAAAAGCGAGCATTATTTAATTAAGTTGTACGTTTTGCACAAATCCAGAGTTCTGTGCAGGAGTCTATTTTGTTTGGACTGATTTCTTCAATGAATTCTGAAGAGACTGCAATTTCGTTTTGCAGAAGGGTTCCTTTCTGGGAAGCAATAGAATATGATATACATTCAGGTAAAACACTAAAAAAGCTTATTTAAAACACCAGACAGAGCGCTTAGTATTAAGAAATAAATGATATTCTGAATGATTATGACAGTGGTCATGGAAACGACCAGTCCTTGACCCTTATGACCTCAAATACACAAGATAGCATTGAGTACATTTTTACTTTAGCGGTGTTATTATTCCCGATGCTACTTTTAGTACAGTTAAACATTATTTTGAATTTAACACATTTAAAATTAACCTGACATCTCAATATGCAATCAGGTTGGATTAAAGTCTGCCACAATTTTTATGTTGACGTGAAAAATCCAAATGTTTTCTTCTGTAAAGGGTTCTGATGGGTTTGTTATTTTGTGGGTGCATTTTCCTGATATGGTTGTAGATGAAAACCTGTGCTGAGTGATCACAATTCTTTCCTGTGATGAAAAATCTGCATTCAGTATTCATTTGAATGGCAGTGCTTTTGCCTACAGGGCTTGAGAAGCATAATGTGGATGTAAACTGCATTTCATCTTAGTAAATCATCTGATGTCATCCAAATAGAATGCTTATTTTGGATGAGACTTTTAAACCACAAAGATTTTGATTTCTTTGTCTCAACCATCATCAAAAACACCTACTGTAACGATGGAATTTCGTATGAAGGAATGGCATATCATCCTTCCAGTGCAATTTTACATTCTTGCAGAAGCTTTGCCAAGGCTTATTCAAGTTTTTCTTGTGGCTTAGGTGGATACAGCTGCCTTTTAACGTAATTTACATGAATTTTATTATATCTGTTATTATCTTCATTTCCTCAGCTATCTGTGTCTATATATAATACAAAGTTGACTGACTGACTGTTTCACTCAACAACAAAAACATTATTTTCCATTTAGTTAAAAAGCTGAATTTGGCAAGATTGTACATCTAGATAAGTAGATATCCACTAAGAAAGGACATTTTGACATATCAATATTTAGCGGTAACCACCCTATCCCCAGTGGGCAAAACTAAATACTCTAAAATCTCAAAAATGCTTTAACGGATTAGATTGAAATTTAGTGACATTATAGAAGGGTCAGAATTAGCCCACCCATGTTGTTTTATTTGTTGGTAAATGTTTTATTTGTTGATATTTATTAATTGTATGTTAACATGCATGTGCTGTGCTTAGGGGTGACTCGGTACTCAAAACACCCAAATCAGTAAATGTGCTAAATGACACCAGTAGAAGGCTGCACAGCACCCAACTTCTGACTGCATATCTAAGCGAATAATTTAAAAGAAGTTGTCTGTCTTAAGTGGAAATTCAAGCATGCCATGATAGAATATAGCACCCATGTTTTAACACAAATACGTAAAATAGTCCAAAATCTGCAATATTTCTGGCCCGATGCATTCTGAATTAGGGATGCTCAACCTGTATGCATTTGCATGTATGGGTTTTGACAGGGGATCCCCACTCCATCCTCTAAAATTGTTTACATTTATATATGCATCCGCTTACTTTGAAAGGGGATGCTACACCAGAAATATCAACAAAAGCCAAGTCATTAGGTATGCAGAAATTAATCTAATGCAGGATTATTCTACTCTTGTGCAATTAATTGTATATAGCATGTTCAAGTGTAAGCAACTCCAGTGACCTAATAATCTTATTACTATTTCTGATTTGGCTGACACCTTTATCCAAGGCAATCTACAACACTTCAGATACAATTTTTTACATTTCTTTTGTTTTTCCAATTGTTGCACAGGCAGGTAAAGTGATTTGCTCATGATCACACAGTATCAGTAGCAGGATTTGAATTCATAACCTCAGGGTTTGAAGTCCTAGGTTCGAAGCCTTAACCAATACACCACACTGCCTGACAATGAGATTAGCTCTTGGTAAAAAAAAAAAAAAAAAGCAAAACTACAAATGTTGTATACAGAAGTACCCTGTTAGATATATCAGAATAACTGATGGAACAATAACTGAGGCTCATTCTCTTTTGAAATTTCCCGAAACTAGTATAATATATAATTAAAACAAATGTGTTTACATTTTTAATTACATTAATGCACTTTTTTGCTGGCTATAATAGTTAAATAGTGACAAGTACTGCATCTGCTGATTTTTTTTCAACTTTCATTAATCTCTGTCACTAAAGTTTTACAATTCAGACTAATGAACTACAGAGGTATTGGATTTCCATTTGACTGGATGCCTAGCTATGTGAGTTGGTCTTTTCTGTTGAATGCATGCATTGCTTATAGATTCATATTATATAGTAGATTGTGTCTCGCTTGTTTTTATAAGTTATTAGTTTAAAATGTATAATTCAGTGATATTTGCCAGTTCAGCTAATGCCAGCATTCAGCTTGTCCATACAATGCCATAAATCACTTTCACAGCCTTTTACAACTGTAATAATTGTATGCTTATTGGAGCTTTGCAGTAACTTGTACACTTGTAAAGGCCTTAAATTTACAGCACTAACATGTTGTCAAATTCATATAGTCCTTTCTGAAATTACTGGAAGTCTGAGGTCTAAGTATGCTTTACAACTGCTAAATTTCACAATAATCTCATGGTCTTTCTCAGTGCTGTATGAATGTTGTTGTGATTTTAGTAGTTCATCCAACATTGATAATGACTCCCTCACAAGGCAACACAACAAACTGTCTTATTGTTTTAGATTTTGCATTACCAATATACAATGAACATGAAATTAAAATTGACAGTATAGAAAAGTAACGAGCAAAGAAATGTGTTATTTGTAGTATTCATTGCTTGCATACATATTTTGGCTACTAGACATTATAAATTAAGGAAAGCAGTAGTAAAAAAACAGCTACAGTACAAACTGTGTATAGGTTTCATACAAACATGGTTCTTCAGACCATCAGTTATTTTGTATCTTGCACCACAAAAGAACATTTGTTATTGTTAATTAATGTATTGTCATTTTTTGAATCATTTATATTACATAACTAGTGCTGCAACAACTAATCAGTTTCATTGATAATAATCAATATTGAAAACAGATGTCAACAAATTTTGTTCTTTATTTGTCGAAGAGCTACTTAGGTGCACTGCACTCCCCAGCAAACCTGGGAGCAGTATGCCTTTGGATGGCTTCAGATTTACATGGGGTTGCTGTGTCTGTAGAATATAAACAACACGTCGCTTCTAGCTGAAGTTTGGCCTGACCTAGTTTGAAGAGTGACACTTGCTAGCCATGACGTTACCAAATGAATGGTGGCAACATCTCCTAGAAATTTACCAAAGTTATCAAATGAACCTTGTATTTGTGTGTCTTAAATATATATCACCATCAGTTTAAATTGAGTGGGATTTTCGTGTTTGTTGTTTGTTAATTATTTTTTGCCTTCTTTATTTGTTTAATATATCCTTTATTATCAATTAATTTGTGCTGCTGTATTACATCTCTCTGTGACTGTGTGAGCCAGTTCAAGGCCGGGTTTTTTCCTGGGTTCTCCGAAATAAATTAAACAAATTGCTACTATATGGCACTGTGAATCTGAGCATCGTGCATCTGCTACAGACTTTGGTGAGCCAGCCAGGATAATATAACACATCATTGTAGTCCTCTCTTTCACACCTAACTATATCAGAAGTCATATCTGTTAAGGCGCAGTGCAGGGTGAGAAGCTTGAATTAAGTGCACCACTTATAGATGTGCGACTGTCAGCTCATGGTCAGGGCCCCCTCCAAGTAGGAGTTGAGCCTACCTGCTTCATTGTGCATCTGCCATCTGGACCCTGCGGAGAGCAGCAAATGATGGGTACTGTAAGATTTGTCACTGTGCCTATAGCAATTGGAAGTACGGGTTGACGAGGTCACCAGCAACTTTAAGAAAAGGGATAAGACTCTCCATAACCTCATCAATGCCACAGCCACCTGTGTATCCAGTGAGGCAACTATGAGGGTGCAGCATCTTGAACAGTCCTTTGCATGGTCTATACAGTGCCTGGAGGCCAAAGTGGGTGAGGAGAGGAGATCAAGAGGCGGGTGCAAGAGAGCTGGCATGCCGTCTCACAGCCACTGATATAGTTGACTCCTGGAGTGGGCTGTGGGTAACAACTAGGAACAGTTGTCCTTGTTGATTGTGGTGCTGTGAATGGAGTTCCCTAAGCTCGCCCGTCAGAGTACACCAATAAGCATTGTCGACTGTGTAGAGGAGGTGGACCTGTTTATGAAACAACATACTCTTGAGTGGTGCTGAGCTGTGAGGATACCTGAATTTGCCAGTCCAGCTCGTGCTTGGTAATTTGCAGAGCAGCAGAAGTGTAACTGCCTTTGAGCTGCCTCTTTGAACACTTCCCAGTCTGATGATTACCAGGCACTGTTAGAAGAGAAGCTCTGGCCCTTTGTGCAGAAACCTTTGCTGAGTCTCAGGGACTTTGTCTTTGAGTTCCGGGCTTTGTACTTTAAGAGAATTCTTGACATGCACAAGGAAGAGAGATTGCGATGTGTTCTTATCGCATGTGACCCTCAGGTGGCAGCTACTCTGAAGAGGGTCATGAAATTGGTTGATGAGTTCGTGATGAACACCTCACAGTCTCTAAAGGGCATTGAGTGCAGTTATTCCACCATCAAGAAGTCTACATTGAACTCGGGGCTCTGACCTTGGCCTGAAGAGCACATCTAGGCTAACAAGGTGGGTGTTGTGCCTGTAACAGTTTGTTTAACAGGTGTGCTATTGTAAGGGTTGTGCAAATGTTGTGCATGACACAATCTTCTGGGTACATGGGCTAGGTACCTGTGGTATGTGTGGTAATGGCTTCGGACCTTTGGCCTGATGTCCCTCTGTGCATGTAGAACATCATCCAGTTGCAAACCGCCAGTCCTGTATGTCCGGGATTGAGAGAGGACTTTGGGGAGAGGCCTGACTACATGCGATTATAGGGAACTTCAAGATGCACTGTATCGTTGAGTACCAACTAAGGATTGGGCTACCAATATCAGTTGGTAATGCCTGAGAAACACATGCCCAACTTCCTACAATACTAACACAACAGCCTGATTAGTGATCACCTTGAATGCACAAAAAAAAACTGTTTAAGATCCTGGAGGTGGCATGATGGCAGACGATGAGCATAGACATCTCATCCCATGTTCCAACATGTACCACTTGTCATCAGTACAAGACCCCATCTGGGGCCTCATGTATAACGCAGTGCGTAGAACTCAGACTATAACATGGCGTAAGCACAAAAGCGGGAATGTGCATACGCACAGAAAAATCCAGATGCAGGAATCTGTGTGTACGTAAACTTCCATGTTCTTCCGCTACATAAATCCCGATCAGCATGAAAAGTAACGCACATGCACGTGCCTGCTATCCCACCCCAACTCCTCCCAGAATTACGCCTCTTTGAATATGTAAATTAATATTAATAGCCCTTAAGCTCAGCGTTCTGTGAAAAGACAATTGCAAAACCACGAGGAAAAACAGAACAATTTCACCGAATACCAAGTGGAGGCAAATAAAAAAGTACTATTTGTTGGTTTAAACAGTGGTATAAACAAGAAAAGGAAGCTGATCGAGTGACATAGCGTGTTGGAGAAACTCGAAAGCTCAAGTTCACAAAGTCGCACAGTCCCCGAAATAAAAAAGAAGTCACATATCAAAGTCGCCGTGAAAAGGCAAGTCGTAGCCCACTGTCTGAGTGTCTGATAGTTTATTTTCTCATTAAAGTAGAACATCATAAACTTAATCTTAAAATCATTTAATTTACTAGTTTCTCAAATCCCATTGTAACTAAAGTAGTATGTTAAATGCTTTGTTTTGTATTTGATCTTCTATGTACTCTATGTGTGTGAATCACTATGTGCTTCTTAAACTGGCTTTCTCTACCTCCGACAGGACACAGAATCCATTACATTCATGATATTACAGCTCTCTGAATAACTAAAATACTGAGATGTATACGTGATATAATTTTCATAATGATGGGAGTTAAAGCATGTTATTAAACATGGGAACATGGTGGCGCAGTGATTGTGTGCAACCTTTGATAGAATAATTTCTTGCAGCAGTACTGTGTCTTTCAAACATACTAACCTCCAATTCCTGTCCTTCCTTTTCTTTCTCCAAATACTGTACCCAATCGCCACACAATCAGCTCTGTAACAGACGTTAAGTCATGTGTTAGCTTATAACGCCGATTCTTCAAAACATTTAAGGAACATTGAAATATGTTCGTAGTACATGTTTAATTATTCTACCCACGCCACTCCCAGTGAAGCTTACAGTGCGAGGCAGGAACAATCCGTGAACGGAGCGCCAGATCCTTGCTAGCATAGCGACACCGTGTCCTTTAATTATTAACAATATCGATTATTTAAATAAAGTTTAAATTTTATCTGTATAATATAATAAACATATTTTGCTGCATTTCATCTTAAAAATGATATCGTCATCATATGTAAATAGGCGCTTTATAAAGTGACTCAGGTTGTGCATTATTATAACTGTATCACAAGTTTACAGTGAGGTAGTTGTACTTATAAGTACAAACAGTTCTACAAGGAGCAGTTGATGGAGTGATTGATTGCGTTTAGAGCTCTTGGGATGAAACTGTTTCTGAACCGCGAGGTCCATACAGTAAAGGTTTTGAAGCGTTTGTCGTGTGAGAAGCAGTTCAAATAGGAAGCATGGCTGAGGCAGCGTGTGCTTGATGCTGTATACCGATAATTCTCTTTCTGATCAGCTGCTCCGAGTGGTGCAGTGAGAGTAATATGGAAAAATATGATCTGCTGTGGTAACCCCTAACGGGTGCAGTGAGAGTAACAACGCTAAAGCAGCTATGGTATTTAGAATAGTTTGACCATTCTGTGGACCATTATATTGTTACAGGTTAATTACAATCAGATGCATTAAACTAATAAACAATATGCGGTTAATTTCAGTGTATTTATAAAGCCGCATCAGGGATGTGGATCTGAAAAAGAAAGATAAACCACACAGGAACAGTAGCATTGCTTTGATGCTGGGTGCCGCCAGTCTGCAAAACCGAGCAGAGAACTTGCGTACGACAGGGTATGAGGTACCGTGGAAATGTGCGTGGCTTTATGCCAAGTTTAGGTTTTGTACATCGTGATTTGAACATGGAAACATTCGTACGCAACATTTCTGTGCATACGCACCGTTTAAACATGAGGCCCCTGGTCTCCCCTTGTTAGTTAAATGATTGTCATTGTCTGCATAAATTGGGTAGGATTTGCATTCATGTTGGTTATTATTATTTTTGCCTTCTATATTTTTATTGTATAGTCTTTTTATCACCTAGCCAGGGTACCTGTCAAAGACAGGTAACCGAATAATCAAAAAACATTTGCTATTTCTTGCCTGACGTGTACCTTCAGTGCCTTTTCTCTGAATTTGCATGTGTGAATGTCTCTTAACCAGCACTTCCTCCCTTGAGAGCATTCCCATAAAACTTGCTTCTCAAACTCTGTCATTCTTCCAACACACCTTTCTCACTATCTACCTGATATTATACATGTCGTCTTTGAAGGTGATTCTCTCAGAAGGACTGGACCACCTTTACTCCTCCTCTAGTCTCTTGCACTCACACTTCTTCTTTCTTCGGGTCACTAAAACCAAACTGACCAATTAGATTGCTCAGAGGGACTCACAGACCGTAGTGTTTTTATTATATAGTAGACTAGCAGAATACCCGCGCTTCGCAGCGGAGAAGTAGTGTGTTAAAGAAGTTATGAAAAAGAAAAGGAAATATTTTAAAAATAACGTAACATGATTGTTAATGTAATTGTTTTGTCATTGATATGAGTGTTGTTGTCATCTCTATATATATATATATATATATATATATATATATATATATACACATAGCAAAATACCCGCGTTTGGCAGCAGAGAAGTAAAAAGAAAAGGAAAGATTTTAATAATAACGTAACATGATTGACAATATAATTGTTTTGTCATTGTAATGAGTGTTGCTGGCATATATATATATACACTCACACACACACACATATATAAACATATATATACACATCATATATATATATA
>JANRMT010062814.1:103317621-103343604 GCA_026402145.1 Polypterus bichir lapradei | reverse complement strand
ACAGCCAAAAGTTTGGACACACCTCCTCATTCAATGTGTTTTCTTTATTTTCATGACCATTTACATTGGTAGATTCTCACTGAAGGCATCAAAACTATGAATGAACACATGTGGAGTTATGTACTTAACAAAAAAAGGTGAAATAACTGAAAACATGTTTTATATTCTAGTTTCTTCAAAATAGCCACCCTTTGCTCTGATTACTGCTTTGCACACTCTTGGCATTCTCTCGATGAGCTTCAACAGGTAGTCACCTGAAATGGTTTTCCAACAGTCTTGAAGGAGTTCCCAGAGGAGTTTAGCACTTGTTGGCCCCTTTGCCTTCACTCTGCGGTCCTTCACTATTTTGAATAATATACACATTCAGGGAGCGAATGATGCCCAAATCCAAAGGCTGAAGCATTGCTGTGCAATTGGCTGGGAGGAATTCAACGCGAACATTATCTAAATGTGGAAGCATGTCATGGGCAGCACAGTTATCAATCAGGAGCCAAATCATCCTTTTCTTCTTCATATTGTGAGGTTTCTGAACTCTTTTGAGTTCATTTAGGAATGTTTCTTGATCGAGCATCATTGAACCACATAAAAACTGCTTTTCCGACGCCTTCTAATGCAGCAATTCCCATACATTTGCAACCCAAGATTTTTCTTCTTTTTTGGCTCGAAAGTTGACAGCGTCGATGGCGAAATTCCGAATTGTGCTGGTGTGTTTCCAGTCACTGCTGTATGTAATGGGAATGGGATGCCTATGGTTTGTGAAATAGCTTACAGTGGATCGCCACATGTCAATTAAGCAGTCGACATTGTTTTAGCAGTCTTCCTCAATACAATCCCCAATTCCCCCACCCAACTTTGATTGGCAGCAAGTTTTGTCCATGCTTAAAAGAATACTCCTCCCTAAAATGATATATTTTTTTATATGTTAGTTACGCCATGTAGTTTTTAGTGGAGGCCGGAACATGTTTTTAATCTCGTGTTTTAGTGGGGAAAGTACATGACACTGGTTGAACTGGACCCAGTAGTAACCAATAGTGTTGATCAGCAAAATTGGCCAGAGCATTTTTTTGCAGCAAACATGCTATATTTGTTGATTATTTCTCTGGAAATGTACTGTGTGGCCAGCTTAGGCAAACATTTTTATTCCAAGCACCCCATGATTGTCTTTATTTTTTTTATCTAATTCAAAATGTGAGCTACTGTACTAAATATGAGCTTGTTTTCTGTCCACACTCAGATAAGCAGCCTCCCCTTTAATTAAAGGACAAAATGAAAAGGTTTGAACTCACTAAGCAGTTTTTTGTTTTTTTTCTCTTAATTTCTGCCAAATACATGCCTGTCTGTTTCCAGAGCTCCTTGTCTTCCACACCTAATTGAGCTGTAAAATATATACTGTACATATGCTGTTCTTCTCCATACATAGGATAGCTCCTCAGATTATATTTTCTAAGTTTATTGTTCCCCTTTCATTAATGTAAAAGCCACTATTCTAGTCTTCTCTTCTCCTGAAGCCTGCCTTTTTATGCTTTGTTTACAGGAATTTCCGGCAGCAAAACTACAGGTGCACTTCCTCAAATACTTTAATATGTTGCATTAAAGAGCACCAAGACTAAATTACCATGAAGCTTTGTAAAGCAGATGCTGAAAAAAAATAGTTTTTTTGTGATCAGTCAATTGTCAAATCATTTGGAGTGAAAATCTGCAGATTTAGATCAGAGCCTCTCTAGTTATGTCCAAAATAGTATGCTAGGTGACTGCTAATCTTATACGAGGGGGCAGTGAATTTCATACATTATATTAAGAATACACATCTGGGGACAAACCATTAACATGTTTGTAGTGAATAGCCGCAAAATCCAGGACTGCAAATGCTATGTCCACAGGGCTTATATCTAAAACATCTACCCTAAATTCCTCCAGGCCACGAAGTTTAAACCTCTGGGATTTCAGGGGGAGAGCAAAGGAAGCTCAACCAAAGGCTTGATACTTTCAGGAGCTCAGTAGCACAAAGTAACTGACGCTTAATAATTAATTGGTATGTACATTGTAATGAGCGCAGTGACACACACACACACACATAGACCACCAAAGCTATTTGGCTCCACAAGTTTGAGATGTGTTTATGTCTGTTGCAATATCTTTCTGTCATTTTGACTACCATACATTATACATAGCATATGTGTTAAAATGGTAAACTTATTTTCTGGCATGGCATGTTTGCATTTCCAATTAGTGATGAACTGTCACATATTGCAGTCTATTGAAATATTCTGGCATTGAGTGGTGTTGTTGAATTTAAAACTGCAAGAGTACAATCATAATTCTTTTTTGTTTGCCCTGGTCTCTACATAATTTATTTTCCATGTTTCCATTAACCTCTTAAATGTGCATTTTGAAATTGCAAAACAAGGAAATGGTAATGGAAACGTGAATTTAAAAAACAAAAGGGAGTCTTAAAATTTGCAAAAAAGTTTATATGCTCGCTTGAGCTGGTTTTTCAGGCGATTCGACAAAACAGTAATTTGCAAAACTGCAATGGAAACACTTTTTCACATTTAGGTGACATGACGTAAATTTTCAATACCTGCGCAAATATGATGTGGTGAATATAGGAGTATCATGAGCATTACCGGGTGACCCAACACAAATGTTCCCGATCATTAATCAGCGACCGCCTGCAGAACAATAGATGTCCAGCCTTTCCTGTTAACATAATCCCAACACCTGTCACTTGGTGCACGAACAGGCATATGTGAGCCATTGATTGCACCATACACTTGAGGTATTTTGTTTCTTTTAAAATTCAAAACATTTTAAAGGAAAATGGAGTTAACAAAATTCCTCATAAAATTAACATCAGTAGGGACCAACGTTGAACAACAGCAAGCAATATCAAAATATCGATGAAAAAAGATCTCAGATTACTCGTGTTGCATAATCTACATAATCCTGTGTCAGGTATCCAGTCATATGCTCACAGTATCTCAAGCACATGTGTTTTGGCTAAAATATTGTTAACTAAACTGCTTCCAGAAAATCCACACATGCATGAATGACGAGTACTTACATACAGGATCAAGCTTTGAAGACCCACCTCTTTCTCTTGTTTGTTAGTCATGAAGTCACACTGCTGTATTTCCAGGTTTGTACTGTACTTGTGAATTGACCTTCTCCTTGTTGAAGCACCTCAGATAAGCACAAGTACAACACATACCTCCCAACTGATATTGTTATTGCTGATTTTTTTTTTTTTGGATCTGTAAGAACCGCAGATTGTCAGACAATGAATGAGCTTTAGCTGGGCCTGACTAAAGAATGAGGAGGCAAGTCTTATGTTTAAAATCTTGTTCTCATTTGAACGTGTTCCTCCAATTTTTTTCACTAGAGGATTATCTAGATGTGGTTTATTTATCAAAATTTTACCCGATAAACATTTGTTTGGGACATTGCGAGCATATGTCTAGTCTGTGAAGTACATACAATACATACATAAATAAATAAATGCAGAAGTGTATATATCTTTACTTTACTGTGCTTTCTTCTTTCTCTCTGTCCTGCAATATTATGTGCTCCACAGTATTCTACGCCCATCCACTATGTTAAGCACCTTGTTATAATTTTTCTTATGAAATGAGCTCCTCCCTATGGAACAGATTAAGTTTATGCATTTAACGTTAATTAGAGGCTGTTACCTGACTTTTTTACAGTCTGATTTTCATGTGGCTTTGACTTTTGCACTATAGTAGTATTGCCACTAGCCGTGGAGGTTATCACAAAACTGTACCGACTGATAAATAATTTGCTATTTATGTATACAGAATTAAGCCTCTATAAAATGCAATTTAGATGCATACAGGTACACAGCACTGCAAGTACCATGGAAAGCAACTCTGTATGCCCACTGTGTTTAAAAATGTTTTTCTTCTTTGTTATTCTAGTGCCACAGTCTCTAAATCAAGGGTTCCCAAAGTGGTCGATATCGACCCCCTGGGGTCGATTTGAACTTTCTAGGGGTCGATAGTTTCAATAAAAAAATTGGGAGGTCAACGACAGCAAAAATAGACCCCCTTACTACTGCTATTTGTTTGTTACTTCAAAATATCTATGATTCCAATAGGTACCTAATTAAGAAGTAAAATAATTCAAAAAAACACTTTTTTTGATAAAAACACATTACATACCAAACTTGCAAACAAAAAGGTAAAATGTGTCATTAAAAGAGTCACACGTAAGAATGCATGAAAATACACACGTGGACAAAATTGTTGGTACCCTTCAGTCAATGAAAGAAAAACTCACAATGGTCACAGAAATAACTTTAATCTGACAAAAGTAATAATAAATAAAAATTCTATGAAATTTAACCAATGAAAGTCAGACATTGATTTTCAACCATGCTTCAACAGAATTATTTAAAAAAATAAACTCATGAAACAGGCCTGGACAAAAATGATGGTACCCCTAACTTAATATTTTGTTGCACAACCTTTTGAGGCAATCACTGCAATCAAACGATTCCTGTAACTGTCAATGAGACTTCTGCACTTCTCAGCAGGTATTTTGGCCCACTCCTCATGAGCAAACTGCTCCAGTTGTCTCAGGTTTGAAGGGTGCCTTTTCCAGACGGCATGTTTCAGCTCTTTCCAAAGATGCTCAATAGGATTGAGGTCAGGGCTCATAGAAGGCCACTTTAGAATAGTCCAATGTTTTCCTCTTAGCCATTTTTGTGTGTTTTTAGCTGTGTGTTTTGGGTCATTGTCCTGTTGCAAGACCCATGACCTGCGACTGAGACCAAGCTTTCTGACACTGGCCAGCACATTTCTCTCTAGAATCCCTTGATAGTCTTGAGATTTCATTGTACCCTGCACAGATTCAAGACACCCTGTGCCAGATGCAGCAAAGCAGCCCCAGAACATAACAGAGCCTCCTCCATGTTTCACAGAAGGGACAGTGTTCTTTTCTTGATATGCTTCATTTTTCCGTCTGTGAACATAGAGCTGATGTGCCTTGGCAAAAAGTTCAATTTTTGTCTCATCTGTCCATAGGACATTCTCCCAGAATCTTTGTGGCTTGTCCACATGTAGTTTGGCAAATTCCAGTCTGGCTTTTTTATGATTTGTTTTCAACAATGGTGTCCTCCTTGGTCGTCTCCCATGAAGTCCACTTTGGCTCAAACAACGACGGATGGTGCGATCTGACACTGATGTTCCTTGAGCTTGAAGTTCACCTTGGATCTCTTTAGAAGTTTTTCTGGGCTCTTTTGTTACCATTCATATTATCCGTCTCTTTGATTTGTCATCAATTTTCCTCCTGCGGCCACGTCCAGGGAGGTTGGCTACAGTCCCATGGATCTTAAATTTCTGAATAATATGTGCAACTGTAGTCACAGGAACATCAAGCTGCTTCGAGATGGTCTTATAGCCTTTACCTTTGACATGCTTGTCTATAATTTTCTTTCTAATCTCCTGAGACAACTCTTTCCTTCGCTTCCTCTGGTCCATGTTGAGTGTGGTACACACCATGTCACCAAACAACACAGTGACTACCTGGAGCCCTATATATAGGTCCACTGACTGATTACAGGATTGTAGACACCTGTGATGCTAATTAGTGGACACACCTTGGATTAACATGTCCCTTTGGTCACATTATTTTCAGTCTTTTCTAGGGGTACCATCATTTTTGTCCAGGCCTGTTTCATGAGTTTTTTTTTTTTTTTTATTAATTCTGTTGAAGCATGGTTGAAAAGCAATGTCTGACTTTTATTAGTTAAATTTCATAGAATTTTTATTTATTATTACTTTTGTCAGATTAAAGTTATTTCTGTGACCATTTTGAGTTTTTCTTTCATTGACTGAAGGGTACCAACAATTTTGTCCACGTGTGTACATGTAACACAAACATACAGTATCTGTGCATTGTCTTATCGAACGTATCAAAGCAAGTGCGGACATGAAAAACCGTTGCATGTCCGCTCTTGCTTGCGGTGGGACGAGACGACGGATATTCTATATTAGCAGAATCTATCAGTCTTGTACGGTCATGCTTTCATAAAACACTATAAATTGGTTCGTTTGATGTGACATGTACTTATTTGTGATTTGAACTTTGAATATAATTATTTATTGAGGAGCAGTACTACGAAAAAGAAAATTGGAGGACACAGTTTATTTATTCGAGTAAGAACAAAAATCTTTTGTTTCAAGTAAGTACATACTTTATTGTTTTTTTTGTTTTTTTTTTTTTTTTTTAATCACAGGGGCTGTCGAAATTGTTTGTTAATAAAAGTTTGTATTTCTTCAGATAATAATATGACTGAACCAAAAAAGAAATGCAGACAGTACAGCTTAGACTATTTGTACTTACTTTGAATTTACATATTTATTTCATAAATGTCAAAAATGTAAAAAAAAAAAACTCTGCTCGTATTTTTTTGCTTAAATTTTCATTAGTGCAGGTTTCGATATTAAATGTTGCACAAGATAATGCCATATTCCGTAGCCATTTTATCTTTTTAAATCATAATTACAAGTGATTAAAATCTGATATCTAGTGAAATATTTAATATTGAGTACTGTACAAATGTATTAATTTGAGTAAGTAAAGTAAATGACTAGGGGGTCGACGGTTTTAAAAGTTTTTGGTAAAGGGGTCGGTGGCCGAAAAAAGTTTGGGAACTCTTGCTCTAAATCTTTCAAGCTTATCTGTCAGTTCCTCCTCTCCATGCCTTTCTTATATATGTCTTTGCTGTCAGTCTTCTGAGATGGTATTTTTAATAGGTTTTGAGATGGAAGTTGAGGAAAATGTATATTTTCGTGATACAGAAATGAAAGCTCTCCATAATACGTCAGTGACATGTTTCACAAGTTGCAGTGATAAAAAGTATGTCCCCCGCAAAGTCTACAGCCTTTCTGATGGTGGAAGTACAAAGAGCTGAGCACAAGGTCTTTCAAAACTATTGTTAACTTTTGATATCTAAATTCCTAAAATGCTGGTACTGTTCAATGTTAATAATTGTGTTTTTCTGTACTTTTTCAGTACCTGTATACTGTGCACCCCTATTTGACAGATGCTTCCCTACCTTTCAGGGATGCTTAAAAGATCATTGGACCATTATAATCCACTCTAAAGTAGTTCAGTTCCTCCTTCTCCATTGGCTTCAATGCATTTTGTTGAATTTAACGAAGTTCTGAACATTTCCACAATTTTGCCAAATTTAGAGATTGGAACTCCTCTGAGTTCACATCATCGGTAATTGCTTTTACTCAAATAAAAGTAGAAACAATAGAAGAATGGTGATTATTCAACTTTAAACAAATTATGTCCATGTTAGTACTGACGACAAGTGGTTGTGTAACTTCTAGAAACAGTTTTTTTTCAAGGACCTCTCTTTAATAGGCTCCATGGATCTTTCCCTCAATTCTGACCAGCTTCCTTGTCCATGCCACTGAGAAGCACCCCAATAGCATGGTGCTGCCATCAAAGCCATCATCATGCTTCACCGTAGGAATGGTATTGAGCAGGAGATAAACAGTGCTACAGTTGAACTCCAATCAAGTTCTAGACACACCTTCAGGATAATTAAAGCAAAGAGGGTGCACCCGACCACAAGTTGGAGTGTAAAAGTAAAGGGTCTGAATACTTACATAGATGAGAAATTTCAGTTTTGAATTTTAATTCACTTTGTTCTTATGGGTTACTGAATGTGGATTGATCGGCAAAAATGGCAAATGTATCCTTTTAAAATTAAATGTTCAACACTATAAAGTGTGCAGAAAGTGAGCCCCTTTAAAATCAATTTGTCAGACAGTCTAGGTTCATTTGAAGCTGTGCATGCAGTAACAGTTAGATTTTTGTGAAATTATACATTGAAGTAAACTATATGGCAGATGAAATTTTAAAGCTGAAGTCATACGATTGCTACTTATATAAGGAGGTTTTTTAAAATTTCTTAGTGCTAATGTAAACAAGAAAATTAATAGTTATGGAGTGGTAAATATTTTTTTGCCAAACAGAACCATGTTGAGGAGTTTGCTGGCTGGATGTCAATAAGTGACAACATCAGTATGAAGTATATTTCACAGAAATTAAGCCCCAGAATTCTCTATTATTACAGGCAAATACTGTTAGTCAGATCATGGGGGTCAAAGAGAAAAAAAGAATTTACACCAATGAGTTAACACATTAGGAAGCGTATTTTGATTGGTAAAGGAGAATGTGGAGTCTTTACGTACAGCTCTTAGAAATACAAATTCAGTAAGTGAGACATAATATATTGAAACAACTTTTCATCTGCTATTTTATATATTAATTATGCACTGAAAATATATGCTTCTAAATTAAAATCTTAAAATTGGCAATAAAAATGAAACTTAACTGCCTGTAGAATCCTCTTATTGGGCTTCCGGACGTTTTTTAAGTGACATGTTTCCTCCCTTTGTAGTTCAAATACTGTCTGGATTGTCAAATATACTGTAGCATGCCTAATAAAGAATTCCTTGTGTTTTGTCTGTAGAAGTATGTTAAACACAAGGATAATATGCTGTGGAAAATTTTCTGATTAGGAATACTTTACCTTACTTAAGGTATCAATAATCAGGTGCATTAATGGCCGTTAGCTTTTTGTCCTTTAGTATGAGAAACGGCAAGACATCAACATAAATATCTGTACTATATACCCTTTTTATTTAAGCCATTTTAAGTTTTTGTGTGTTTGCAAGGAAGTAATCAATCAATAGTAACACAAGTGTGTTTCTTGGAAGTTTGGCTTTTATGCCGAAACAGGTAATGTATGAAGATTACTTTGGATATAGTTGCCTTTGCTCTCTTGATCATTCTTGATTTAAAGATGTAGGGAGTTGCCTACCACATATGTTGCTATGACAACATGGAGAAAGAAAAACAGCCACAAGTCAGACTTGGCAGTGCCATATTACATTTTTGGGTAATTTATTGTGTAACTGGCACCAAAACATATGAGAATTTTTAGGAAAATTAAATAAAAAGCTCTTAAAAATGTCTTTGTACACAACCAATGGTTTCCAAACTTAGATTTCAAGGTCCTAACCTACCAGTAGACTCTCCCCTTTTCACCTACACTGATTTATATTATAAAACTTCCTGTTTGTAAACTCTTCCTGGAATAGTCGAGCACAGCTTAAAAATACATACAATGCAGTCCTTCAAACATAAATCAATACCTCCCTGCCAAAAAAATCAAGTATTTAATTTTTTTCAGTATTCTGCCAAGTTATTTCCATTTCCCTCATTCACTGCCAATTCATTAGTACTGTAATTGTATATTTTCTATTAGTTTTAAGTAAAAATTAATTGTCCTGCCTGCACAAATACATTTTGTGCATTTTGAATATGTATATTTCCACACCTCTCTGTTCTGAAGGCTATCATGGAGGAAGAGAGGATTACTGTCTTATTTCTTACTACATTAGTGAAATTTGATGATAATGTATCTTTTTACACATATTTATGGAATATTTCCATTTTTCAGGTAGAAAAGGGACTGCTAATGGAAGAAAACACTTTCCTTTAAGACTTGGGTCTATTAGCCTGCTGCTGCTATGGGTAAGTTTTTTTATATAAAGTTTGCTACTTTAATTGTGGCTCACATTGTCCTATTATTGTCTATTTATTTTAAATAAATCTTCTTCTTCTTCTTCTTTTGGCTTCTTCCATATCTTTCTGTCCTCTGCATCTTGCTTTGTTACACCCCTCACCTGCATGTCCTCTCTCACCACATCCATAAACCTTCGCTTAGGCCTTCCTCTTTTCCTCTTCCCTGGCAGCTCTATCCTTAGCAACCTTCTCCCAATATACTCAGCATCTTTCCTCTGCACATGTCCAAACCAACGCAATCTTGCCTCTCTGATTTTGTCTCCCAACTGTCCAACTTGAGCTGATCCTCTAATGTACTCATTTCTAATCCTATCTGTCCTCGTCACAGCCAGTGCAAATCTTAGCATCTTTAACTCTGCTACCTCCAGCTCTGTCTCCTGCTTTCTGGTCAGTGCCACTGTCTCCAACCCATATAACATAGCTGGTCTCACTACCATCCTGTAGACCTTCCCTTTCACTCTTGCTGATACCTGTCTGTCACAAATTACAGTAATCCCTCCTCGATCGTGGGGGTTGCGTTCCAGAACCCCCCGCGATAGGTGAAAATCCACGAAGTAGAAACCATATGTTTGTATGGTTATTTTTATATATTTTAAGCCCTTAGAAACTCTCCCACACTGTTTATAAATATTCTCCGCACAGTTATACAGTAAACCCTTGTTTATCACGGTTATTTCACTCCAGACAGATAAATGAACTTCCACGAAGTAGGATTTCTTATTTATAAATCTTTATTTATAAATATTTTCGCAGTTAGAGCATAGAAAACCTGTTTACGACCTTCTAAATACGTTTTTTAACATTATTAGAGCCCTCTAGACATGAAATAAAACCCTTTAGTCAAAAGTTTAAACTGTGCTCCATGACAAGACAGAGATGACAGTTCTTTCTCACAATTAAAAGAATGCAAACATATCTTCCTCTTCAAAGGAGTGCCGTCAGGAGCAGAGAATATCAGAGAGAGAGAAAAGTAAACAAAAATCAATAGGGCTGTTGGGCTTTTAAGTAAACGAAGCACCACGATAAAGCTGCCGCAATGAAGGGATCAATGTGAAGGTAGTCTTTTCAGCATTTTTTAGAGGAGCGTCCTATCTTCTAAGCAAACAGCCTCTGTACAAACAGCCCCTCTGCTCACACCCCCTCCATCAGATGCAGAGAAAAGCAAACAATCAAAAATCAATACGGGCTGTTAGAGCTTTGAAATGTGCGAAGCACCGCCGCAGGAAGCATATCGTATATCATTGAGGAGTTTTATTTAATATGTAATACGTGCTCTGATTGTGTAGCTTCTCAGCCATCCACCAATAGCGTCCTTTGTATGAAATCAACTGGGCAAACAAACTGAGGAAGCGTGTACCATAAATTAAAAGACACATTGTCCGCAGAAATCCGCGAACCAGCGAAAAATCCGTGATATATATTTAGACATGCTTACATTTAAAATCCGCAATGGAGTGAAGCCGCGAAAGTCGAAGCGCGATATAGCGAGGGATCACTGTACTCCTGACACTCTTCTCCACCCATTCCACCCTGCCTGCACTCTCTTTTTCACCTTTCTTCCACAATCCCCATTACTCTGTACTGTTGATCCAAAGTATTTAAACTCATTCACCTTCGCCAGCTCTACCCCTTGCATCCTCATAATTCCACTGACCTTTCTCTCATTTACACACATGTATTCTGTATTGTTCCTACTGACCTTCATTCCTCTCCTCTCTAGAGCATATCTCCACCTCTCCAGGGTCTCCTCAACCTGCTCCCTACTATCACTACAGATCACAATGTCATCCGCAAACATCATAGACCACGGGGACTCCTGTCTAATCTCGTCTGTCAACCTGTCCTTCACCATTGCAAATAAGAAAGGGCTCAGCCGATCCCTGATGTAATCTCACCTTCACCTTGAATGCATCCACCTATCCTACAGCAGACCATACCACTGTCACACTTCCCTTGTACATATCCTGTACAACTCTTATGTACTTCTCTGCCACTCCCAACTTCTTCATACAATACCATAGCTCCTCTTGAGGCACCCTGTCATATGCTTTCTCCAGGTCCACAAAGATGCAATGCAACTCTTTCTGGCCTTCTCTATACTTCTCCATCAACATCCTCAGAGCAAACATTGCATCTGCAGTGCTCTTTCTTGGCATGAAACCATATTGCTGCTCACTAATCATCACTTCACTTCTTAACCTAGCTTCCACTACTCTTTCCCATAACTTAATGCAGTGACTCATCAATTTTATCCCCCTGTAGTTACTACAGTCCTGCACACCCCCCTTATTTTTAAATATTGGCACCAGTACACTTCTTCTCCACTTTTCAGGCATCCTCTGACTTTCCAAGATTTCATTAAACAATCTGGTTAAAAACTCTACTGCCATCTCTCCTAAACACCTCCATGCTTCCACAGGTATGTCATCTGGACCAACGGCTTTTCCATTCTTCATGCTCTTCATAGCTGTCCTTACTTCCTCCTTGCTAATCCATTGCACTTCCTGATTCACTATTTCCATATCATCCAACCTCTTCTCTCTCTTGTTCTCTTCATTCATCAGCCTCTCAAAGTACTCTTTCCATCTGCTCAACACACTATCCTCACTTGTGAGTACGTTTCCATCGTTATCCTTTATCACCCTAACCTGCTGCACATCTTTCCCAGCTCGGTCCCTCTGTCTAGTCAATCGGTGCAGGTCCTTTTCTCCTTCCTTAGTGTCCATCCTCTTATACAACTCATCATACGCCTTTTTTTTAGCCTTCCACACCTCTCTCTTCACCTTGTGCCTTATCTCCTTGTAATCTTGTCTACTTTTTGCATCTCTCTGACTATCCCACTTCTTTGCCATCCTCTTCCTCTGTATACTCTCCTATACTTACCCATTCCACCACCAGGTTTCCTTTTCCTCCTTCCTCTTTCCAGATGTCACACCAGTCACTCTTCTTGCTGTCACCTTTACTACATCTGCTATAGTTTCCCAACTGTCTGGTAACTCTTCATTACCACCCAGTTCCTGTCTCACCTTCTCCCTAAACTCAACCTTGCAGTCTTCCTTTTTCAACTTCCACCATTTGAGCCTTGGCTCTGCCCTCACTCTCTTCCTCTTCTTGACCTTCAAAGTCATCCTACAGACCACTGTTCTATGCTGCTTAACAACACTTTCCCCTGCCACAACTTTGCAGTCTTCAGTCTCCTTCAGATCGACTCTTCTGCATAGGATGTAATCTACCTTTGTGCATCTTCTTCCACTCTTGTACGTCACCCTATGTTCCTCCCTCTTCTTAAAATATGTATTCACCACAGCCATGTCCATCCTTTTGGCAAAATCCACTATCATCTGACCTTCTTCATTACTCTCCTTGACACCATACCTACCCATCACCTCCTTGTATCCTCTGTTCCCTTCGCCAACATGTCCATTGAGATCCTCTCCAATCGCCACTTTCTGTCCCTTGGGTACACTGTTCATCACTTCATCCAACTCACTCCAAAAATCTTCTTTCTCCTCCATCACACACCCAACATGCGGGGCATATGCACTAACAACATTCATCATCACACCTCCAATTTCCAACTTCATATTCATTTCTCTGTCTGACACTCTTTTCACCACCAAAACACTCTTGACATACTGTTCCTTAAGAATAACTCCTACCCCATTTCTCCTCCCATCTACACCATGATAGAACAATTTAAATCCACCTCCAATCCACCTGGCCTTACTCCCCTTCCATTTAGTCTCTTGCATGCACAATATATCAACCTTTCTTCTCTCCATCATATCTGCTAACTCTCTCCCCTTACCAGTCATACTGCCAACATTCAAAGTTCCTACCCTCAGTTCAACTCTCTTTACCTTCCTCCTCACGTCCTGCCTCCGGACACATCTCCCCCCTCTTCTTCTCCTTCTTCAGCCAACAGCTGTCCAATTTCTGCCAGCTGCCTGTTGGTTAACAGTACTGGTAGCAGTCATTGTTAACCCGGGGCTCGACTGATCCAGTATGGAAATTTGTATTGTTTTCCGCATATTGATTTGGCAAAATTTTACACCGGACGCCCTTCATGAATTAACCCTCCCCATTTATCCGGGCTTGGGGCCAGCATGAAGAAACACACTGGTTTGTGCATCTCCTGTGGCTGGGTTCTTTTTATTTTAAATAAATAATGTAGTTATTTGTTTGATGGAATATTTTAATGTTTTTGCCATTTCCATTTTTTCATTAAAAAATATTCATGAGATATGTAATTCTCTGAAACTGACACTTAATTTTAAATTCTAATTTGTCATTAATTTTCAATGCACATATTATTTTATCAACAAAATTGAAAATGTGTTATGGGAACATTAACATTTAGATTTTTTTGTAAAAATTATTTTACTTACATTCTTGTGAAAAGTGAAAAAAACTTGTGCTTTCATTAATAACTTCATCTTAATATGTTTTTAAAAGGGCCTAGATAATATCCTGAAATTGTGAAATGCATGTGTTTAAATAATGCAAGACAGAAAGAGAATCCTAACTATTATTTTCAGTCACCACAGGAACAATTTTTAGTTAGGTGACCACCTAACAATTCTTGACCTAAATAGACTGTTTTGTTATACTTTCACAAACTGTCTTAACAGTAGCTGATTCATTCTAGTGAGATTTTTTTTAATTCACAATATATATATGATTTTACTTCTCACTTTTGTGTTTTTTTTTCTAGTTTTCTGCTGATTAAATGGCCTCTTAGTAACTGTCCAGATTTCAGGCACAGTTTTGCTCCATGTAAACAAAATGTGTGAAACTCAGTCTCAAATTTTTTCTTCCCTGATTTGCCTTGTTAGTATGAAAAAGTGTCAGCCATCATTTTTCTGCAACTGGAAATTAAAAAACTTGCATTTTTTTCAGTCACTTGGTTGCCCAGCTTGAAGCATAATAAATGTAAATCATTGATTAGGAAAAATATTTTCCATCCATCTGTCCTCTCACCCACCCATCTTCTGAGGTCACGTAGTTCTTTTACGGATCATAGAATATTTTAGATGATCTGGGCAGCATCAAGCATTTGGACATGACGACATTCTACAAATGGGGACACTCAGCTACCAGTTGACCTACATCTTGTGTCTTTCGTATCTGGAGAAGGGACAAAAACACAAATGCATAGGAAGAATGCATAAGGTGCATTCAAACCTGGGCAGAATTCAGCCTCTTGGAGCTTTATGTTAATTTATTTATAGTAGAACTGAAGAATCTTTTTCTGGCTGTATTTAATCCATGATAATTAATTAAAAAAGCATATGTTTTAATACTAGAAATAACTGTTATATTGACAGAATGTGACATTTAAATCTCTGCAGTCATTTTTTTCTTTTTACTTTGGGAAAGAGAAAGTGCACTAGAGTTGCAGTATTCGCTGAAATATTTAAAACTCAGGCTTTCTTCAGACTTTAATAATTCTTTATCCATTACAGACTTCTAAGCAAATTCTCCGTGGATGCAGTTATTTTGAAGTGATATTATCTTCTGATTGTTGCACTTTTCATGAATTATGGCCAACAGTCTCACTCTTTCTCAGTGTCTAGAAATGTTCTGATATCTGATTTGTTTGCTGTTGCTCCCATGAAGGGGTTAGTAGGTCTGTTATACACTAATGCTAGCAGTATACTAATCATCAGAGATTTAATGTAAGAGTGAGCAAACATGTTGGTTTAATTGGCAACTTTTTAATTAAAATTATTTTTCTAAGACTACTGAAGTCAGTGTTCATGACTAAACAACTGAAAAGACAGTTAAATGGGTTTCCTTTTGAGTGGTGCAAGGTAAACACCCATGCTAACCAAGAAGAACTTAAATTAATGTCTTTAATTGCTAGGATTCACTTAGACCAGGGGTGTCGAGCTCCAGGCCTGGAGGGCCGCAGTGACTGCAGGTTTTCAGTCTAATCCTTTTCCTAAGCGGTGACCAGTTTTCACTGCTAATTAAATTCTTTTCCCCTTCATTTTAATAGCCACGTTTTTAAGGTTTCTGTGCTTTGAATTGATTCTTTTCTTCATTAAATGACAGCCAAACAGAAATGAGACATAAAACAAGCCAAAACATGACCAGCTAAATTGGGGCTTCAAACTCCCAATTTCACTCCAGTCATTTTCTTAATGAGAAGCCGATTCTTGCTGTTAATTAAACCCGTTATTTAATTCCCTGGCTGGTTTGCTGCTCTTATTCTGCCACAGCAGACATTTCCAAAACTGTTGATTTTCATTTTTTTCTAAGAACACCCTCAAAATGTTTTCATGAACTGAGATCAACTTTACTGAGACCTTCACCTTTCTTTATTTTCAAATATTTTGTGATGTGCACAGGTTAGCTGGTCATGTGGCAGCTCGTTTTGGTGTCTTACTATTATTTGGTTACTAATTTAGGAAAAACAAACAACAAAGAGGCCTGAGTCAAGTTAAATAAAATGAAGGCAAACTAATTAGCAGCAAAAACTGGTAACTAATTAAGAAGATGGTTAGAATGAAAACCTGCAGCCACTGCAGCCCTCCAGGACTGGAGTTTGACAACTGTGACTTAGATGATCACCTGCAAGCCTAGAAGCATAGAGATGGTATTGTCATAGGTTGGTGAACCATAAATTCCACACAATATCAAAATATTGTTTCAGGAGAATGTGAAGTTATGTTTCCTGTAACCAAAGCAGAAATCTAAGATTGTTCTTTCATCTAAAACATGGAAGATACTCTTTCAGAATAGCTAAAGAAAAGTAAAATTGCTGTTTTAAATGGTCTAGTCAAAAGCGAGTTATTACTGTTGTTTTTCTGCTAGTGGCAGAGTAATCATTTATTGCAAGGATGCAATCAGATTTTATAAATGTAGCATGTATGTTTACATGGTGCTGTACCTGTAAATTTCATAATTTTTTTTTGTTTTATTAACTTTTATGTTAATGGTGTTCATTTAATTTGTCTTTTATTTCCAGATGAGCAGCAAGCTTTGAACTCAATCATGCAGGATCTGGCTGAGCTGCATAGGGCCAGCCGTCCTGTCATGTCATTATCTGACATTGGAAAATCTAAGGCCTCTTCTCCTAAGAATCAGGTAATATATAGTAAGGAGATTTGAAATACATACTTTTAATGTTAAAGTTATTTATTTATTATGTCTTAAAATTGAATATGTTATCTATCATGCATAATACTTAGCTGGAAATATTTTAAGATACTGAAATAGACATTAGCAGAATTTTAAAAAACTATAGTTAAGAAGTCCTTATTGTGAAGGACTTCACTTAGTGACTAACTTCAGATCTTCAGTAAAGCAGAAAATTTTAACTTCAAAGTGAAAAGCTTTCATAGTTTGCATACTTTAAATTATAGCATGCTTGTGAATGCCCCACTATTAAAATGTGCTGCAGAAGAAAGGAAGGCAAGTTTAATTTGCTAATAAAGCAAATGAGGAAATAAAGTTGTGTTTGATATTACAAGTAATTTTTGTGAAATATGTAATGATGCCTAATATTCCATCTATACCAGTGGTGAATTGTGCTGGAAGATTCCCTATAAAAAAGATCAACCTCGCCAGTTGTTCTTTCATACTTGGAGTTGATGCATTCATGGGGTGCTTTAGAAAGACTTACAGTGCAGTGTGTTACTACAAAAATCAAACCTGTTTTCAAAAAATTTTTCTCTCACAAACTGCTGAAAAAATTACTTGGGTAGTGATACAAGTGCTAGTTTAACACTGCCAGACAATAACACAGGCACTTTTACAGTAGTTGAAGTCGTTCATAACCTACATGGGTACTTAATGTCCAAAAGGGAAATAACAGTTCACCAGCACAAAAGAGACACAGACACAATTCAAAAGACTATGAAGTATGCTGAAAGTCAAGAGGTACTCTGTGGTAGCGAGTGAGGTTGTGCTAGGGATGTTCTTTGTTCTTCATTTTATTGATGACTGCTTGAAGGATGTTCCTGTTTCTCTATGATATGTGATGATTAGATGCTTCCTTATCAACATACCTGCACCCTCCCATTCACAAATACCTTACGTTAACTTAGTCTGTAGCAATTTGCATTCTTAACTGCTTCTTGAAGGATCACCAAGAGAATTCACTACATCCATGATGTTGTGTTCATTCCTCCATTTTTTTCGAATGAGGAGACACTGAGCAAGAGAGTGATAAGTTAGTAAAGACAACGAGACGACTACGAGATTGGAGAAAGGTTGAGAAGATGTGAGAGGAAACGATAGCGTCTTGAAAACGAGATGGACTGTGAACGGACAGAAGCAGAAATGCTCCTACACCACCACATAATTACTATTCGGACAGTGATTCCGAGTAGGCCGATCCTATTGAATCAATGTCCAAGGGTTTTCTTTTGTAATTTTGTTTCCCTTATAAATAATCATAATGCTGTGCGATGAAGGGCCCAGTTCACGACTGGCAGCCGCGTTTAAACAGGGAGCCCTTCACAGACAACTTTAACACGCGCAATGTAGTTGGGCGCACATGGCTAGTATAATTAAATTTCTCTGTATCAATGTGTGGCTGAAGATGTGACGGTTAAATAACGTACTAAAGCAGCCACCTGTGTACTCCTTTAACAATTTTGAAGAAAAAGACTTACCAAAGACTTTCACTGCCCTATAAAATGGTTTAGCTATAATGTGCCTGGTGTGAAGATATGGAGTGTTAACACTGCTTACTTACCAATTTAATATCAAATTCATATCAGTATTTTTCAGATTATTAATGATTCGTTAAATAAATATAATGTAGCATTTTTTTGTTATGCTTAACTTATATTACAGAATGTCCAGTATGTAGGAGTTTAAATATTCTTATTTTATGTTTCTATGCTTAGATTTTTTTCCAATCTTTGTTTTGAGTATAACAGGACAACAGACAGAATTTTTCAGAAGGGTAATCAAAATTATTTATTTAACAGCATCAATTGAAGATGACAGGAGTTTTTCTACTTAGATTTTATTCAGGCTGTTATCACTGTTTCTAAGCTTATTGTCTTCTATTTGCAGAATGATGTCCGAGTAAAATTTGAATACAAAGGTGAAAAGAGGTAGGACTACTTTAAGTCACAGGAAAAAATATAGATGTTATTCTTAACTGTTTTAGAGTGTGCTAATATGAAAATGAAAGTTTCTTTAGTGTTATTGTGGGATAAGCTCCTAATGATTTCTCCTGTTCTGATTTTAAGAATTCTTCAGTTTCCCCGCCCAGTGAAACTAGAGGACCTCTTTTTAAAAGCCAAAGTTGCTTTTGGCCAAGCAATGGACCTGCATTATACAAATAATGAGGTATGTTAACAAAGATAGCTACTTTTGTGCTATTTACTTAAGAAAGACTACAGTTTCAAGAGTAAAACTGATGATTTAATAGTAATAATAATTAATATTACAACCTTTAGGGAAAATGCACAAAGCCCAGAAGCTAATATTTCATTACTGTCATTTATTTTTTAATAAGATAAAACAATAGTAGGTTTACATTATTTTATGGGCTTTGCAGGTATGGGATTTTTGCTTGTGTAATGCTGTCATAAATTAATACATTTTCTTTTTTCACTTTAATAAATGAGATGGGCAGAAATAATAGTAGCACAAGAGTGCATGAGAAAGGGAGTTGGCATTGGTGGCCAGCATATTTGTTCTTGTGTGAATGAGATTGATTCTGCAAGAGGAAGAGACTTCATATAGTCATGTAAAAAAAACTAGCACTAGGAATGAAGGGTTATAGTATTTGATCTCAAAATGGCTTCTGCTGGGTGATATAAAGTAAATTTTACATTGAAATCGTATTGTTGTGTACTGTGGTTGCAGTATACGTGATAATATAAAAATCACAAAGAGTGACCGTTTCACATGTGAAAACAATCCTGACAGGGTATTGGTTAGCCCCTAATGCATCTTTAAAAAATAAACAGAAAGCAATACCAGGTTTAGCAACCTTTATTCATTTTGCATAAAACATAAAAAGTACAGAATTTAAATGGTGTTGGTGTAGTTTATTATTTAATGATGTTGAAAGTGACAGTAGACTACATTTCAGTTTTCTGTAGAAACATCTTTTACCTAAATATTAAGCTTTTTTCCACATGCAGTAGATGTTTTGATAACATTTATTTAAGGCAGGTGCTCTCAATATCTTGTCTCTCCATCAAGTTAAAGCATTTTAGTTGATCTGTCTATATTTGAGCTGAAAGCAAAAAATTTGTTTTTGGATTTGAACAAAATCCTACTTCACATTTAAACATATTTAATTTTTAAAAATCTGCAATAAACCTAAGTATTTTACTGCCTTTGTAACTGGCATGTGGGGCTCATTTTCAAGGATATCATTTCAAACTAACCTGTCATGCAAACATTGTGATATGTCCAGTTTTTTTACCTACAGAATAAGCAGCATACAATGTGAGCACTTTTTTTAATGAGCAAGTGTTCAGTTGCTTGATTTTAATATTTATTATATGTTATTTAAACATATTGTCATCTATAAAACATTTTCTACGTGATCATGTAATAGAATGATGCTTAGAAACTGGATTAGCTTAAAATGCTAAACATCACTTTATTCTTAGTAGATTTATTAACAGTATTCAATACAAAAAGCATTCAGATATTCCAAATATCTACCACCATTACTGTCTGACAAATACAGACAATTAATAGTCTGTAATAACATCTGTGACACATAGCATGCAAATGTATCTTGATATAAATACAATACATCATTATTTTTAATGATCAAGTCAAGTCAGGTTGCGTTGCCGCACCCACTACATGATGAAACAACTCGGCATCCCGGTTGGCAAACCCCCAGGCAGACACACGGTCCAGTCCCAACCTCCGGAAATGACACTCTATCTGCCGCAGCCAGGTGTTACATAGGCGACCCCTTGGCTTGGTCCAGCCACTCGGGTCCCCAACAGTGAGGATCTTGTGAGCTAGATCACCCTCTGCGAAACGCGCCACATGGCCATAGTATTGTAACTGACACTCTCTCACAATGCAATGCAGGTGATGTGCCTCATTCAGGACTCCATGAGCAACCGCTCATTTGACACAAAGTCAAACCAACGGTACCCAAGGATTTTCCTAAGACAGACAGTACCAAAGGAGTCTCAGGTCACTGGATAGCGTCCATGTCTTGCAACCATATAACAAATCAGGAAGTACCAGGATTCTAAAGACTTGGACCTTCGTCCTTTTGCATAGATATTGAGAGCGCCACACACCCCTTTCCCACACGCGACCCACACACCTCATGACCCCCCATTCTCTCCCGATTCATCAACTGACTTCATTGGAAGAGTCACTTAGACATGAATGTTACTGCCAAGGTAAGTAAACCTCTCGAAAAGGCCAACACTCTCTCCGCAGACAGACACACTGCTGATGGCTGTGCCCAAGAGGTGATTAAAGGTCTAGATCTTGGTTTTTATCCAGGACATTCGCAAGCCCAGACACTCAGACTCCTCGCTCAGTCTTTCGAGCGCCCCGATCAGAGCCTCCATTGACTCTGCAAAGATCACAGCATCGTCAGCAAAGTCAAGATCCGTGAATCTTTCTTCACCAACAGATGCCCCACAGCCGCTGGACCCCATGACCTTGCCCAAAACCCAGTCCATACAAGCATTAGGAACAAGCATTAGGAACAAGGAGTAGGAACAAGAACACACCCCTGATGAACCCCAGAATCAATTGGGAAAAATGCAGAGGTTCTGCCTCCACTCTGCACAGCACTCACAGTACCAGTGTATAGGCCGGCCATGATATCCAGCAACCTTGAGGGGATCCTGCGAACCCTCAGGATGTCCCACAGGGCAGCTCGATCAACTGAGTCGAACGTTTTATGAAAATCAACAAAGGCTGCAAAGAAACTCTGCTGATATTCGCGTTTGCGCTCCATGAGAACCCTCAGTGCCAGGATGCGGTCGATGGTAGACTTCATAGGCGTAAAACCAGACTGTTCTGGTCACTCATAGGTGCGCAAGTGATCACGGATCCTATTGAGGGCGACCCTAGCAAAGACCTTACCTGGCACCAAGAGCAGTGTTATCCCCCTGTAGTTGCTGCAATCCAGGCGATCACCTGTCCCTTTCCAAATAGAGACAAGAAGTCCCGTTTTCCAGTCAGTTGGAATGATGCCAGTCTCCCAAATGGAAGCAAAGATTGCTTGCAATGCCAGGAGGACAGCCTTACCACCAGCCTGGAGAAGTTCACCCCGGATACCACAGATCTCTGCAGCCTTTTTAATGATACTGTAATTTTATTGAAAAAAAGTTGTACCATTAACCCATTTTATTTTAAAGAAAGCTGACATTTCATTAAAAATATCAGAAACAAATATCATATATATATATATACAATATTCTGTGCATTTTAATAATCCATTTTGTTAATTGTGTGTTTGCTAAACATATGTAACTGCAAGGGGTGGCACACAATTGTATTATTTTTGGTATGTTCTTATTTTATATTTTAAAGAACTCTAATCACAAAATAATCTAAATGCATTGTAAAAATATTATGAATAATACTTCATTTTGAAGACAAAGCACATGCAGTGCATTTTAATGAATATATTTCTAATTATTGTACTTTTCAAAGTGAGTGAGCTGTCCGGCTTTTGACAAATACAGCATTTGCATGTTTTTTCTGCATCTCAATGTAGTTCCACTAATGATTATCTGTATATCCTTTTCTATTTATTATTATAGCTGTTTTTAACAATCTGTTATAAAGACTGATCCCATGCTGTGCATTTAAAGAGTGCATTTATAATTGTCATGCACACTGTGTGATCCTGTCAGCTTTTCAGTGTGTTTTAGTGCCTGAATAATCATCATCTTTCTTTCGGAAATGTAACTTTTGCCTTATTTTTTCATAGTTGAAAAGATGACAAAAGTACCTTATGTATGTTAGAAGATGATTTATTTTTAATAGCAACTAATTAAAAGCTACCCATTACAATACAAAGTGGTTTCCCCCTTTTTAAGAAAATGGTTGTAGTTTTATAGTTTTATCCCTTAAATTATTGGAAAAACTTTTGAATCTAAAAGAGATTCTTAACACTTGGTTCGCGGAAGTAGCTAATACTGAACATGAAATACTTGTAATAGCTTATTTGCTTCTTTTTGACTGTTATTGTAATATAACAGGTTAACTTTGTCCTGCTGCTGTAATAATATGATAATAAGGATTTTTAACAATGTGAATTTCAAGTGTCCCTCTTGTGTAAAACAGAGTGTCACCGTATGCAGAAGGATCCCACTTCTCACTTCAAACATGATTCTACAACTTTAGTTGTGAATGAGAATAATTATTGTAATAAAATTTAGATACAATGAGAAAAATCCATTTTGCGGAATATAGTTCATGCAATATGCCAAACTACAATTATGGTAGATAAATATATAGAAGACAAGTCTTTACCGGGAAAGAATTTCAGGGCGATTTAGGAAATCGATTATGTATAGCTTCTGTTTAAAAAAAATTAAAAGAAAAGTGTGTGAGGTATATTAATCAGAAAAGAAACCACATTACTATGTTCTTTAAGAGAGAACTTTCTATTTTGTCTTTCTAAAAGATTGCTCGTATCCCTTCCAGTGGATTTGCACTAGCCTTTAGCATCCCTAACAAAATCTTAAGCACATTATTGTATGTATATTAATTATTTTAAATACAAGACATGTTTTAGACAAATTCATTAAATGTGTTATTTTTAGTTTTGTTAAAAAGACATTTTCTTGACATTGATTTTTTTTTTCTTAATGTAAACAATCAGGTTTTCCGAATATAATAAAATCATTTTATTTGTTATATCCTGAAGTTGGTGATACCCTTGACTACACAAGATGATCTCGACAAAGCAGTTGAGCTGCTTGATCGCAGTGTCCACATGAAGAGTCTGAGGATATTATTAGTTTTGCAAATGAACAATCAGGTAAGAAAGAGCTTGAATAGAGGTATACATCAGTGTTATTTTACTGGTTAATTGAAAATCTTGGGAGCAATAAAGTCAGTTTAGCATTCATTTGGTGTTTTTCAAAACAAAAAAGAGAAAGCGGAGATCAAATCAAGTCAGAAAGGCTGTTCTTTTTGCTATCTTGGCTCACCCTGCTTCTCTGTCACCTCTCACTGTGTCTTAATTTTAATGCTGATCAAATGACAATATGGGAAAGAGAGCAGTTTATGATGTAATGCTTAATTTGACACTGATGAAATGCAGTTGCACTCAGTATGCCCATGAAACCCACTGAATGCATATTTATTACCACTGTTGCTTTTCTTCTTTCTTTCTTACAGAAATACACAGCAAATTTAATCATATTCAGTAGTTACTAATCAACTTTGTGCCAGCTATTAAGGTCACAGAAACCCCACAAGTAGGTGAAACTGCAGTGTTGAAAGAAAGTTGATCTTAATCCTAAATAGCTTTAGGAGAGCGTACACAGCATTGTTTCACATTTGCCAGACACCATATTTGTCTGTAATCATCATATAACATTGGTGTTCATCGAGTAATACAACTGATATCAATACAGAGTAATTAATTTGAATACACAGATATGAATACAGATAATACAGTGGTTTAGTATATTATTTACTCATTCATCATAGTCAAAAATTATCTGCACATGATTGTTGTTATTTCTTTCAATTGTACAATTTCTCTTCATTCAGACATCACTATTAATTTTATGATCTAAGGGAGTATGAGTTTGACCCACTAGAAATGTGTACAAACTAGTAATCCAAATCACAGGGTCCTTACTAACAGAAATGCATACTGTCATTTTTGCAAGGCTTGGAGATGGCAGTCAACCGGAATGCATGTGTTTGGACTGCAAAAACAAACCAGAATATAAAGGTGAAAACTATAGTATGTACACAGAGAGAATAAAAATTCTGACACAAAGGGAATTCTAGTCTGGAGTTAAACTGGGGCACATACATATATATGTCTTGACTGTTATCTAGGTAGCCACAATTCAGCCCTACTACAGACAAAGAAATTATTTTCACTTTCTTTGATGCACTAAATGGAGACTGTGCAAAGATATAGTTTACCAGTTGCTTTATTTTGAACCTTAAACATTTTACTATTTCCCTGTATCTGTAAAATTTGGACTGAACACTTCTACCACCCATCCTGTTTTAGGTTTCTGCTAATACTATGGAGCTAATGTTGCCATCCCTGGAGGACTTAGATAATACAGCATTTAAAGGTACTGAAAGGAATATGCTATCATTGATAGGTAAGTTGTGATTTTCTTCTGGTTTTGTAATAGTTTGTCTTATTTTATGAGTTTAATAGGATATTCTTATGTTAACTATTTTGATTAACTAAAACTGATTACATGCAATTTTAAAGTAAATGTTAACATTCTAACTTAATTATATAACACATCAACACACAAATAAAAAAACTTATACATCAACAGTTTTGGAAATGGAAAAATGTATAATGATGTAAAGGCAATAAACTAGGCTATATTGCAAACCACTTTTTTTAGTCAGCAGAAATCAAGTTTGGCTCTTTATCAGTACCTTAATGTAAAAGTAAATTAAGCCTTATATACCCTTGTTGGAAGTCTTTCATTGTTTCCATCCCAATTACCTGTATATTCAAAGCAGCAACAATATTCAATTTTTCCTGGCAACTGCAGTGATTATAAAAGTTTTTTCTATAGAAATACAGGTGTGTTAAACTATGACAAATGTGTATATATACCGCAGCATACCATTATCTAAGCCCACCTTGTCCAGAGCAGGGTTGTGGGGGGCTGGAGCCTAATGTGTATGCATAGTGTATCTTTATATTTAAGTAGTCAGTAGTTATTTTAAGATTTTTTTTCATACTTATGCTTGAATTTATTCCTTCAAAAGTATATATGATTCAAAGATAGCAAGCTAATTTCTAAGTTCATGTCTTTCACAAGTTCATGAAACTAATCGTGGACATATTTATTTATTCATTACATTTGTATTAAATATACTGATGAGCACAAAAAATACAACATAAACTTAATGCTGAAACAGGAACACATCATGATCTTTATACAAAAATATACCTATATACATGGTAAAGCCCAAATAGTAACTTTCTCATGTCAGCTGTGCTGTAGCAGTAATCGCCAAAAATTACTAGGTCTATAAAGTTTGCACAGTTTTTAAGACTAAGAAAGCTGTCGACTATTTGTATACTATTGATTGCATACCCAGTTTTTTCTCCAGAACATTTAATTAGTGGGTCTCTTGGTTACTAACTTGGAGTGTGGAGCTTTTTTGGGGATGGAGGTCCTGATAAATAGTTAAACAGTAAAAGTAATAAAT
>JANRMT010062814.1:103283492-103317611 GCA_026402145.1 Polypterus bichir lapradei | reverse complement strand
TGTGAGAGTCAATGACTTCACTCTGTACACCTCAAACTATACATTTAACACTAGGTCATGTCACTTGCAGAAATTCTTTGATGATTCTGCACTTATAGGGTGTATTGATAAGGGAAATGAGACAGAGTATAAGAGTCAGGCGGAGAACTTTTTTTGTTGGTACAGAAAGAATTATGTGCAACTTAACATCATCAAAACCAAAGAGCTGGTTGCTGACTTTCAATGTACCAATGAGTCTTAACGCCTACTCATTATTTAGGGAGAGGTTGTGAAGGTGTTGCATTGTTACAGATACTTGGAGGTCTATATCAGTGACAGGCTGGACTGGTCTCATAACACAGAGGAACTAAATAAGAAAGGGCATAGCAGACTCCTTTTGTTGTCTCTTTCTTATGAGACTGCTTTCCTTTAATGTGGGAAATTACATCCTTTACATCTTCTATAGCTCTGTAATGGCAGTACAGTTTCCTGTGCTGTAGTGTACTTTGTTTGTAATCTCACTTCAAGAGAGGCCCACCAAATCAACAAAGCTAATTAAAAAGGCAGGGTCATTTATCGGAAACATTCCTGACCCCCTGCAGGTAGTAGCGAAGGAGAGAATTAAAACAAAACTGAATGCCATTATAAACAATGGTACACATCCACCGTCTGACACACTATCACTGAATACTTTCAGCCAATGAATTATTCAGCAGAATCATGTTAAGAATGCCTCTCCATGCATCTGTAACTGCCAAGTCAGAATTTTTTCTTTCTTTTTAGTCATTCTGGTTTATATTTGACATGGGTTTGTTTGTCATAATATTATTTATTGATTGAGCTTCTGCAAAAAGCCAAATTTCCCCCAGTGAAGATATAAAGTTTATCTGTTTATCTATCCAACTATCTATACCTGATTCTAAGCATTTCATTAAATCCTCCAAATGATTTGATATGGGAAAAAATATTATTATAAAAAGCTCAAAGAATCATCCAAGTTCATACCAAGATTCCTGACAGTGATAATTCATATTATCTTTTCAGTGCACCTAGTAGATTTATATGTTATCTTTTACAGTGTTAGGTGTTTAATAAAATGTTTATTTATTGAAAATAATCCTTATAGTGTATAGAATATAAAATAAAGAAAAATTATGTTTAAAGTAAATAAAATGCATTGTTTGTATTTCGTTATTTAGATGTTTTATATAAGGGACTGACAAGTAAAGTTTAGTGAAACATGTAATGCTGTCATTCCATGAAGTGCATTCCTCCTTTCTGAGTCTGCAATGTCATTCTTTTGAGTGAACACTTTGTACCACCATTCAGAAGTATTGATTTTGTTTAGGAACACAGGTTTCTTTTGGGACTACAGCATTGTCTAAGCATTAGAATGTGCATCCATGAAGATAGTGCTCACAACTATGAGTAAAATAAATTTATGTACTGTACATTTTCCAAAGAATAATTTGTTGGAAAATTAATGCAAAAGTTTTACACATTGCATTTTGAATTTTTAATATTTCCTTAATAAGAAAATTTGTTGAGAAAAAATGTGTGTGATAGACAGATTATATTTCTCCACTGAATATACGAAAACATGAGAAGAATGTATTAAGGAATGATACTTGAGGAAAATAGTTTCAAATAAAATATTTCAATGAAATTCATGGTTTAACATATTCAAAGATGACATAAAATTTAAATCTGCTGTATCTCCCTTCTTAGGTGCTCACTCCACAGATCGCAGTTCACCTCCTCCGGGGTATGTGCCAGATGCCCAGCAGCAAGTAGCCCGTAACGGTTCTTTCACCAGCATTAACAGTGAAGGAGAATTCATTCCAGAGAGCATGGACCAGGTGAGCATGCTGCACACATGAAGCTTCATGTCTGCTATAATTCATATAGTATATCATTCCTATTCATTACTTCTGTTATGCTGTAAATGTATTAAATTACAGGTGACAAAATACTCAGAAATGTCTGACCCCTTTATTTGTTTAAACTTCTTGCACAATACAAAATAAGTACAGTGCCCTCCATAATGGTTGGGACAAAGATACATTTTTCCTTGATTTACCCCTCAGCGCCACAGTTTAAAATTAAAATTCAAACACTTCAGACATGATTAAAGAGCAAATTGAGGACTTTGATTTAAGGGAATTTGCTTACATTTTGGCCATACCAAGTAGAAATGACAGCACTTTTTCTTCATGGTCCCCCCATTTCAGGGCACCATAATGTTTGGGACAATTGACGTCTCAGATGTTTGTGATTCCTCAGGTGTGTTTCATTGCTTCGTTAGTGCAGTCATATGCTGCCTATGCTTTCTTCTATGCTTTGGAGTATGTAGTTGTCATTGTTCAATATCCATCCATCCATCCATCCTCTTCCGCTTATCCGAGGTCGGGTCGCGGGGGTAGCAGCTTAAGGAGAGAAGCCCAGACTTCCCTCTCCCCGGCCACTTCTTCCAGCTCTTCCGGGAGAATCCCAAGGCGTTCCCAGGCCAGCCGGGAGACATAGTCCCTCCAGCGTGTCCTGGGTCTTCCCCGGGGCCTCCTCCCGGTTGGACGTGCCCGGAACACCTCACCAGGGAGGCGTCCAGGAGGCATCCTGATCAGATGCCCGAGCCACCTCATCTGACTCCTCTCGATGCGGAGGAGCAGCGGCTCTACTCTGAGCCCCTCCCGGATGACTGAGCTCCTCATCCTATCTTTAAGGGAAAGCCCAGACACCCTGCGGAAGAAACTCATTTCAGCCGCTTGCATTCGCGATCTCGTTCTTTCGGTCACTACCCATAGCTCATGACCATAGGTGAGGGTAGGAACGTAGATCGACTGGTAAATTGAGAGCTTTGCCTTACGGCTCAGCTCTTTTTTTACCACGACAGACCGATGCAGAGCCCGCATCACTGCGGATGCCGCACCGATCCGCCTGTCGATCTCACGATCCATTCTTCCCTCACTCGTGAACAAGACCCCGAGATACTTAAACTCCTCCACTTGGGGCAGGATCTCACCCCCAACCCTGAGAGGGCACTCCACCCTTTTCCGGCTGAGGACCATGGTCTCGGATTTGGAGGTGCTGATTCTCATCCCAGCCGCTTCACACTCAGCTGTGAACCGCTCCAGAGAGAGCTGAAGATCACGGCCTGATGAAGGAAACAGGACAACATCATCTGCAAAAAGCAGTGACCCAATCCTGAGTCCACCAAACCGGACCCCTTCAACACCCTGACTGCGCCTAGAAATTCTCTCCATAAAAGTTATGAACAGAATCGGTGACAAAGGGCAGCCCTGGTGGAGTCCAACTCTCACTGGAAACGGGCTCGACTTACTGCCGGCAATGCGGACCAAGCTCTGACACCGGTTGTACAAGGACTGAACAGCTCTTATCAGGGGGTCCAGTACCCCATACTCCCGGAGCAGCCCCCACAGGACTCCCCGAGGGACACGGTCAAACGCCTTTTCCAAGTCCACAAAGCACATGTAGACTGGTTGGGCAAACTCCCATGCACCCTCCAGGACTCTGCTAAGGGTGTAGAGCTGGTCCACTGTTCCGCGACCAGGACGAAAACCACACTGTTCCTCCTGAATCCGAGGTTTGACTATCCGACGGACCCTCCTCTCCAGAACCCCCGAATAGACTTTTCCAGGGAGGCTGAGGAGTGTGATCCCTCTATAGTTGGAACACACCCTCCAGTCCCCCTTTTTAAAGAGGGGGACCACCACCCCAGTCTGCCAATCCAGAGGCACTGTCCCCGATGTCCATGCGATATTGCAGAGACGTGTCAACCAAGACAGTCCTACAACATCCAGAGCCTTAAGGAACTCCGGGTGTATCTCATCCACCCCCGGGGCCCTGCCACCAAGGAGTTTTTTGACCACCTCGGTGACTTCAGTCCCAGAGATGGGAGAGCCCACCTCAGAGTCCCCAGGCTCTGCTTCCTCATTGGAAGGCATGTTAGTGGGATTGAGGAGGTCTTCAAAGTACTCCCCCCACCGACCCACAACGTCCCGAGTCGAGGTCAGCAGCGCACCATCCCCACCATATACGTTGTTGACACTATACTGCTTCCGCTTCCTGAGACGCCGGACAGTGGACCAGAATCTCCTCGAAGCCTTCCGAAAGTCGTTCTCCATGGCCTCTCCAAACTCCTCCCATGCCCGAGTTTTTGCCTCAGCAACAACCAAAGCCGCATTCCGCTTGGCCTGCCGGTACCTATCAGCTGACTCCAGAGACCCACAGGACAAAAAGGTCCTATAGGACTCCTTCTTCAGCTTGACGGCATCCCTCACCGCCGGTGTCCACCAACGGGTTTGGGGATTGCCGCCGCGACAGGCACCGACCACCTTATGGCCACAGCTCTGGTCAGCCGCCTCAACAATAGAGGCACGGAACATGGCCCATTCGGACTCAATGTCCCCCACCTCCCTCGGGACGTGGTCGAAGTTCTGCCGAAGGTGGGAGTTGAAGCTACTTCTGACAGGGGACTCTGCCAGCCGTTCCCAGCAGACCCTCACAACACGTTTGGGCCTACCAGGTCTGACCGGCATCTTCCCCCACCATCGAAGCCAACTCACCACCAGGTGGTGATCAGTTGACAGCTCCGCCCCTCTCTTCACCCGAGTGTCCAAGACATATGGCCGCAAGTCCAACGACACAACCACAAAGTCGATCATCGAACTGAGGCCTAGGGTGTCCTGGTGCCAAGTGCACATATGAACACCCTTATGCTTGAACATGGTGTTCGTTATGGACAATCCGTGGCGAGCACAGAAGTCCAATAACAAAACACCGCTCGGGTTCAGATCGGGGGGGCCATTCCTCCCAATCACGCCCTTCCAGGTCTCACTGTCATTGCCCACGTGGGCATTGAAGTCTCCCAGCAAAACGAGGGAATCCCCAGAAGGTATGCCCTCTAGCACCACCTCCAGAGACTCCAAAAAGGGTGGATACTCCAAACTGCTGTTCGGCGCATACGCACAAACAACAGTCAGGACCCTTCCCCCCCACCCGAAGGCGGAGGGAGGCCACCCTCTCGTCCACCGGGGTAAACCCCAACACACAGGCTCCAAGTCGGGGGGCAGTAAGTATGCCCACACCTGCTCGGCGCCTCTCACCGGGGGCAACTCCAGAGTGGTAGAGAGTCCAGCCCCTCTCAAGGAGATTGGTTCCAGAGTCCAAGCTGTGCGTCGAGGTGAGTCCGACTATATCTAGCCGGAACCTCTCAACCTCGCGCACTAGCTCAGGCTCCTTCCTCTTCAGAGAGGTGACATTCCACGTCCCAAGAGCCAGTTTCTGTAGCCGAGGATCAGAACGCCAAGGTCCCCGCCTCCGGCCACCACCCAACTCACACTGCACCTGACCTCCTTGGCCCCTCCCATAGGTAGTGAGCCCATGGGAAGGAGGACCCACGTTACCTCTTCGGGCTGTGCCCGGCCGAGCCCCATAGGTGCAGGCCAGGCCACCAGGCGCTCGCCATCGAGCCCCACCTCCAGGCCTGGCTCCAGAGGGGGGCCCCGGTGACCCGTGTCCGGGCAAAGGAAAACGTCGTCCACAGTTTTTATTCTTCATTGGAGGTTTGTTGAACTGTTCTTTGTCTCATCCCTCACCTAGGACCAGTTTGCCTTGGGTGGCCCTACCAGGGGCATAAAGCCCCGGACAACATAGCTCCTAAGATCATTGGGACACGCAAACCCCTCCACCACAATAAGGTGACGGTTCAAGGAGGGGCATTGTTCAATATGTTCAATGAAAGTCAAAGAAGCAATTGATGAGCTCAGTAATACAAAAAGACTGGTATTCCACTGAAGACCTCCACTGCTGATGGTAGAAAAAAATCTCATTAGGGTAAAGAAAAAGCCACAAATGCCTGTACGACAAATTAGAAACAGTCTTCAGGAGGTAGATGTGGATGTGTCAAAGACGACTATCTGCAGAAAATTTCATGAACAGAAATAGAGAGGCCACACTGCAAGATGCAAACCACTAGTTAGCCACAAAACACTTTAATCGTGTATGAATTGTTTGATTTATAATTTTAAACTGTGGAGTAGAGGGCTAAATCCAGGAAAAATGTGTCTTTGTTCCAAACATTATGGAGAGCACTGTATATGCCATACAAATCAAGGGAACTAGGTTTGAAAAACTGGCCTGGTTATGTGACTGTGGCGTTCACATATTTTCCTCATGCTTGTATTAGTTTTTCTTTGGGCACTTTTATTTTCCTCTCATATTCTATTTGATGGCAGTAAATGGGCTTTGTGTGAGTGTTTACATAAATTCACCTTGTGACATCCTGCCACCACATCCTGAGCAGATTAATGAAATAGCAATATTTTGTGAGTATTTTTTGGGTGTCTGAGCAGTACCTTTATATTTTCCACCCTGCGTAATTTCTAATTCATTAATACATTAAAGACTAGACTTTAAATAAAGTAGTACTAATCTGAACAGTGATTCTCAGTTATCATTCACTTCTACCACTTTTTTTAATGTGGTAATTATTTTACTAAATTCAGCCTCTTGGTTGTCATGACTCCCGTTGTTGTGTAAGCATGTCTTTCCACTCTAATTTTCAAAAATGGTTCAATGAAATACTGCCTGGCTGATTGCTATCTGTAAATTTCGCTCATGTAAGTGTGTGACTATTTTTGTGAACTCTGCAATAGACTCCTTTTCAAGTCAGAATCTCTGATGTTCTGCTTTGAATGAACTGGGTAACATAAACTAATTTATAGTTAAATTTGTACTTTATCCTTGTAGATGCTAGATCCCTTGTCTTTGAGCAGTCCTGAAAATTCTGCCTCTGGTAGTTGTCCTTCATTAGATAGTCCTCTAGACAGGTAAGGACAGTTGTTTTTCGAATTGATTGTCACAACAACAGTGTTTGGTATGTAGTGGTTGCTGTTGTAGTTTAATTCATGCTTTGTTTTCTACACTTGCTTTATCCTGCTGCATCACTTTTTCCCCCACTAGTAAGCAAATGGTCTTCTGAACTTCATTCCTGGCTATTCCTTGCTATGTCTTATAAAGCTGCCTGCATGAAATGGTATTGCAGTAACTCTAAACAATTGTCATTAGTAAGGTATGATCTCTAGATACAGCCCTTAATTGAATTAACACAATTATGGCTCACTCATAATGGTATTGATGGCTACATTAAATTTGTAACACAATTTCCCACATTAGTTGAAATTAGATACAGTACCATGATTTGTTGGGCAAATATGAAGGGTACCAACAAGTAAATAGATCTAGTTATATTTATATTATACAACATTCAAGGAAAACGCTAGTTGCTTCCGTGGTGTTAAGTCTCTGACTTAAAACTTCATCCAAATGGAAAGTTTGTTTCCAGAAAAGAATATGTGTCAGGTTGCCAGTTATTTTAGTTTTTTTGGCAGCATTTACCTGAATATTTTATTTATTTCCTTTGAACATGTCTACATTCACTCACTGAGCAAATTATTATGAACACTATACTAATACTGGATAGGGCCGCCTTTTGCTCTTAAGACAGATTCAATTCTTTGTTGCATGAATTCCACATTTATTTGAGATTCTCGTCCATGTTGATATCGCGCAATTTATACAGATTTGTGAGCTGCATATGCATGTTGCAAATCTAATTTCTATCACATACCAATGGTGTTCTCATGTTGCACATCTACTGGATTGTGCATTATCCTGGTGGAAGTAACCATTAGAAAGTGGGTAAATTGTGGCCACGAAGGTATGCACATGGTCTGCAACAATACTCAATTAGGCAATGGAATTCAAACAATGATTCCCTACACCATACCACCACCACCAACCTGGACTGTTGACACAAGGCAGATTAGTTGCATGGATTCATGCTGTTGGCACAAAATTCTGCCCCTACCATCTGTGTGCCTCAGGAGAAATAGAGATTCATCAGACCAGAATATGTTTTTCTAATCTTTGGTGAGCTTGCAGCCTCAGGTTTCTGTTCTTGACTGACAGGCGAAAAACCTGATGTAGTCTTCTATTGTTGTAGCTCATCTGCTTCAAGGTTTGACATTCTGAGCGTTCTAAAGTGCTTTTTCTGCTCACCACATTGAGGTTACCTGAGTTACTGTAGCCTTTTTGTCAGCTCAGACCAGTCCTGACCTTCGTCGTCAACAAGGCATTTCCATTTTTAGAACTGCTGCTCAATGGATTCTTTTTGTTTTTCATGCTAGAGACACGCTAGAGAAAGGTCTGCACTTGAAAATCTTAAGAGATAACTAGTTACAGAAATATTTAAAACAGGTCATCTACAGTAATGCCACAGCTGAAATCACATTTTTTTTTCCTCACTCTGGTGTTTGATGTGAACATTAAATGAAGCTCCTGACCTATATCTGCATGAGTTAACATACTGTGCTGCTGCTAATTTATTGGCTGGTTAGATGATTGCAAGTCTACATTATTCCTAATAATTTTCTCCTATAATATTTTTAGTGTATATTCTTATTTCAAGATGGGTAATATGCAGTCCCACTGCTCTTTTTGTAATGGATGGTGTATTCATTGAAGACATTTGTTGTTAAATCTAAATATCGTGAGATGTGTATTTCTTGACTTAGAAACAAGAAAAAGATTCTGTCCAGCCAGGTTCTATAATTTTTGTAATCTTGTAGTAATGAGAAGAATAAACATTTTTTTTGTCTGCCGCTGCAGGTTATTGTGGTTTTACCCCTTTGGTGATTGTGCCAAAATTGCAAATAATACATTAGCTAGAATAAAGATTTCTCAACACAGTGCAGTGAATTTATTACACTGTTTTGTCTTATGAGTTTGCGCTTCTATGACCTTACAGTAGTAAAACAAATAATTTAATAAAGCTGTAGATGTTACAGTTATAGGGTCTCAGCATGTGAAATTATAGATTCATTAGTATCTGTCTTCTGCTAAATAATCCCCAATCAAAGTCACTCAGATCCTTATGTTTGTACTTTTTTCCTGCTTCCACTGCATCACTTTCAAGAACTGACTGTTCACTTGCTCCCCTATATATTCCACCCATTGACAGTTGTCACTGTATCAAGATAATCAGTGCTGTTCACTTCACCTGTCAGTGGTTTTAAAGTAGTGGCTGATCGATGAATAGTAGGCACAAGACGTAATTAGAATTAATGCATTGTTGCATGCTGCTAGTAGACTCTGTCCTTGATCAGTGGTGTCTCTGCTCTTGAGGAGAGTATTGTAGTGAAAAGTGCACTCATTTAACACTAGAATTACCAGAGCCAACAAAAAACTTATAAATATGGCCCACCTTAAATCCCTTCGCACCTCTCTGTCAGCGTCTTTTTTGTTCTAAATGTGTCGATAAGCGCAAGCAGCCTGCTATACCATTCACGCCTCAACCCCCCCAAATCTGATGTGTCTTTTGTGTCTACAACTAATCTATGTAAACACATCATTAAAACAGAAACGTTTTTCATGGTTTAGTCATAAATAACAAAATGTGGATATGAACTGTATAATTGTGAAGGCTGATGGGCAAATATCAAATAAACACTTTCACAAAAGATACAAGTACAATACGACAGCTTCTGTGGTGCAGCAGTAAGGTCCGCTGATTTATAATCCGGAGGTCATGAGTTCGAAACCAGCTCCCCGGCAAATTTATCATTTTGAGTAGTGAGCTGCTCTTACTGTTAATATTATACAATAAAAACATACATTTGATCTGTGTCTGTAACAGCTGGTGTAAATTCATAGTACTTGTAAAAGTTAACGTTTTTTCTCACTTTTATTCTCTTATTCACGGTACAACACCAAACTGCAGATTAAACTAAGTATCTGCTTAATCTGCCACTGCAAAGGTATCCTCAATAAACAAGCAATGTCTCTTTGAATTAAGGTTGAATGGCTTAATTCCTATTTTTTTTTTTGGTGTATAAAGAGAACCTTTTTTACGCATTATCAATACCTAGTGATCATTTCCGGAGTGTGGGATGGGATGAAGATCATCACTGGCTGCAGCTCGAAACGGGGTGCCACCATTGAGAGAGAAGTGGAGAGAGCAAACCAAATGAACAACTTCTTTAACAGGTTTGACCACCCTAACCCACTCTCACCTCGGAGTACTTCATCCTCCAACCATCATTCTGCTGATACCAGCATAGGTGAGACATCCCCACCCACAATTACAGCAGCACAGGTGAGCAGAGACCTGAGGAGACTTCGTGCCAGCAAAGCAGCGGGCCCAGATGGTGTATCGCCACGACTGCTGAAGGCCTGTGCGTTGGAACTGGGAGTCCTCTACAGCACATCTTCAACCTGAGTCTGGAACAAGGGAGAGTCCTGAGGCTTTGGAAAACATCTTGAATCACCCCAGTCCCAAAGGTATCACGTCCTAGTGAGCCGAATGACTTCCAGCCTGTTGCTCTGACGTCACATGTGATGAAGACCATGGAGCAGCTGCTGCTTCACCACCTGAGGCCACAGGTCCGCCACGCCCTTAACCCTCTGCAGTTTGTAATCCAGGAGAAGGTGAGAGTGGAGGATGCCATCATCTATATGCTACAACGATCCCTCTCCCATCTGGACAGAGGCAGTGGTGCTGTAAGAATTATGTTTTTGGACTTCTCTAGCGCCTTAAACACCATCCAACCTCTGCTCCTTAGGGACAAGCTGACTGAGATGGGAGTAGACTCACATCTGGTGGCATGGATCGTGTGGACTATCTTACAGACAGACCTCAGCATGTGCGTCTTGGGAACTGCAAGTCTGACATTGTGGTCAGCAACACAGGAGCGCCGCAGGGGACTATACAGTACTTTCTCCGGTCCTGTTCAGCCTATATACATCAGACTTCCAGTACGATTCGGAATCCTGCCACGTGCAAAAGTTCTCTGATGACACTGCTATTGTGGGCTGCATCTGGAGTGGGCAGGAGGAGGAGTACAGGAAGCTAATCAAAGACTTTGTTAAATAGTGTGACTCAAACCACTTACACCTGAACACCAGCAAGACCAAGGAACTGTTGGTGGATTTTAGGAGGCCCAGGCCCCTCATGGACCCCGTGATCATCAGAGGAGACTGTGTAGAGGGTGCAGACCTATAAATACCTGGGAGTGCAGCTGGATGACAAATTGGACTGGACTGCCAATACTGATGCTCTGTGTAAGAAAGGTCAGAGCCGACTATACTTTCTTAGAAGGTTGGCATCCTTCAACATTTGCAATAAGATGCTGCAGATGTTCTACCAGACAGTTGTGGCGAGTGCCCTCTTCTACGCGGTGGTGTGCTGGGGAGGCAGCATAAAGAAGAAGGACGTCTCACGCCTGGACAAACCTGTTAAGAAGGCAGGCTCTATTGTAGGAATAAAGCTGGACAGTTTAACATCTGTAGCAGAGCGACGGGCACTAAACAAACTCCTGTCAATCATGAAGAATCCACTGCATCCACTTAACAGTGTCATCGCCAGGCAGAGGAGTAGCTTCAGTGACAGACTTTTGTCACTGTCTTGCTCCACTGACAGACTGAGGAGATCATTCCTCCCCTACACTATGCAACTCTTCAATTCCACCCAGGGGAGTAAATGCTAACATTATTCAAAGTTATTGTCTGTTTTTACATGAATTTTTATTACTCTTTTTTTTTGTATCAGTATACTGCTTTTTTGTATCAGTATACTGCTGCTGGATTATGTGAATTTCCCCTCGGGATTAATAAAGTATCTAGCTAGCTAGATTTGAGCTTGACAAATTCTCCTTGGCATTACTTTTCAAACTATTTAGTATCTTCCAAAGTATTGTGTGGTGTGTTTTAATTTAAACGCCTTTTCACATTAGTTTAGTGAAAGTTGCTGCCATTTGCCTACCACAGAACATCTGTATTTGTCTGATGATCAATTATGGCCAGTGAAATCCACATAATAAGTCACTGACAAGCTTTACGGCTTTGATTTTTAACTTTAGTTCTAGAAGGAAAAGCTGACTAATGGGTGCAATAACCAATTAAACCATCAGATAAAGACGCCAGCAGTGAGGGATACTTGCACACGCACAAGAATCAGTAATCATTTCTAAAGAAATTTAGAAATGGTCATAATATTTAATAAAATATTTTGCTTGCATGAACATTATGCCCAAAGACTAGAGTGATGAAAATTAAAATTACATAGTTTAATTGTCTTCTTTATTTTCTTGTTTTTATTTAGTTGTTGTTTTTAGAGATTTTTTCATTTTTATTTTAGTTTTAGTTTAAAAAATTTTTTTCAGTAATTACATATTTTGTTGTAATTTTTCTAAACAAGATTATTTTAGCATTGACAGCCAAGTCTTGCAACAAGGACCTTTAAATTCTCATTTAAAATTTTAATAGTATTAAGTAATTAAGATTCTTGGAATATATTATAGTGTGTATGGTACATTTTAAGTGACTGAGATGTCAATTATGAATATGAATAGTTTGTATAAAGATTTTTAGGTATATTTATGATAAAATATTTTGTAGCACAAGTATAGGTTTTTTGAAGACTACAATTTACAGAAAGTGGTAGGCCATTTAATTTTTCATCCATATGTGGAGGCTGAGATGCAGTGATCTCTAACCTCACAATGTCTGTTGCTTTAAACCTTTAAATATGCTGCCTATGTAAAATTGATAGTATTTTCAAATTAAAAACAAATACACTAATGACCATTCTGATACTCTTGTCATTTCTACTCATTTTTAAAAAATAAGTGTTGGTCATGGTTATTAAATCAGCGGGTTGGTTGTGAATTAGTCAATATCTATTGTGAGCAACTAGCTGAGTGCAGTATTATTGTTAGGAGTACAGGTATGCTGTGGTTCTTAAAAATTAGACAATCTGAGGCCTTTCTCTTTTAGTACAATAAAAAGTATTTGTTGCTAGTGCCGCTGATGCAGAAAGCTGCAGCAACAAAACCATATAAGGATAGCCAACACAATATGCTAAATAAAGTGAAGACAATTTATAAAAAGCAAGAAAAAAATCAATGAACGTGTACCGATATCAATAAATACCAGATATAAACATGCTTTATTTATGATACAGAACAAATAATACACAATTCAATCAACTGAGTTATGGATGGTGTGTTATTTTATTGACTTTATTTAATGTGCTGCATCATCCAGTACTTAAAGTCATTATATTTATTTCTAGGTATTGTTTAATCACTTGGCAACAGTGGTGGTGGACCCTTATGTAGTTTCTGAAAATTAACTGTGTCACAATCCATTTAGAACTGGACCAAAACACACCTTTTTAGATGTATAATCGTCTTCACTTGGTATATGCCAAGTTAAAATTGAGCTTTAACCACTGTGAAAACAATCAAAACATAGGTGTTTACCTAGGGAAAAAATGTAGAAATATGTGTTAACAATGATCTTTACATTAAGACAGATATGCAAAAAATAAATCTCTTGTATGTTATGCTTATTTGTTTCAAAGAATCTTATTTCCAGATACACTGAATGGGGACGTAATGCTTATAATTTGTTTCTTACTAACCAAATCACCTCAGTAACTACTATAAGGTATACTGCTGGACAGATGGAATCATAAAGATGCAACATTTTTTAGTAGAAAAAAGTAATTACAGCTTTGAAATATATGTATTATGGTCAAGTAGATCAACAAAGGTAAATTGTTTTAGATATTCTTTTTTACCCTGTGAAGTATTTTTTCTTACAAGATCAGTAGTTCATACCTTCTTCTTTGCTCTGCAGTGACAGTTATCCCAAATCACGCATGCCAAGGGCTCAAAGCTATCCAGATAACCATCAGGAATTCTCAGGTGAGACTGTTAGTTTTTAAATAAAGTCTATTTTGATTTAGCTTTTTTTACATCACACACAAAACCTGATCAATATGTTGTCTATGCACTCTCAAGATAAGCTAGCTGCTCATTGCTCCATTAATTTTATTTTAGAGCTATATTCCTCTTATATCATTACTGCTGTTGAATCTAGAAATGAATAACCTATGTTGGTTTTTCATGTTGTTTTTTCAGAATATGACATTCCTGTTTTTGAGAAGTTTGGAAAGGGTGGGACATATCCCCGAAGGTATCATATCTCATTCCACCATCAGGACTACAATGATGGCAAGTATACTATATTTGCTATTACAAAATCAACAAACATTCTATTCTGTCAATAAAAGTCAATACACTTTTATTGACAACTATCATTAAAGTGACTGATAGCTGCAAATAAAAGTGGGCAGTTTCATATCTGTGTCTCTTTTGTTTTATCATCCAAAATGTCTCACACTTGTTTCCCAAAAGAGAGAGAGAGACCGCACAAGTGGACCATCAACAAGTACTAAATGCTGAAAAGCAAGGAACCTGGCCACACTATATAAGCATATATAGATGGGTTGTAGACTTGATGAATTATGAAATGGTTTTACACTTTTGCAATTAGACATTATGTAGTTTACACTTTGTCAGTTTCTGCAAGTTCCTTATTTTTATTGTCTGATTCTGATTCATGTAGATCTTAGCCTAACACTTGGAGAGACTTTTATTTGCATAAATTGAGCCTAGAGAATCCCCAGTATAGCCAATGCCACTGCCGTTCCAGTCAACAACAGCCATCAAACAGCCCTTTTGCAGTTGTTCTTTTTGCACCGTAGGAGTTCAGAGAGAAGAATTTTGCATATTGTACTCTTTAACGAGGACATTAATACATTTTTTTTTGTACATGATCATGTAGCATCTTGTGTGAGTACTACATACAGCCAATTTTGGTGTCTACAGTAAAGAAAACCCACAGTGTTCTTGCCAAGGGCAAACTTTTAGTTTTTACCCTAAAGATAGCTGAGTAGTAATTTACTAGAAAAGGAAAACACATGGCTGAAATACCATCCTTGTAATGAGCCACAGGTTCAGATATAAAAATATGTAAAAAATATAGTAAGCATCAGCTCTCTTTCTGATTTATTCATCTTGAGGAAATAATTGGCAGTATTAACAGCACTGTATCAATCTGCCTTGTAACAAGCTATGTAGCAAACAGTTACACAGAATTACTCAGGCCTGTTTTAGATCCCAAGTTGTATCATTGAACTCATAATGGATTCCTATTAGCAGAAGCATTATGTGCTAAAAGTGCACAACTGTACCACTACATTTGGTTTTTAAAAAGTGTTTCTCTTTGAATATGCATGTAATACATAAACTTTTAAAAAGGGAAATTGTATTTGGGCATATATATATATATATTTTTTTAACTTTTACCATATATTCACATTCTACTAAATTAAAGGACTACCCCATGTAATTTGTAGTGATGGCAGAAGAAAATGTTTACAGTAATCTTATTTTTCGCGCACAACAGAGATAATAAAGTTTCTGATAAAACAGGTGTCTGTAGTGACCAAAGCTGAATAAAAGTAAACAATATCAAAAATGTCCAGGTAAAAATGTCATGTTACTTGAGTCACATAATCGATTTTAAATCATCAGGTTGTATGCTCACAACATTCCAAACACATGTGTTTTTACTAAAATATTGTTAAATATACCACTTCCAGAAAACACTCTTGTGAACAAATATGGCATATGCATTTGAATTGTAGACCCGCCACCCATGGTCATATTTGTATTCATAGTGGTGTGCTGTAATTTAAGTATCTTGGAATTATTTAGCAGCAGTCTGTAAAAACTGCACAACTGAATTGACCTTCTGCATCTTGTATATGCACATGGCACATTATTTTCCTGGTAATGTTTTCACTTGTGTTGCTCTTAACGTTTTAATTTTTTTTTTTGTATACCTGTCTCAGAAAAACTTTACATTGTTGATATCATGTAAAGTACAGTGCTAGCCGTTGAATAAGCTGTTAATGGACTGAAATCATGACCAATGAATGTGGGGGAACAGTGGCTCTTCATTTGAATTGCTCAGTTGAGCGTAAACCCATTCTGATTTAATTCACAAGACTGCAAATAAACCTAGATTTTCAATTTGTAAACATATGCAATCCAATATGAGGTCACAAGAATCTGTACAGTGACGTAAAATTGACACGTTATTTGCAAAAGCAACCAAGGAGAGTACAGTATACATTATATAATAAATTGATTAAACAATATTGTATCTGGTAACATCAGTTGTTACCCATATTCTTTCATAAAGTTAAATTAGTTGAGTTGTGAGATTGGAACTTTATAACTTGATAGGGTGATTGATTGCTGTTGGATAAATAAATATTTGAAATGTCAAAGTGTTCCTTATTTTTTGTGTGTAACGTTTGCCCATTAAAAGCATTCACAACAGTACATTACCAGAATGAGTGGGGTCTTTTCCCACTCATTTCACCTCTGTAGTACTGTAGTGCTCTAGCGCCCTGTGTTGTTCATTTAGTCTGAAATCTCGTATTACATTTTTTGGCTGGAAATCACATGCTTAATACCTGTAATAGTGTTGGTAAATGTAGCTTTACAAGGAATGTAAATTATATGTGGTTGCATTATAGAAACCTAAATTTCCTAGTAATGGTAAATCTATGTTCTCTTTTATTCAAGCAGGATTTGATAACCATTACTACTTACTATTTTTCATTGCAACAATGGTTCCAAATTAATCATAATTATCATTTATTTCCCCCAGTCATTTTTTTATTAATAGAATGATTTAGGTCCCAGCAGATCCGTTGCACTTAAAAACAAACTAATAACTTACTGAGCTGCAATTTTCTTTGGAATTTTTGAAATAAAATGGCATGGCTTTTTTCCTTTTTATTAAGTGTAAAAACTGTTTTCTTGCTTTTTTACAGGGCGCAAGACATTTCCACGCGCTCGGCGTACCCAGGGAAACAGTTTTCGTTCAGCAGTGAGCTTCAGTCCAACAGATCATTCTCTTAGCACCAGCAGTGGAAGTAGCATCTTTACACCAGAGTTTGAGGACAACAGGACCCGAAGAAGGGGTAGTGATATTGAAAGCAACCCAACACTTAGCGTCATGGATATTAGTCCACCTAGCCGTTGTAAGTACAAGAGGGATAGATGCCTTCCTTTTTTTCACTATTTGACACAATCTGTTTTACATGTAGACTTGTTTAGTTTTCTGCATAGAATAGCTGGTTTGATGGCAGTTTTCAAGCTCTTGCATGGATTTTTGGTTAATACCCCAGAGAGTAGTATTTTATATTAAATGCTGACATGTTCGTCTAGCATTTTGCTCAAATTCAGTTTTTTCAGCATGGCTATGAAAGTACCTGTAATTGAAGAAAAAAAAAAGTACAAATGCATATACAAATGTATGTATGTATGTATTTATGTGAGTACTTTGTGATAGATCATAGAGAATGGCTTGCAAACTTTGGGCACCATATAATAACAGGGTAGGCACAGATCAGGCCAGATTTTGTTATTAATGAAGCAGTCTAAAGACTCTTTTTGGATGTTTTTTATGTAAACTTAATATTCAGGTATTAAGATACACTGCTAAAATTCATTGGGTGGATGCCAATTGCTACAGAATGACAAATATAAACCTCTGTTGCTTTATGCTTAATTTCTATATGAATATCTGTCTCCTCAGTCAGGTTAATGACAGCAGCATTGGCTTTGGATAAGTTTGTGTCAATGTCCTTTTCTTGAACTAGGTCTACTCTAAAGGCAGTGGAAAAACATCCATCATACATATAGCTGTGCGCCATTCATGAAAAAAATATTTAGTTATATCAGCATTTTTTCTGAAGGAGTTGTTCATTTAACTTTCATTTTGAATTGTTACCCTCCCTTGCTTATGATGTGTTTTTAAGCCCCAAATTTTAGTCACAGATTAATAAAGCTCTCTCTGTTGTAGCACCCCGTGCTCCCACCAACTGGCGCCTCGGGAAGCTGCTTGGCCAGGGGGCCTTCGGCAGAGTGTTTTTGTGCTATGATGCGGACACAGGCAGGGAATTAGCAGTTAAACAAGTGCAGTTTGACCCTGAAAGCCCAGAGACTAGTAAGGTGAGTGCCATTGAGTATATTATAGTTTTTAAAGCAAAATGTGTTGTAAATGACGTAAATCAGTCTCCATATGCAATAAACCAACATTCTAGGTCCAAACATCTCACATATAATTACAGTGCTTTCTTTTTTTCAGTAACCAACTTTAGTCCAGTTTCAGTTTAAGCAGGTACTTTTTCTTGCCCCACAGGAGGTGAGCGCCCTGGAATGTGAGATCCAACTTCTGAAGAATCTTTTTCACGAAAGAATTGTACAGTACTATGGCTGCTTGAGAGATACTCAGGAAAGGACCCTTTCCATTTTTATGGAGTACATGCCAGGGGTAATGTATTTTATGTGCATCTTCTGCGATCTTGTTTAAACATAAGCATATATAACATGCTATTTTAAATGATAAAAGCTCTGATTGGCAAAACAATACAGTTGATACTTTTTATTTTGTTGTTGAATAATAGATTTTATTCCCTTTTTAGTTTACACACTGACCCTGTGACTGAAAGGGTTTTTCTCATATATACTAAAAATGTGCATAATGAGTTTGGATGTGCTGTATGTCTACTTTGTGTGAAGAACTAGTGTTGTATTCAGTGATCGTTCCTGCTTTGTGCTGCATGACATTACCAAGCAACCTCACTATGTGCCCTGGTCTTGTTATCTGGATCTTCTAAACCTGTAGAAGGACTTGCTGTCTTCTTAGTTCCGCTAGCATTGTCAAGCTCCTTACCTTATCATAGAGAGCAACCCTGAACAGGAAGTGTATTTTGAATACTTGTTTCTATGATTTCATTTTTTCTGTTACTGCTCAGAACTTACAACCATAAGCGAGGAGCTGTAAATAGATTGACCAATACATCTGAACTTTTATTCAGAAAACTTAGCTTTTCACTTTATCTAGTGGACTGTACCAGTCTGCAAAACCGCTGCCGCTGAACCTGCTGTATTCATTGGTCAACCTTATGTTTCTTAAACAAGACCCGTGTGTACCTGGGGCACTTGCGTACCTCTTATTGTCTTCCCTTACTTTTTCATGGGAGAGGACTATGCCCTTGAGATGTGAAGGTGTTTATTTACATCCAAGCTGTATCAAAAAACATTCATTGTTGTGCCCATGATTTCAGTCTGATGCATCCAAGAGGAAAACATCATCTTCAAACAGCAGAGATGCAAACTTTCCATAATAATTATTTCCTGTTTCAGCTTCCAAAGCACCTTGATATCCTGTTCAGGATACATTTGACAGAGCTCAGTGCCTACATGGACCTAACTTGACTTGGACATTTCTCTTACTGGTACATGCCTATTTTACCCCAGATGTCTGCAAGTACAAACAGGTGACCTATAGCTGGGATAAAATTCACATTGTGTTTGCTGGATCTCAGATTCAATTATCAAAGTCCCTTTCCCTACCATGTGCTTATCTTGTATAGTCTGAGGAGTCGGATCGCTCAATAACTCAATTGGAAACTCTTTTCTAATATAGTATGTCAGTCTCAGGGCACTGTTCCTGCCTTCCAGTCACTATTGAAGAGACATGCTACCGCTATATCATTTCAACATTTTTAGTCAACGCTCATCCAGCTCTGCTGCTTTGCTACTACAGAGTTTTTCTTTCACCACAGCATCTCAGCCACACCTAAGGGCTCAACTCCAATCAGTCTTTTTGATGGCAAATGTCTGGTGGCCAGGTGACCCAAGTACCTCCATTTGGTTTAGCCTGAAAAACTTGCATGGAAAAACTTTGTTGGCTGGCCGTCTACAGATTAGAGGGTGAACGTCAGGTACAAAGTCAGTGAGGTGGTGGATGAGAGAGATTCTAAACTTTAGCAATGAAAACTGGCTCTTGAAACATAGAACATAAGCGGATAACTCAGAAGAAAGTAAAGAAAGCATTAATTCAGTATTTCATTTAATAAAAAGAAAATCTTTTGTTGAACCCAACTCAAATGGAATGAGTTTCTTTTTTCAGACTACATAACACTGTAATAATCATAAAGAATACTACATGTTTTCTGATATTGTTTTAACAGTTTTGATCTTCATTCTCTACCTAGGGATCTATAAAGGACCAATTAAAAGCTTATGGTGCACTTACAGAAAATGTTACCCGAAAATATACACGGCAGATTCTGGAGGGAGTGTCTTATTTGCACAGCAACATGATTGTACACAGGGATATTAAAGGTAATGGGCATACAACTAAATTACATTGTAAGGAGATGTTAACAGCTTGGGTTTATTATCAAGTCTAGAAGGTTATTAGTTTAGACTTCTACTACACTTGTAAATATTAAGGTTATGCTGTCATTTCTACTCTTTTACTACCAGGAGCAAATATTTTGCGGGATTCAGCAGGGAATGTTAAGCTTGGGGACTTTGGAGCTAGTCGGCGTCTTCAGACTATCTGCCTTTCTGGTACTGGTATAAAATCGGTGACTGGTACTCCTTATTGGATGAGTCCAGAAGTGATAAGCGGTGAAGGCTATGGTAGAAAAGCAGACATTTGGTGAGTTTCCTTGTTTTTATATTGCCTTTTTTGTAGTTTGGACTGTAGCTAATTATCCTATTTATATATGGTATCTTCAAAATGTATAGAATCAATAGATTTAATTTTCGTTTACTTCCTTTAAAGCAGTATTTCTCAACCTTTATAGTCTCATAATCCAGTTTTCCCTTTCAAAGTATTTTTGTGACTCATAAGAGGGGTGGTCCCTCTTGGTGAAACGAGCATACATTTAAAAGCACTATGCGCCCTTCCTAAAACGAGCGCACATTTAAAAGCAGATAGGGGTTTGATTCCCATTCATGTGACAATCATAGATAAATACGGAGATAAACATCACACAGAGCTGTTGTTTGCTTAAGTAGCATGCATCAACCCATTCATACACCAAATGAGAGCAGTGTGCCATCTCAGAGGATGAGAAACGCTGCTTTAAAACGTCTTGGGAGTTCTATATTCACTAGCAGGTGTGATAAAAATATAATAGCAGTGGTGTATGTTAATATAGGATGCTGCTATTTCAGGTTGTTTTTGGTGTCACAGAATGAGTCCTTTATTTAATTTTTAATATTTTGCCTGTCCATCTGATCTGTTAGTATAAAACATAAAGTCAGTTAAATATAATTTGGACATTAACAAGTCGACGTACTCAAACTGAGTTCAGAAGAGTCTTACTCCAGCTCAGAATAAGATGTAGGAACAGGTTGCAAAACACAATACTGTAGTAGAAACAAGCATGTAATAGCAGGTCATACAGGTGATTACTGCTGATGTAAATGTGATACTACTATCTCTCCAAAGTCACTGCCTTGAGTTTAAAAAAAAAAAAACAAATTGAAAGGTTTCATATTGAAGTGAATGCAAAATTTTAAACCATATGAACTTGTATAAAAGCTCAGAAGCACAAGATAAAAGAGTGAGAATTTCAGAGTGTTTGATTGAAGAAAACAATATTAAATTCTATCATGGAATTCAAATGCAAATAATCACAGAAACAAGAGTACTTCCCTGAAATTCATGTATCGAAATATTTGGAGATAGAATATTTGAAAACTATTAATTGGACAGGGCTCTTAAACCAATTTCCTTAAAGCCAAACTCAGGCTGCACTTTAGTAATAGTTTCATTCCTTTGCTCACATGATAAGAGAAAAGCATTTCACCATGTGAATAACAATAAAACAATAACATGACAACATAATTCATGTATTCCTGGATCTCTCTGTGTGGATCTGGCCCATAGATTTGTCTCTACTAATGACTTTAAGAAACAAATGTGGATCTTTGATATCACATGTGCATTAATGCTTCATGTTTGACTGAAGATTATAAACAGCATAAAATAAAAATCTCTGCATGACCCTCGAAGAGATGGAGATCTTTCAGAAAGATGCATTTCTGGCCATCACCCTTCTGAGGAAATGCTTAAAATAAAAAGTAACTTTAAACTAATTGGAAATAATTAAATTTCACATAACAATATTTCAAAATATGTTGTCCAGGCATAAATTCCTAATTAGAGATGTTCTTTTTGTTGATTGTTCAGTTGTTTGTTTTCTTGTTTACTCATCTAACTACTGTATATTATTTAAATATGTGGCTCAGAACATGGCTTTAAATTGCATGTTTCCTTTATGACATTATTGTATTGCACCAAACAGCAGACTATGCAAATGTGGATGACTTCTTGTCTGAACTAACCTTAAATTGTTTTTGACATAATCTTGTAGAAATGCAGAATTTTATGTTAGACATTTTTACTAGTTGTAGTAGTGTTTATGAATGATGAAAAAAAAATCCACGTCTTTATTGTTAATGTGTTAATTTTATTTAACTTAAATTAAATCCAGTGTTTTTCCTGTCTAAAACATTATGGCTGAAATCTGTCTGTTAAAATAGACAGATTTCTATGTCTTTGAGAGCTGAGATCGTTCCTTTCACCAGTGCTTCAGGTTATTATAAGTGCTGTATCTTTGCATCATTATCACATTATTTAGATCCCTAATTATAGACAGCATTTTTAGGCAGAAACATTTCTTTCATTACCTGCAAATTACAAATTTAGTTTTTTCTTCTATTGAACAGCGCTACAGATTCAGATATAATTGATGTACAATTTCCAAATCTAAAAGTAATCTCTATCTTAGATGTTGAAAGGTAGAGCTTAGAATTCGCTGACAGTTAACTGAAGGGCCCATTTCAAAGCCGCTGATCTGTTTGTGAGCACTCTAACATTTTACCCAAGACTTTGTCTACCCTCTAGTCTCTTAACTATGTATTTTTGCATCGACATCCACTCTCGCATTCACTAACTGCACTTTTGGGAACTTTTCTAAATACAACACATGTCTTCAAAGGATATGTAATGTATTAGCCTTTATCAGGCTGCTAGCTTACTGACTAACCTTTGTCAGCTAAAGGAACCCACCAGAAACAACCTACTTGCAGTGAATTGCTAAAAAGACATGCTTTAGTTATTCTATAAGATACAACAATTCACAAAAATGGCAAACAAAACAAAATTTGCATGTTAGTAAAACTTTATCTGTTTCAAAGTTCTCATTGTATGGTATATTCTGTTTTAGATGTTGAATAACTACCAAGTTTAAATATTGTAACAGACATATTAACCCAACAGATCTTCATCTGTTATTTGTGGGAGACGCTGTGATACAATATGTTTTAACCTTACTTCTTTTCTCTTTAAGGAGCGTAGGATGCACTGTTGTGGAGATGCTGACTCAGAGGCCTCCATGGGCAGAATTTGAAGCCATGGCAGCCATCTTCAAAATTGCCACCCAGCCAACAAACCCCCAGTTGCCACCACATGTGTCTGATCACTGCCGTGATTTCCTCAAACGTATCTTGGTAGAAGCGAAGCTGCGACCATCCGCCGAAGACTTGCTGCGCCATACCTTTGTACAATAGCAGTGTAATTATCCTCCACTCTCCTAAATCCGCAACATTTGTTAACTGCACTTTTATATTAATTATAAAAATTATACCTAAGAATGGGTAGGCTAGCATGGTTCAGCCGCTCCTCACCCAGTTGTGTCAAAAGACAGTAAAAAAGCCAAGTTATGCACAGTACTTGTGTGCTGTCAAGACTAGCTAATGTTCAGAATGTAGCAGGAAGAAGTTAGGTTAATGTGTGAATCTAGTCTTAAGTTGAGTGATTTTAATTTAATAGTATCCTCTGTATTGTATGTTTTTATTGCACTTATGCACACGATAATCATCTGTGTGCACTGTATACACAAGGGTACACATATCAAAGCTGTACTGTTCAAGACATGTTTTTATCTATAATGGATCCTAAAAAACAGAAATGGGCTGAACACTGTTAACTAATAGTTCAGTGTTAAGAGTGTTACAAAATGTAACATTTTAATACATAGCTACAAAATTCTCCAACCTAATGAAGCAAATGTGGAAATATTTTAGCACTTGCTTATGATTTTTGGCAATCAGGCAGTATAGATATAAAAAGCACATTCATTCAAGGCACACTGCTATAACGAACAGTAAGCTAGCTTCTGTTGAACTTTTTGAGCAGTCTGATGCTCAGCACCCATTGAGAATCAAAACTTTCAGTACAGTTCCATTAAGACTGTCTTTCCTCTGAAGTGTCAGTTCTAGTTAAGCCTTTTTCAGCCTTTATGCCATATAAGAATAAAATAAAATAATGAAATAAACACTGTTCAACTAGATAATTTATAATGATACATTTTATAAGTTACTTTTACTTGATAGGTTTAATTCATTGTTGTCAGTCAACAAGACAATGCCCCACACATCAGTTGAAATGAAATAATTTCACCAAATAAATGTTTTTATTTACTAATACTTCTTAAACATTACTCAAATGAAACATGTCAACAGAACAACCTGCAGTTTCTTACAAGTATGGTGGGAGTAAAAATGTTTTAGTGTGCACTTTCAAATGATTGCTTTGCTGTATAGCACGTAACAGTAAATAGAAATCATAAGAGGATTGATGACTCACAAGTTTATATAAGTTAAGCACCCTGAAAACATCATGCTTTAATATAGGTGTCACCAGACCAAAACCCCTCCTTTTAATATGGTAAATTGCATTGGTCTGTATTTAATAAATTCCAGAGTGCTGCATTATAGTTATTGAAGTATGCCACACTTGTCTGATGTTTTCCTATCATATTATATTCTTGTAAGTGCTAGTATAAAAAGTTTTCAAAAATTCATTTTCTTTTATTGTATACTTCAAATTTAGTTGTGGATGTGACTTGGGTTTCAATACCTAATTCAAATTAGATTTGAGGCTCAGTTGCAATAACTGGATGTTTTAATAAGCAGCCATCATGATTTCCAGTAACGGAAAGCACTTTATTGCACACATTATTCTTCTTTTTAAAATCATACTGATGCTGTTTGACATTACCGGCTTGCTATTTTGAGGGGTCTTGCACCATTCTCACCCATCTGAGAGCATGTCTCTCATTCCTGATGCCTTGACACAAAGATATCAACACTGTCCATTTCAGCCTTTGCTACAAACATCCTGATCATTTTAAACTTTAATGGAATATACACAATCACAATCAACTCAGGATGAACTCACACATTAGTAAATACCAGATAACAGAGGAAGACGCATTTCAAAAAATATGTGGAGTGGCTAATAAAAGGGAAACGAGTGGCATATAAACTGTTCATTTTACAAACCAGTTGCATGTTCCTTCCTTTTTATTTAAATTTTCAGGGGGAAAATGTATGGAAATATTTGATTTTTCAGTTTTCTCTTCTGTACCATTCCTTTTTGTTAGGTTTTCCTTTTTTCCTTTTATCCTTAAAACGATCTGACTACATTCATTGCTCATGTGTGCCTCACAGCACTGGAGTGCAGTTTGAAACATTTTATTTAAAATAGAAAAGCACAGCCTGTCGGGGTAGACTTAGCATTTTTGATTGCCCACACAAGGAGTTGACTTCTCACACTTTTCTGATGCTGAATTGTACACAGTGAAAGATGTCTGCATTAAGACATAAAATGTGTCTGCATTTATTGTTAAATAACTGTGCTTTGTGGCTGAAAGTGCAGACTTTCTTTCATTCACAGCAGTCATTTGTGATTCATATTGCACTCTAGTGCTTGTGACTTACACGTAAAGAGTACGTAGTTAAACGGTGCCAACACAAAGAGAATGTTTAAAAAATTTTCCTTACGCAGTAATATTATTTTGTTTGTTTGATAATAATGTATTTTTTTTAAAGAAAAATAGAAGTGCTAATTACACTTAAATGCATCTCCTATTGGAGAGAAAGTGAATGCATATAAAAGCCTGTAAATTCACAGCGACACGAAAAGCATACTTTCTGAAGTGCTCACAACGTATGCGTTTTCACATACAGTAAGTAGTTTTTCTTTTGTAAACTGAGTATCAAGGGATACATTGTACATTTTTCTTATATATAGCTTTTAATTCTATATTTGATCTAATGGTTAATATCTGTAAATGTATTTTTACTCTCACTGTTGATTGCTGAGTGTAGTGTATGTATGTATGTATGTATGTATGTATGTATGTATGTATGTATGTATGTATGTATGTACAGATTTTTTTTCTATTGTTGACCTTTTTGCACATTTTTTGACAAACTGTATAATTTGTACACTGATTTAATACTCTATGGCCAATTGATGCTGGGTGTGCGAAATCTTAGTTTATGCGCACTTTACTACTGTCTGTATGTCTGTGTCTCTTGGGGATTTCTTTGTAAAGATACCTTGGCGCCAGCAGCCTCGCAGTGTTAATATTCTGCACTCTCCAATAAACGGGCCAGAGAAGAATGAGGTCTACTCAAGTAACAAAGGTTTGCTGAAATAAAAATTCTTTTACATAGTTCACCATCTTGTTCCTCAGGACAACGCACTTAATTATGAAAGTAACATTTTTGCAAATCCTGGGCTGGCAGGTATATGCTGAGAATTTTCACATATGTGAATAGCCACATTACTCGGTGGATTTTGTCCACTTTTATTTTATTACTACACAGACACCAATAATGTTTTCCCTATGTCTGCTGTACTTTGGCAGTAGAATGGCAAGTTGCCAACTCTCTTCTTTCAAGCCAGTTAGATGTGGAATAGGGGCCTTCTGGGCTGTCTCAGGTACCTTAGCCTGTGGGATGCCAATAGATCCCTTGAGCCCTTACAGTCTAGGATTAGGGCAGGATCTTTAGTTTGGGCGCTTCAGGGAACTTTTATCGAGTTTGCCCACTGTGTCACCTGCGGCCTGCTGACCCCAAGTATTGAATGCACTGTTGAATGTCTCTGATGACTGTGTACTGTATTTAGTTTAAAAAAAAAAAAAAAAAAAGCTGGTGTACTCCACATTAGGACTCCACTGCTACAGAATAGGTTTTCACACTCTCCATGCACATTTTAACTCTGTAATGTTTTAAAAAAATGTACAGAAGTGTAAATTTGAGAAGGTACTTTTTATTTACACCTCCTGGTACACTATATACACACTGTGTTCTGCCATGTAAGTGTAGAGGGAAGAATACTATATATACCATATAAGGCATTTCCTGCTCCTTGCTAACAAGATAAAAATGTTACTCTTGAACAGGTTGTGGAGTTTGTGCAGCACTTCATTTCCACTTTCCTGAAAACACTTGCTGAGACACTTCTTGACAAGGGTCTGTTTTTGGATCCTGTCTGCATATGACTGTCTGACAGAGTACCCCATCTAAAAGGAGATTGCAAAACAGGATGTGCTGCCCCCTTGCAGGTGGAATCTTGCCTACTTATTTAAGCTTCTGTCAAGCCAGCAGTTAGTGCATCACTACAGATGTTAACATGCTAGATATTCAGTTCCCCTATTGGCATATTTTACACCGCAGCTTTTGGAACTGCAGACTTGCATCTGGAGTGTCGGCCAAATTAGGGTGCATATCTGTTTTGCAGGAAACAGGTGATAAAGAAAAGGCAGAGTAAATTTTGCGAACAGTTAACCTTCATATATACATACCCTCTAAGGAATTATCACGGTATGCTTCCTTAGCATTTGCATGTGAGAGCACAGTGTATTAATATATACGTATGCATAAAGTTTAGTATGCATATATCATTTTTTATTTGTTTTCTGTATCTATTGTAAAAGAAGCCATGTTTATATTTGGTTTGTGACCAATAAGCTTGTTTATATGGAATCTGTATATCAGTGGTACTTTTTCAATGTTGGGGGGGAGGTGTTGTTTTGTTTTTACCTTTTTTTAACTTTTTTTTTATTTTAATGACTGATTTTATGCATGATGAGGTCTTCAAGATGTAATTGACATCAAAGCAAAAATTTTGCCTTTTGGAAAATCACCCTGGTGAAGTCGCAACCAGTGGGTGTATTAAAGGCCCATAGTCTGTGCAGCGTGCGACTATGACAGCTGGAACTTTGCAGAGTGTTAATAAAAAAGGTATTTATTTCATTTTTGGCTACATGTTGTTTTGTTTTTGCTAAATGTAAAAGTATGCTGGGTTTACTGTCTGAATTGAGATTAAATATGTATTTTACCATTCTCTGTCAAACAAACTTTCTCTGTTTGTCTGGGTCAGATTTTGCAATCAGTTTTTTACTCACTTTTACTAAACTGATTTCCTTCAAACTTTGCATGCATAGTGCATACAGTGGGTATAGAAAATAATCACCCCCTTCAAAATATTCACATTTTTTTTTTACTTTTATAGCCTTAAATGAAAACACAAACAAAAATATTTCTTCCCAGCTTTACTTACTCAATGCAACCTATAACATCCAAGTGAAAGATATCACAGCTACAGTTCGGAAAAATTATAAAAAATCAAAAACAAGACATACTGAAATTAATAAAGGATCACCCCCCAATGTCAGTATTTTGTTGAACCATCTTTTGCTTTAATGACAGCCTTCAATCTGTTGGGATACTTCTCTCTCAGCTTGGCACATCAAGATTGAGCAATATTTGCCCACTCTTCTTTATAGAACTGTTCAAGTTCGGTCAGATTGGATGGTGAGTGTTGGTGAACTGCTATCTTCAAATCTTTCCACAGATTTTCAATGGAATTTAGGTCTGGGTTCTGACTGGGCCACACAAGGACATTCACTTTTTTCTCCTTCAGCCACTGTGTGGTCAATTTTGCTGAGTGTTTTGTGTCATTGTGTTGAAAGGTGAACATTCTGCCCATCTTCAACTTTCTGGCAGAGGGTAGCAGGTTTTCCTCAAGAATTTGACGGTATTTTGCCCCATCCATTTTTCCTTCTACCCTGCAGCAGAGAAACACCCCCACAACAGGATGCTGCCACCTCCACGCTTTGCTGTCGGTATGGTTTGTTATGGATGGTGAGCTGCATTGGATTTCCGTCCGGTGTACCATTTGGTATTGAGGCCAAATAGTTTGATTTTGGTCTCATCTGACCATATGACCCTTTTCCACTTGTCATCAGAATCTTCAAAGTGCATTCTGGCAAAGCTCAAATGAGCCTTAAAGTGGTCTTTCTTGAGAAGTGGCTTTTCCTTGCGACCCTCCTGAACAAGCCACAATTGTGGAACGCTTGTGGAATTGTTGTCACATGCACACAATGACCTCTCTTTGCCATCATATCCTGTAACTCCTTCAAAGTGGCCATTGGCCTCTTGGTAGCCTCTCTTACCAGTTTCCTCCTTGTTCTTCCATCCAGTTTGGAGGGACGGCTGGATCCAGGGAGGGTCCTAGTAGTACCAAACACTTGCCACTTCTTTATTATGGACTTTAACATGCTCCTTGGGATTGATAAAACCTTTGAGATTTTTTTTTTTTGTATCCATCTCCTGCCTGTCTGTCCACAACTCGATCCCTGAAAGTGTCTTTTTATCCATAGTCAGTTGTTTACTGTCATTTGCACTACCAAGCAAGGGAATGCTCCAGGAACAGCTGTTTTTATGCTTCACTAATCACACTGATTACAATTGATTACAGGTGGAAGCCAGTAACCATGGTCTGCAATGGAAATGGTGGTTACTGTAGAAGGAAAATTTTTATATTAACATAGATAATAGCAAATTAACATATAGAGCCATAAAAGGTAATTAAAAGCTTCTAAAATATTAAGATTAAGCATAAATTAGAATGTTAAGCAAATAATATAGGTCAAGCAAATAGTTAACTAAAAATCAGTTATACTGCATTATTTTTTAGGCTTACAGTAGAATTTCCAGAGTAAGAAAAGAACAGCAAATTGATGCACCGAAACCAGCTTTGGACAGGATAAGAGTTTGAGAACACCTGTGATTCAAGGCTTAGGGAGCTAAGGAAGCGATAAAGATGGCTCTGAAAGGCACAGAGAAAGACCAGCTGGGTTGATGAATCAGCAGAAAGGCAACAAAAAGGCTTTTGCTGTAAGCAGGGTCACGCTGACATAATGCATGAAGAGAAAATCTTAGTAAATTCAGACATTAGCAAAAATATTAGAATAATATATTAGCAATTAACTTTAGTGTAGAAATTAAGACAAATCAAGCATGCCAAGCAATGATTAAATGAAAGCACATACTATATTTCTTTTTAATTAAAGCTTAAGCTTCAGGTCACTATTATAAAAAACGTTTGGAAGGTTTAAGAAAGAAAATGATGAGAGGAAACCCATGTATGGAATTGAAGCTTGGCCAGTTAGAGAAAATGGGAACAGCATAGAAAAATAACAAATTCCACGAGGGGGCCAGTGATAGGAAAGTAAGGAGATAATAAGGGTTCCCATGGAAACTCAAGGTTCGGCCGGACAGGAGTAGAAGGGAGTCAGAGAAGATGGGCAAAAGAACTCATTATAGCGAGATCAGAAAAGATAGGAAATGATATAAGAAAAGCCCAAAGATGGTAAGAGGAAGCCATCCACCCAGTCTTAGACCAATCAAAATAAGCCGAACAGACACCAAGAGGAATAATGGACAGTAAAACCAGGTGCAGAATGAGCTAATCGAACGAGGCCAAAATGATCAGAAATTGTTATAAAAACTTTAATTGCTGTAATGTTCGGGGCTCAATCTCATTCGGCCGAATTGGGTTGAGTCCGTGTGGTTGATTTATTGCAATAAAGCCTTAAAACTCTGTCTATCTCGAGTCCTAATAGCCTTAATTTTTAGGTAAAAAGCCTTCTGATGATAAATTTTTCGCCACGACATTACTTACACCTAAATGAGTTTACAAATATTGATTAGGAGGGGGGTGATCCTTTATTAATCTCAGCATTTGTTTTTTATTTTTTTTTTTAATTCTTCTGAACTGTAGCTGTGATATCTTTCACTTGTATGTTGTAGATTGCAATGAGTAAGTAAAGCTGGAAGAAATACTGGTTTGTGTGTTTTCATTTAAGGGTGTAAAGCAAAAAAAATTGGAATATTTCGAAGGGGGTGATTCTTTTCTGTAATCCTAAAAGTATATATAGTGGTTTTAGCCAATACACACATATATCAAAGCAGTCGACTCAGTTGACCGAACTGGCCTGTGGGATATCCTGAGACTTTGCGGGATTCCCTCAAGGTTGCTGGATATCATGGCTGGCCTGTACACTGTACTGTGAGTGCTGTGCAGAGTGGAGGCAGAACCACTGCGTTTTTCCCAGTTACTTCTGGAGTGGTTCAGAGGTGTGTTATTGCTCCTACTCTATTCAATGCTTGTGTGGACTGGGTGTTGGACAAGGTCATGGGGTCCAGCAGCTGTGGGGCATCTGCTGGTGAAGAAAGATTCACTGATCTTGACTTTGCCTATGATGCTGTGATCTTCCTCGAGTCGATGGAGGCTCTGATTGGGACTCTTGAGAGACTGAGCGAAGTGTCTGAGTGTCTGGGCTTGCAAGTGTCCTGGATAAAAACAAAGATTCAGACATTTAATGACCTCTTATGAACAGCCATTAGCAGTGTGTCTGTCTGCGGAGAGATTGTCAACCTTGTTGAGAGGTTTACTTACCTCGGCAGCAATACTGGTGAAGTCAGTAGATGGATTGAGTGAGCATGGCGGGTCATGAGGTCGCTGGAAAGATATCTGTGCAAAAGGACGAAGGTCCAAGCCCTTAGAGTCCTGGTTCTTCCTGTATTGCTATATAGTTGCGAGACATGGACGCTATCCAGTGACCTGAGATGAAGACTGGTCTGTCTTTGGAGAATCCTTGGATACCACTGGTTTGACTTTGTGTCGAATGAGGGGTTGCTAATGGAGTCCAGAAAGAAGCATATTACCTGCATTGTTAGGGAGCATCAGTTACGGCACTACGGCCATGTGGCGTGATTCCCCAAGGGTGATCCAGCTTGCAGGATCCTCATTGTTGAGGACCTGAGTGGCTGGAGACCAGGGGACAGCTATTTAACACCTGGCCTTGGCAAATGGAGGGTGGGACTGGAACTTGTGTCTGCCTGGGGGGTTGCCAACCAGGATCCCAACCTGTTTTGTCGTTTGGTGGGTGCGGCAACATGTTGTACCAGTGCATGCTCCCCAACCTCAACTGACCAGGTCTTGGGCAAATGGTTAGCATGTTGGATTTTCGATGAAACAGTTGATGGTTCAAGACCAATCATTTTGATTAATTGATAATGAAGTTTTGTCATTTTACTTCAATATGAAAATAAAGCAGCATTGGTTACGTTCTTAGCGTGTTGGACGTTTATGTGATTTTATTCAATGCCCTCTCTATTTTTCTGGGTCAAATTTTGCAGTCAGTTTTTTACCCACTTTTGCCAAACCAATTTCCTTCAAACTTTGCATGCATGTTGATCTCTGGTGGCAATGCAATATTTCTCCCGGAATCTCTATATTGATCACATTAAATTTAAATTTCTAATTTCCTTATGATTTTAGCCAATACACATATTGATGAAAAATTAGCAGTTTTGGTCAAGTGGTTAGTGTGTTGTACTTTTCATCAGACGGTCAAAGGTTCAAGACAAATGTAGACAAAAGAAAAAATCTTTTTGATTAATTGATATTGAAGTTTTAGCAAATTACTTCAATGTGACAGTTAAGCAGCAGTGATCAAGTGGTTAGCATGTTGGACATTCAATCAAATGGTCAAAGGTCCAAGGCCAATGTGCACAAACTACATTTTTTTTAATCTTACCAGTTTTTCATTATCCCACCCAAGTCAAGGTGTTTGTAATATGCTGAGGACTGAGTAGCACTAAGGTGGAAAAAATATATTAAAAATAGATTCTTAAGTGATACAATTTTATTCAAAAATGCACTGATAAGTAAAAAAAATATTTTTTTTTTCTTGTACTATAATTTTGTTGGTCATATGTAACTAAAAATCATGGGGCATCCATTAAAGAATTAATTAAATTAAAATGCATAGATTTGTTAAAGTGAATTTTCTAACTAGATTAACTATGGAAAGAAAATGACACATCATATTAAACTTGAATAAAAAATGTTTTGTTTTTTTTTTACTTTCAGTGCATCTTTTGAATAAAATGTCACTTAATCTTTTTTTGTATGTGTATATATATATATATATATATATATATAGGTATATATATATATATATATATATATAGGTAGGTATATATATATATACACACACACACACACACTAGGGGGCTCTGCCCCCTGCTCACTTCGCTTGCCAACTTACAGGCCGGCGCTACATGCTAGCCACTTTGCGGATCTGCGTCTCACGTATGGGGAAGTGGATGTACAATTTAAACAGATTGTTATTTTCGTGGGAATTGTTACATATGCATAACAGAACTATTTTACTTTACAGCGAGTAATTTACCATAGTAATAAATAGTAAAATGTAATAAATTGAAAGAAGATAATGTTTCATGTTGCGTTTGGCTTTGAAATTAACATGCAAATACTTTTTAAACTTACACTTTTACTGTAAAAATTCAGAAAAACAATTTTTTTAATTAACTTTTTGTCAATATTGCATTGAATTTTGCTTCCGTGTTTGGACTTACATCGCGACAACCCAACGTATAACTGCCTGTGAGTGAATGTCGTTTCTTTCTCTCTAATAAATAAACTGACTTTTTTAAATGTTTGTCCCTGTGATTTGTTAATTGTCATAGCAGAGCTATTCTAATGGGAAACTATAAACGTTTTAATACGAATGGCATATCAGGATCTCCTTTGGTGTCTAATGTTATCCGCAGAAGATGTACTACATTACCTTTCTTGATACCTGTTAAAATTTTACATGTCAGAATTGTTCGACCACTTTTGAATACGACTAACTCAGACATAAATTACGCAATAACATTACAATACAAACAAATTTAACCAATTTGCTGTGTAACCGATTGACAATTTTCGTATTCATTTGTTTGACTTCAACATTTCTCTGTGCTAGGATTGCCCGTGTACTTATTTCTTCTGTTGGACATAAGTCATCTTCTTTTATTGGGAACTTAAAGTGAGGAAACATAAAAATTTATAAGAGCTGAGAGTGCAAGAACTGACAAAAGCATTCATATGAATGAGAGGTGGGCGTGGTTGAAAAATGGTTGAGAGGAGTGCAGGACTTGGAAAAAAATCTCTTGGCAATAGTTTTGCCTTGCCGGACTTGAAAAAATCTCTTGGCAATAGTCTCATCTCAAGATTTTCTTTTATCATATATATATATATATATATATATATACTGTATGTATATATACAGTATATATATATATATATATATATATACTAGCAGAATACCCG
>JANRMT010062814.1:103241150-103278492 GCA_026402145.1 Polypterus bichir lapradei | reverse complement strand
TCATACGAAACTCCGCCCCTCCAGCTGAACTCCATTACAGTAAATGGAGAAAAACAACTTCCAGTTATGACCATTACGCGTAGAATTTCGAAATGAAACCTGCCCAACTTTTGTAAGGAAGCTGTAAGGAATGAGCCTGCCAAATTTCAGCCGTCTACCTACACGGGAAGTTGGAGAATTAGTGATGAGTCAGTCAGTCAGTCAGTCAGTGAGTGAGTCAGTGAGTCAGTGAGGGCTTTGCCGTTTATTAGTATAGATATATATATATGTATATATATATATATTTCCTTGATTGTTTTCTGTGTATTCACTGTAGGATTGCCAGAGGTAAATGTGCCAAGGAGACAGTATGTAGGTGACACTTTCTTACTTTACAGAGTGACAGATTGAGAGTTCTTTAATATGCCAGTATTAGAAGACAGGGTTCAATAAATCCAGTATGACCCTAGTTTGCAAGGTGTCCTGTAAAAAACTTTTCTGACTTCAACCCGAGGGGGGACATTATGAAATCCATAGTTTCCAACTGTGGAGGGCCACAGTGGCTGCAGGTTTGTCTTCCTGTCAATATCTTAATTAGCAAGCAATTTCTGCTTTTAGTTTAATCATTTCCTCTAATTTTAATTGCCTTTTTTTAAATTCAGCCCTCTGGATTTGCTTCTTTTTTTCTTTAAATGGTAGGCAAACAAAATGAGATGTGAAGTGAGAGATGACATTTGGAATGGGAAATTGGAGCAATCACACCATGTGACATACAGGAAAGAATCTATTTAGGAAAGACGAGAGGGAGCAGGATTTATTTTGTGCTTGTCAGTTTCCTTTGTTATTTTCAGTTCTCCATGTAATCACCCTGTTTAGCCAGTGTAACTTTCTACAATGTGGTGTGCTGGGCTGGAAACATCAATTTAAGAGAGTCCCTTCAAATCAACAGGCTAATTATAAGGGCCAGCTCAGTTAGAGGATGCACTCTGGATCCCCTGAAGGTAGTAGAAAAGGAGAGAGTTAAAACAAAACTGAGTACCATTATGAACAATGCTGTACATCCTCTCTCTGACACACTAACACTGAGGTCTTTCAGCCAATGAAGTATTCAGCAGAAGTGTTTCAAGAAATGGTACTGGGGCTCCTTTATACCAACAGCAGTACAACTGCATAATGCCCCACTGGAACTAACAAGCCAGATGTTTTCTTTCTTTTTGATTTTCTTTGGGGTATGTGTGTATATTTATTTATTTTATTTATAAGCTTCTGTAAAAAGCCAAATTTCCTCCTTGGTACAAATAAAGTTCTGTTTATCGGTCTAATTAACTAGCAACTTCCTAAAATATTTGGCAAATGCAATGCAAAAATACTGAATACCTGCATTTGATATTTTATTTTGGTGTTTTAGAGATGTGCTTTTTGACTGGTCAACACAACAGATTGTTGTAATTTCCTTGTTCAATAGTTTGAATAATTTCTATTTACTGTACTTACCTGCTACTTTCAGTCTTAAAAACTGTTGTGCTGCTTTCAGGAGTCACTACAACATATCCTTACCTAGGTCTCAATGGACACCGGTGGTAAAGAAAACTATCAGGTGGATGAAATCATCCCTCCCAGGTAAGGTTTGCAGGAGGGCCTCCATAATTGACCGAGAGGTACCAGAGGGCCAAAAAAGCAACAATGGTAATGTCTTCTAGCAAACCTTTAAATGAATTAGTGAAAGCAGGCAGGACACCACCCAGGCCCTTCTCAGCAAAGGCGAGCAAACTTCAACCCCAATTGATTAAATATTAAACAGGTAGGAGAAGTACTTTGAGGAGCTCCTGAAACTGTCTGGTGCATCCTTCTCATAGGAGGCAGTACTAAAAATATTGAAAAGTATGAAAAGGTATTATGAAAAAGTATTTCCCCCTTTCCTAGCATCTTCTGTTCCTGCATATTTTACACAATGAATGGCCTCAGACCTTTAGAAAAAATGCAGTATTTCAGAAAGGAAACCTGAGTGAACACCTAGCACAGTTTTTTTAAATTGTTACTTTCTTTATTAAAGGAACAAAGTTATCCAACACTCCATTGCCCATGTATGAAAGTAATTGTCCCCTTAGTTTCGACACTTTGTTGCAGCACCTTTAGCAGTAATAACCACAAGTAAATGCTTCCTATAATTTAGTATCAGTCTTTCACATCGCCATTAAGGAATTTTAGCTACCTTTATCTGTGCAAAACTGCTTTATTTCAGCCCCATTATTAGGTTTAGCTTGCTTCAGGTCATGCCCACAGCTCTTTGACAAGGCTGCTCAAAACTTTATAATTTTTTTTTTTTTTTCTGAGACATTTAGTTTTTTAATTACTTTGTATCATTGTCCTGCTGCATAACCCAATTACACTTCAGCTTCTTAAGAATATTCAGGAAAATGCAAAATTCTTATCTCCTTCAGTAATGTCTTTCAGGTCCTCAGGAAGCAAAACATCTCAGCATCCTCAATTTCTACTGACATATTTTATTGTAGGAATAATATGCTTACTATTGAACACTGTTTAGCTTTATGCTTTTATGACAGTGAATAAACTGTACTACCACAATCAATAGGAAATTGTATGTATCTATGCACTGAAGCGGAGAGTCCAAGGTCACTTAGTGCCGTGGGGATTGCAGCAGGCTAGTCCAGGCCAGTTTTTGATCCCAGTCCATCCATGGCAAAGCAGCCTATTTTGTCCCCTCTCCTGTTTATAATTTTCAAGGATGGGATTTTATTGAGCTGTTAAGGATTGGAGGGTATGGAGATTGGGAATATTACATGTCTGCTGTCTACATATGATGATGTCCTCTTGACCTCCTCAGACTATGATATATAGCATATACTTTAATGGTTTCCTGCAGTGGGCATGAGAATTAGCACCTTCCTGTTCCTCATCTGGAAAAATATGGCTTGGTTCCTACAGGGAGTGGGGAGAGCAGCTGCCTCACATGGAGGAGTTAAAGTACATCTCCATTATGTTCACTAGTAGTGGGCAGGTGATCAATTAATTAATAAACAAACCAGAGTATTGGGAATGTTTTGGGAGCATTTTACTAGACTGAAAAGGAATGGGAGTAAAGGCCATGAAAGAAAAAGCTTATGATTTACCAGTAAGTTTACATTTTCCATTCTCATCTGTGTTCACAAGTTCTGAGTTTACCAAAAGAATGAAAACATGAGTACAAATGACTTTCCATGGTAAGGGAAAGATCTCAGAGTAGAACCACTTCTTTTCTGAAACTAGAGGAGCCAGTTAAGGCAGTTGGATTTTAGGATGCACTTTTGTTCCCTAGGGAGTGTACAAGGCACGGCTTACTTGGAGAAGAACCAGCATGGATTATATCTCATAAGTGGACTGAGGACATATTGGAGTTCACAAAGAAGAGCTGGAAAAAGCAGCAATGAATAGGCAGTTAGTATAGTAGTAAAAAAAAACAAGATGTGGCTTCTTCAGCTAAACTAGGAAACGCGGAGATTTTTATATAGGTAAATGGGGTGGTGGATTTTCCCCCAGTTAATATATATTATTCATTTTTTTATAATTTTCTTTAATACATAATTTAGGATGATATGCCTTAGATTCAAAAATGGGGGTATATTCTTCTTTTGGAGGAATTGACATTGGACTGGTATAGTTATTCTTGCTCAAAAAACAAACCTGCGTTGAACATCTTTTTTTATTATATTTTTAGGCTATTGTACTCAATGTACAAAGTTAATTGAAGATTGCCATTGCAAGGCATGAAAAAAGATTTGCTCACTGAACAGCAGAGGCTCATGCCCTTCTGCATGGAGAGACAGTGCTGGTGTGGAGATTGCCAAGGTGGAATTAGATAACATTTGACATTTTGTACTTTTATGGGTTTATGTAGCCATTTCTGCTTACTGCCATGACATGCAAGTATTTTTTCAAACTTTGTCTGAAGAGAATCTCATGACAGCACCTGAGGAGACTGACAAGATACAAGCATGTGTCTAGTTTATTATTAGAATGTATTTAATAGTACTTGTTTTATTGCCATGTTTTAAGCTGTTATACAAAGTGTACTATACAAACCAAAAGTAATAGCACACTAGAAAAAAAGTGTGTATGTGGTACCAAGAGCACTGTAATCTGTTTCAGTCTGCTGTGGTCCTCCCCAGAATTCTGACAATGGAGGAGGGTGATATTCTTCATTCATTGGAAAAACTTAAAAACACTGGGCTTTACAGTGAAGTAGAGACAGATGGCATTGTCTATCCGTTTTTATTTCAGTTTTCCAATGTTAAAGACATCTGTTTTTAGAAAACACCTCTGACAAAGGGTTAATTGTATATTGTAGTTTATATAGTATTTATTTTATAAATTAGAATTGATATATTTAACTGTTGTTTTTGATACTTTATTCTGTTGACATTCTGGTATGTTTGAATAATAAACTGTTATTCTTTTGCTATTTTATTTAAGCGAGTCCAACAGTTTTTTTATTGAAAACAACATATTTGGGCACTTCAGAAAAGTAAAATCAAAGATCTTTATAGAAATATAAAATATTTTCATAGGTTCCTTAGAATAAATGATGCTTTACACAGTAAACATGGTATATTGTATTTGACCAATACCAAAGTATGTTTTGTTATTAACTGGCAAAACATTTAATTTAAATTAGGCAAATGTATAACTATTGTATCGTGTTATTATTGTTAAGAGCATGGGAAAGGTACAATATAAATCAAGTATATTATCATTTGTTAGAATTTTATATTATTATTAGAGAGTTTCAAAAGATGATTAAAGCTAAACAGGCGCTATGTTTATATTATTTAAATGACTATATCTTATTTATATAATTACAATTAAATATCAATCTTCTTCTTTCGGCTGCACCCATTAGGGGTTGCCACAGCGGATCATCTTCTTCCACATCTTTCTGTCCTCTGCATCTTGTTCTGTTACACTCATCACCTGCATGTCCTCTCTCACCACATCCATAAACTTTCTCTTAGACCTTCCTCTTTTTCTCTTCCCTGGCAGCTCTATCCTTAGCATCTTTCTCCCAATATATTCAACATCTCTCCAATGCACATGTCCAAACCAGCACAGTCTCGCCTCTCTGACTTTGTCTCCCAACCGTCCAACCTGAGCTGACCTTCTAAAGTACTCATTTCTAATCCTATCCATCCTCGTCACACCCAATGCAAATCTTAGCATCTTTAATTCTGCTTACCTGCAACTCTGTGTCCTGCATTCTGGTCAGTGCCACCATCTCCAAACCATATAACATAGGTGGTCTCACTACCGTCCCGTAGACCTTCCCTTTCACTCTTGCTGATACCCGTCTGTCAATATACTGTAATAAATGGTATGTCCAGATTGGCCCTGTGATAGATTTATTTTGGTAAATAAAACTATTGATCTGTTTTGTAAATTCAACAATGAAAATGATCACTTTATACAGGGATAAACTAAAAGTAAATTAAATACATCATAACTCATTGAATGAAACTTACAATTGGGTAGTCAAAAGAGGCATCAATGGCAATGTATAGACAAGCCTGGGACAAAATGGAGAACAACAAAATGTAATCAACATTTCAAGGCTTTAAACTCTGTGAGTCTCAGTCATTAATGTCCTACCATCAGCATGAAATCCCCCACAATTCTCCCCATGTGTTTGTACTAGAAATGTCTGTAACAAAAACCAGAGCATATAAATACATGTGTTTTAGGAGTAGGTTAAAATATTTAACCTGGCCATTTTGCTGCTTTGGTCTACTTCTCCTATCTCCATATCAAAATCCCTTTTCTCTACCCAGTGGCCAGGCTGGACACTCTTGAGCTACACTGTAAAAAAAAATGTTAAATTTACGGTAAAAAACTGGCAGCTGGGGTCGCCAGGATTTTACCGTAAAAAAGAAGGTAACAATGTTTTTTGGTCTACGGTACACTTTAAAAAATAATGTTAAATTTACTGTAAAAAACTGGCAGCTGGGTTGCCAAAGTTTTACTGTAATAATTAAGGTGACAATATCTTTAGGTCTATACCTTTAATTTTGTAGTAAAAACTATTTGGTCTTTGCAACAAACTCTAACAGAAGGGAATATTTAACCATAACCAGAAACTCATGTTTTATAATAAATATGACAATCAAACAATATGTATTGGCAGGGTCAAACCCCAGTACATAGTTTACATCAGTTAGTTAACAACAACCAATAGCAAGCATATGCCAATTAATTATACACATTGAAAACAATTCAATATTTAAGAAAGTTATGGCACTTGCCTGGTAGGGAAGTAAAGTTTTCTCTTTTGTGGTGTATGGTGTCCTACTTATCGAATACAACCCACCATAAATCAGCTTTCATAACCTCAAAAAACCTTCAGCACGTGGGGAAAAATAAGTCTGCTAACTTAGGTTAAGTTTTTTTCCCTACTATTCAAAGGTATGCGGTTCACCAGGAACGATATTGTAAAGAGGGGCGTGTCCTTATGCAAATATCATAACCGGTTTTACTGAAACAGTGATTTACCGTTTTACATTTTACGGTTGTTTACCTTCGTTATTTAACAGTTTTACACTGTAAAATTAACAGATTTTTTTCAGTATAACTGTAATTCATCAATAAACGGTATTTAGCATATTTTGAAGGTAGAAAAATATTGATTTTACAGAACTTGGCTGTAAAAAATAATGAAATTTATTGTTTAAGATATACAGGTAATTTTCAGTAGAACATAAGGTAACTTTCCTTTTTTCAGAAAAGGTCTTTTACCTTCACCATTTACAGTATTTGTACCGTTAAATTTACTGACATTTTTTACAGTGTATATTTCTGTATAGTAGAATTGGCACATACAGTTATGCAGTAGCAACAAAAAGTGATGTTTTAGACCAGATTTATACTCAGCGCAAAGAAATGCAAGTAAGTGCGGGCATTGCACGCATCAAATATAAACCGGCTTAGCGACTGGAAGGGCAAAGAACGTGACCTGTTTTTGGAACTCGCATACAGAAAAGCCTACTAGAACTCGGACACATCACTGATCACTGAACTAAACCAGGGAACATAAGAGTTGTTTTAGTCATTACTGTGAGAGATGTCGAATCGTGCCTGCACAGAGTCCTGTACTGTCCGGTAAGTACGTGACAAAAGTATGCAAAGGTTAATTACTGCCGTGTACAAATCTACTGTACAACACAAGACTGACTCGCAGCGCCCACTCTTAGGATGGTAACTTGACGCCTCGGTATTTGGCGTATAGTAGTTATGTGCGTCAAATCTCATATTATTTTAAGAATGGATAACAGGACATATTGCTATTTGGAGTGGGCATTTGGCATACATAGCTAACTGTGCGTCATTCGTAAAAATCATCAGCTACATTAAACACAATACAATGCAGAAATCGTATTGTTGAATTTGTCCATTACAGAACCCTTAATCGAAATTGCATGAATAAGCATATTGCGTATATCTGTTGAATAGAAGAGTCTTCAGAGTATTTTAAGAGGTGAGGGGCTACGCAGAAGTGATGAAGTTGGGCAATTTTTTTGTACCAACGTGGCTATTATTAGTTATGCTTGCTCAGAAACTGCGACAGTTGCTTAAATTCGATTGCCCAATCTGCGAGTCTGTGGAATTTCTCATAGATGGTGACCATGTATTTCTGTAAGAAGGGTCTAACTGCAGCCTGCAATACCTGTGACATAGGTCAGGCAATGTCTACATCGTCAGTCACGAAACGCCCTTTGAGTCAAATAATCCTCGCACAACCCATGGTATAACGGGGCGCTAAAGTTAAACGTAGTCTAATGAAGTGGGTATTTCGTGCTGTTGGAGCATCACACGATTGCAATTACACTGTGTTGGGAGATGTTTCTGGAAAGACAGGTTGTGTGTGTGTGAGAGAGAGAGAGAGAGAGAGAGCAAACTTCTTCAAAGTAAAGCACAGTTTTGCGATCGCTTTGCCGTTATGTGCGGCATCTCCAATGTTGTGAAGAAAACTGCCCTAAAAAAAGTCAAGAAATAACGTGGATCGATGTCAGCTGTCATATTTTAGAAGATTACTCGGATATATTAGAGCTGTTGATGTAAAGCGGTAAAACTCATACAGACCCTTATCTGGGCATGCCAGAATGTCTGATTGCTGTGCGATAGTTTTTTTTTTTCTTCTTCTCTAGGCAAAATTTGGCGAAGGAGTTGTGCTTCTGTGTAGAACTATTCGTTCAGGAAGGGAATGTCATTTCCAATATTTCATACTTTTTCTGCTTCCAAAATATTGCAGCTGGGATCAGTATTTCTGACAGGACATTTACGAAACTTTGATTTTATAATTGGATCCTCTGCTCCTTATATTGTGGCTGTAAATCGTTAATCCTTCTCGTTAAACCTGCTCTTTTGCATGTTACTTTCAGTGGCTTGGTTGCCCCAACAACTGATATGGATTTCGTCACATTTTTCTTTCTGGAATAGGAATCCCGAAGCAAGTTTATTTTTGACGTCACTGATGACGTAATTCTGGTTTACCCTGATCCAGAAACGCAGGTTTAGCTCAGTCCAAGTTTTTTTAAACGGAATTGGCCGGATTTCCATGAAAACCGATTGATTTTAACCAGATTTCGCACTAATACTACTTTCTGAAACAGACCGCTGCAATTAACTTCATTAGTGGTGTTATGGAAGCCCAAAAATGACCCTTGGCACGAGTTAAGATAATTATCCGGCTATACTTGCGTTTGCCTAATGTTATGGCTAATCCCAATAACACAAAACAAAAAACTAGGAATACTGCACGTCCTTTCTAAACTTCAATACAAAATAAACGTAAACTCAAATATGTTTGCTTCATAAACGACCCACGAAAAGCGATGGCAAAGTGATTTAAACTAGTCTAGAACTCCTAGTCAGTAGGAGACGCTGTCCGCTTCTGCACGCCTAGGGTTATGGGCGGGTCTTGTTTCACTGACTTCCGCAGGTCAGTGCTGCTCCTGCCTGCTCTACAAGAACGCCTTCCTCTATAGTGTTCAATGAGGGACTGTGCTGCAGTCCTACTTACGTCACACCTAGTACTTGGAACAGAAAGTGTAAATCTCGCTCCGTGTTGGCAGTGTTAGGAAATCAGTGGACTGACATGCAGGTAAACATGTAGATTACATAGTGATTTCGGGCCTAGGGGATGTAGTTTCTAAGATTTGTGGAGCTTTTCTAAAATTATACAAATATTAGCAGGGGGCACCTTCTCTCCAGGAGAAGACAAAAGGAGAACGTTTGCTATAGTTAAACCGGAATTTTAGTGGACAAAAAGTAAGCACGTTGTACACTCGTTCAGCTCGCTGACTGCCCTACTTTGCATACAGATAATTTTTTTGCTTTCTATAAATTAATTTGCTGGCAGCCTTTGTTGTTTCGTGGCATTAACGTTTGTGCGCTTTATTGTTGTCATGCTTAACGCGTGCCATCTTGTGAAGATTCTGACAGCCCCACTTCCACCTCACTTTTGTGTTTTATTGGGGTCACAAGTGGCTGGTTTGATTTTGTCGCAGTGTGCCTGTGTTCTTTTGTGATGTTACCTATGCACCCAAAAACCGTGTTTTGGTTTGTTTTTGTGTGTCAGGCTTCTAAGTGCCCCATCTGTGTGCCGTCAGGGTTTTGCACTGGCAGTTCCTTTTGATGATTTTATGTGTCTGCGTTCAGCAGATTCATTCACTCCCAGTCTCCCAGTGATGAGTCCCAATATGAATACAGCATGCCTGTACCCCAGTGCCCTTTCTCCTCTCCGTTTGAACCAGTATTCTTAAACATTTCTCTGTTTTTACAGGCAGCAGTCATGAGCAGTTCCAAGGAAATGGTGCATAACGCAGCAAAGGAGTTCCTTCATTTTGTTAACCGGGGTGTGTCTCCCTACCACGGTATGTGCTTTAATTTCTGGATTCCAGAGTGTTGTTTATAGAACATGACGCTTGTCAAATGAAATAACTTTAATGAAGTTCGTGCAGCTCGAGCCTTGGGAACAGGAACGGTCAATTCCACTTTACAAGTTCTAGTTTATTCTCATACTGTATATACTGTAGTACCATGGACAGCAGACAGCATCTATACTCGGGCGGGGGGGGGTTACAGTATTTTGTAATGTTATTAAGGTGACTCAGAGTTGATTTCAGACTGTTACAATGCCTTATTGGCATGAAACTCTAAAATCAGATCTACCAAAATTTATGTGACAGGTGTCTGGTCACACTTACAGGTAATCTAACTTAAACACCGTTAACATATCCGACTACGCCACCCAGTTTTATTAAGAGACTGGGAACTCTTGAGATTTACAGAAAATAGCACACAGGGTTCTTTAAATTGGGCGGTCAATAAACACACAATGAAAGACACAACAGTAATTTCAGGAAAAGCAACAGTAACTTCTGTTACACAAGATAGTAATAAGTACATTAAAATGATACATGAACATAAACAAAATCTAACAATATCAGGAACAAAATTAATTTTTTAGAAAGGAAGGAAAGCACACAGTCCACACTCTAAAAGTCCATTAAAAACAAGAATTGGAGGATACAACCTTTAGTGGTGCAGAGTCCAGTTTGTGCACTGTTACCCCAACAACTAATCTTCCAACTGTCCACGGATGCACTCTGTTCACCGGACACTCTTTTCCCAACAGAAGTTTTATCAAAATCATGGAATCCCTGTCAGCGTCTCTTCGTCGTTCCTTTTTTTCCACTCTGGGCTCCTTGTGTTGCTGTGATGTAGGCACGCCTCATTTCTCGTCTGCCAGCTTTGCTCGGTCCTTTCATGCGGCTTCCATCTCTCGCTGGACCCACAACTGGCGTCTCCTTGTGGAGCTGTCTCTTCCTTCCTGGAAGTAAGTGTTGCTGTCCTTGTGCCTCACGTCGTGCCAGCCACGTACCCTCATCTGCCTGCAGCCCCTGTGCTCTGTCCAAGTGTCTTGGCAGCGTTCTCAGTGGATTGTCCCTCCCTTTGTCTTCTCCTGCCCAGAAGTTTAAATCTCTTTCAGTCCCTGCCATTATCATTTCTGGACAATCGGTTTAAACAATGGCACATCTAAATTTCCTAGGTTTAACAAATAATGAAAAAACACAAGTTAAAAAAATGTATTGTTACCAACTATCAATGAGTACACAGCTGATTAGAAACCAATATTCTCAGACATGTTGATTTCCAAGTCAGGTAAATACAAACATTTTTCAAGGAAGGAGCAGTTCTTTTATCCCAATGTTATATTGTTTGTATGTTTAAGCAGGTAAAACTTCAAAGCGGTGATTCTTTTGAAGGGGCCTGAGTTGCCTCGAAAGCTTGCATATTGTAATCTTTTTAGTTAGCCAATAAAAGGTGTCATTTTGCTTGGCTTTTCTCTACATTCATAATGGCTAACACGGTACTACACCCTAGTACTATAGGATAACCCAGGAAATTTGCCTTTTAACTTCTTGCCCCAGTCCAAACAATGGGTGCCTATTGCCTGTTCATCTGCTGGGTTTTAAATGTAATATTTACATGTTCCTTTTCCTAAGAGAGAAATGGAACCACTCAGTTTACAAAAAATGTCCCCCTCCCACATCTACCACATCAAAGAATGGATCTGAATAAATGTCTTTTAACAAGAAACAGGAACAATTACAAATTAGTTTTACTCATTCAAGCATATGTTGTCTCCAGTCATTCTCTTTCTAGTATATTCTGAACAAAAGCAAATCAGCATGCGTTATAGAAAAAAAATCATTCTTCATTATGTTTCAACATGGATTTTTTTGTTTTGTTTTTCTTATTTCTTCAGTATTTACTGTATCTTATATGTACATACACCATGGCTAACACTGAGTATTGATTGGGTTTGCAGACTTAGTATTGATGCAGAGGCTTTATAAAAATTGTAAGGCTTAACTTTGATAATAATGTAGTGTCATCATTTCATTTCAGATTTAGTATCTTATGTACACAGTACAATGACATACCTGTTTGTCCTCAAGACCTACAAGCACTGCACTGTCACTTGTTCTTGTTCATCACTTAAATCTCATACTGTAGGTTTTGTACAATAATAATAACATCACAAAATATAATAGGGAGTGAAGAGCAACACAGGCCAGTTTTCTTTCAATTAAATTACCTCGAAATTGATGCTAAAATTAATTTCATGTGCATTTTTTTTTAAATTTATAAAGGCTTTTTGAGGTGGAAAGAAAGAAACCTTGCTCTGTAAGAATTAAATTTTTACGTTGTATGCCTCTTTAGGACCTGTCAGTTTCTCAGAACAAGTCCATTTGAACATAACCAGGGAAAGTGTGTTTTTTGGAAATGCAATATGGCTAAAGACAACCTATGATGAGACAAAAAGGTGTACTCTTAGAGAAAAGTGGCACACGGATTAGACAGCCTCTCATCACCCACAGCACATCCCTGCTGCCTGGTGGGAAGTGTAGCCTCCTCCTTGGCATTGATACAAGGGTGCAGGTGAGACAAGAATTTAGTGAGGGAAAAATTAAGTTAAACATTGTACTTCTTGACTCAATAGAGCAAACTGAACTTGTCCTGAAACTGCATAGTTTTGCAATTCTTTTTTCGAAGCAAAAAAAAACAAAATTCAGTTTCACTTGAACATAAATATATATGGATGAAATGCTCATTTGGTTGATAATACAAGTGTCTGATGAGCAGCCTTCTTGTCTGATACACCAGTTATTATGATGAAAGCCACAGTAGGGAATCTGCAACCTGTCTTGGCGGCATCATGTGTAAACTCCATTAAATCTGTGGATATGTGTACATATGTTTGTCTATGGTAATCTCTCTGGGATAAGCACTTGCTGCTGCGATCCTGAGCTGGGTAAGCTGGTTAGAAAAGAGATGGGTGGACATGGTGGCAAATGAAATCTGAGTGCTCCAGCTAGCTGTGTCAAGTGATATGGCACAGGCTTGTTTACAGGTAATCTTATCTTCTGTTTGTCACTCTTTGAGTAGATGCTGTGGACTATGGCCAGCTGAAAGAAGCTTAAAGGGCAGTCTGCTTCCATGGATCACATGGCACACAGTGCTGAAATCTCTTTTTGCTGGTATCTTGAGCATCTAATTCTTTGTTCCAGTAAAATGTAATCGGTACAAAAGGTCATGTTCATTTGCTCCTTTAAGCAGCAAAAGATCTGCACCCTATGAAAATACTGTATAGACTGACACCACATCCGGGTAGCACGGGGAACCACATCCTTTCATACTGTTGACATAAAAATCTGTAACTCTTTGAAAATCTTATTAGTACTTTCATTATTCTTGCTTTTATTTATTTTGTTGCAGCAAGTAGCAAAATCAGGCTGAAATAATCAACACTGAATGGGAGACCAGTTTAATGAAGGCTGCACTCATACATGTACCCACGTTTTCTTATGCTGAGTCATTTCAGAGACACTAATCAATCTATCATACATGTGTTTAGGGAAAAACTGAGCAAGGACACCAGGTAAATGTGCAAACTTCACACAGAGAGTGAGTAGGCCACAATTCAAAGGTTAACTGAGCTGGGAGGCAACACTTTCTATTAGCCTGTCACTGTGTCACACTGCAGATAAGAAATGTGAAGCAAGAATATCCTGATGAGTTTGTCTGCTTTCTAGTGTAGAACTGCAAGCCCACAAGTTGGGCAGCTCTACAATGGTGACAACTGATTTCTAACCCTTTAGTAAAGTAACTAAGGACAGCATTTTTCTCTTGTTCAGTACTACACTCAAGGCTGACATTTTTCTTATATCGTAGCTCACTTTGTCCTGTCTTGTGCTGTTTCAGTTGTTGAAGAATGCAAAGCCAGATTGTGCTTAGCAGGCTTTAAGGAGCTGAAGGAGTCTGACCACTGGGACATCAAACCAGCAAACAAGGTACATTCATAGCACATGGCCATTGCTGGCATGATCTGGTTAAATAGGAGATCACTTGCTCTAATCAATGATCCTTAAATTTAGCTTTGAGTGTTGTGGTGTTATGGCAAAGGATATATGGGATATCTGTTCTTGCATAATTTTTGTGTCATATCAGACATTAATAAGTGTGCCCTGAAGTCCAAATTTACGATCATTTTTGTAATTGTGTGCTTTGCATTTAACAGCTTTCTTTGTCATCTTGAGTAGCAACACAAAATGGCCAGATTTCCCAAAAATACTGTCAACCAAGAAGAAAAATGAGAAGATGAAAACTTGTCCATCCATTCAGTTTTATTGCTTCTTACTTGATGCTATTGTGGGTTGTTGGAGTGTTTTCCTGAAGGAAACAGAAATGTGTAAAAAAAAAAAAAAAATAATAATAATGTATAAAAATGTGGAAAATCCTAAAAGGGTTTTTCCTGTTTTGACTGTCTTCGTAAGAAACTATTTGCAAATCCAAACTGGCATTATTTTTTATACTTGAAAATAGTTCCATTCTAAGTTGGTGTGATTATAAAAAAAAGACTTAAATTAATGCAATTGAGACTTCTTTCAACATGAGAAATTTGGCAGGCTAGAAGATGCTAGACTGGTGCCAAAGTTTGATTGGGCTTCATGCCTCAGGACAGGCCTGTCAAATATATTGGCACCTGAGAAATTTTAACTGAACTTTTAATGTAAAGGAGAAGAAATAAAAATTCGGCATTTTCACTTTCATTGGCCACTCCTACATCTGAAAAACAAAATAAGACACAATGTGGATTATAGCATTTTTTGTATTGAAAAATCACAAAAAGACCAACACATAATCATTGGTGGCCTTCACAGGAATTCAGTTGATGATGATGATTTTTTTCTTTGTATGTCATGTCGGTAATATTTATCTGCCAGTAACTTTAAAGTAGCCATTCACATCCATAAACTTTAATAAAATAAATCTTGGGTCGATATGTGATCTTCTCGGAAGACACTTTAACATCACGCTAGACCAGGGGTGGGCAAAGTCATTCCTGGAGGGCCACAGTGGCTGCAGGTTTTTGTTCCAACCCAATTGCTTAATAAGAATCACTTATTGCTCTAGAAACACTTCTGCTTCATTTTAGTTATCTCCCTCACTAAGATTTTGAACCCTTATTGCTTATTTAAGTCTTAAATAGCTGCATTCTCGGTTTTTAATTGCTCCTTATGAGCAATAAGATGCAAATGACAAAAGAAACCAGCACTTATCCATTTTGCTTGTTCCCCTTTACACCTATGTGTATTTATCGTGCACTATTTGGTTTAATTAAATACTTGGAAGGAAAGAGAAGAGAAAAAAGTGAAGGGTTGAGAATTACCCATCCATTTTACACTTCAAAGTATTTGGATGATATCCTTAGAATGGAAAAAAAATCTCGGATATGAGAATGACTTGACATAGCAGAGTTAAAGCACTAACAAGCCACGAAATGTAATTATTGGAAAGGATTGTTTTCTAATTAAGCAACTGGGTTGGAACAAAAACCCGCAGCCACTGCGGCCCTCCAGGAATAACTTTGCCCACCCCTGCGCTAGACAAGGCAGTGAGACAAAAGGACAGCTGCTGTACAGGCTTTTAAATGATTGACACGCAGCGCGATAAGCAGAACATGCAGCTCGGCAGCAGCAGGAACAAGCCAGCAGCTGATCCTTCTGCATCTCCTTAGTGTGCGTTCAGCCCCCACTTCACAACGCGAGTGGCAGAGACGCGAAGTGGCTGGAGCGTAGTGTGTCTCAAGGTGGGGAGGAGTATGGTGGTCAAGCGAAGCAAGCAGGGGGCAAAGCCCCCTAGTATATTATAAAAATGTTATCTTTCCTGTTTTCACAGTTTGCATTATTTTCAAAAAATGTACAACCCACAAAACAAGATTTAAACTCATAGGGTGTAAATGAAATTCTGACTGCAGTCTTGTTCTTGGTTTATTAGAATTATTGAAAAATAGCATGGAATGATCGTTTTAAGTTTGTACTATCAGGTGGACTTTAAACCGACAGCAGTTACATGGCCTCAGGCCCAGAAAAAAAAAACATTTGGGAGACACAAAAAGGATAAGCTAAAGCTGAACTAATTTTTCAAAGGCACTGAAAATGAAACCCAAATACAAACTGCACACCCGCTGTAGATTGTACATTAATTCACTAAGATTTGTTGAATAGATATCCATTTCCTTATACAGTAAAAATGTTTGTTAGTTAATAATAAACACAATAACAGTCCTCAGTATATTTAGTTATGTCCAAATATATTTAATTTGCAGCAACTCCAGAGTTTCACATTCATTTTCCAGCCCAGGTACTGACAGTGTACAGTTAAGATGTACACATTAAGGTTGATTGGTGAGAATAAATTGAACCAAGTTGAGTGAGTGTGTGTACCTTATAGAATGGAATTCCATGCAGATTTGCTTCTTGCATGGTGCCTTTTATTGTAGTAATTGCTACTGCTTCCTGCATGACTGTACTGGAAGAAATAGGTGAATATAAAAAATATAGAACCATTTATGAAAATAATGGCAACATGCTCTCCATTTTCAAAGATGACTCTTAATATATACAGCAAATAAAACTGTCCAGGAATGCATTCCTCAAAAACTGGGCCATCAGTAATTCATCATGATAACATCCTAATACAGCATTGTACATTCAGCTACAATTCAATACAACCCTGAAGTCTACTGAATATGGTGACATTATTATTATATATTATATGACTAGGGGGCTAAGCCCCCTGCCTGCAGCCGCTTCTCCGAAACCCCTCTTAAACGGTGATACAATGTGAAACTAATACTTTTTTTTTTTAAACGGTGATACAATAGGAAACAAATACATTTTTATTTTAACTCCTCTTTGCTCAAGCAGCTGCTGGTGTGTTGCTGCAGCCGTCATGCATGATCTGCAATTCGCTCGCCTACCCCTTGCCCCTGCCAGCAATAGGTGCCGTTGTGAAAAGGGGAGCTGATTGCACCCCAAGTAGATGTGGCCGCTCCTCCGAAACCCCTGTTAAATGGTGATACATTGGGAAACAAGTAGTAGGTGTTTTTTTCACCTCCTCTTTGCTCGAGAAGCTGTTGGCTTGCTGCTGCTGTGTGCAGCGTGATCTGCAATTTCATGCAGCGCTTCAAACATTTTAAAAGCCTGTATGGCACCTGAATATTCGATCTCTTTTCGCTGTTCTGTTATTTCCCCGAGTAATATTTTCAGTTTGTTTGCGCTAATGTGATTTTTACTCTTATTTTTTGAGACTTTCGAATTTTCCTACTTCCATTATCTCTAACCAGCTCTGCATGTGTATCATGGGACTTCTGTCTGAAGATTGTAAGTATGATGTGACTTGTCCGTCTTATGGGAAGTGAAATTGTCTCTCTGTCTGTCTTCAAAAGATCACGTCCCGTCCCCAGGAAAAAGTCTCTTCTCATTGCAAGTTTTTTTTTTAAAATAGAGAGAAATGGTTTTGTTGAGTCATATTTTTATTTCAATTACTGTAAACAGGATTGTTACATGTATCTTGTAAAGTTGAATTGGAAAGATACTAAATTTATCCTTTAATAAACTAAAGTGTTACTGGAAGAATCTAACAAATTAAAAACCATTTGGAAATGCAAAGCGTCTCCTAGTTTACAGATGAGAAACTTAGGTCTTCAAAGAAATAACACCATCCTTTTAAAGTAAGACATAGAGGGGGTTTCATATTGCTATGGAGTTGTTTTGCTACCTTATAGGCCTTAGTGGCCTGCATGACATCATGACGTGTGAGAATTTTCTAGGCATTTTGGATTCTCAGCCTGTTTTAAATCTGGGTCTTTTCCTCACCTCCAGCAGGATAATAATTCTAAGCTTAGATCCAAAAGCACAGACAATTAGGTAGAAGAAGAATTGATGGACAGTTGTAGAGTGGCCAGCAATTACGTCTGAGCTTAATACCATTGAAAACTCAACAGTGTCACCTGAAAACAGCAATAGGACGAAGTTATCCTTCTAATGCTGAAATATTACAATGACTTGCAGATGAAGATACCACTCTGAAACCTGCTCAGTCTAGTTCAGAGGAGTGGGCTGCGTACACACGAGGTTAATTTAAAATCGCAAAAGCACACTTATCTATAGGGTGCGTTAGGAACAGACATAGGAAGACCATGCAGATTCACAATGATAGCAATCTGCCACAGAATTTGAATCTGGGACACTAAGATCTGTGAGGCAGGTATGGTAAGCACTGTATGACCATGCTGCAGTGCTGTTGAAGTGTTGCAGCAAGTTGCCAGATGCTAACAAGAACATTTTAGAGACAATTTATTCATTCTATACAATGTGCAACTAAATAAAAATTCTTGAGTGACAATAGTTGTGCCCGTATCATGTTTTTTTTTTCTTAGCACTTTCTTAAGTTGTAAGGGAAACTAATAATACTAAGAGGGTTTTAATTTTATTAGTTTCCCTTTATTTTAAAAGTTATGGTTTAATTGTTAGCATACAATTATTTTACCTCAACTGTACATGTTGTTTTTTTTTTTTTTCTTCATAAATCTTCTTCTTTTGGCTGCACCCGTTAGGGGTTGCCACAGCGGATCATCTTCTTCCATATCTTTCTGTCCTCTGCATCTTGTTCTATTACACCCATCACCAGCATGTCCTCTTTCACAACATCCATAAACCTTCTCTTAGGCCTTCCTCTTTTCATTTTCCCTGGCATCTCCATCCTTAACATCCTTCTCCCAATATACCCAGTATCTCTCCTCTGCACATGTCCAAACCAATGCAATCTTGCCTCTCTGACTTTGTCTTCCAACCGTCCAATTTGAGCTGACCCTCTGATGTACTCATTTCTTACCCTATCCATCCTCATCACACCCAATGCAAATCTTAGTATCTTTAACTCTGCCACCTCCAGCTCTGTCTCCTGCTTTCTGGTCAGTGCCACCATCACCAATCCATATAACAAGCTGGTCTCACCACCGTCCTGTAGACCTACCCTTTCACTCTTGCTGATATCCGTCTGTGACAAATCACTCCTGACACTCTTCTTCACCCATTTCACCCTGCCTGCACTCTCTTTTTCACCTCTCTTCCACAATCCCCATTACTCTGTACTGTCCCAAGTATTTAAACTCATCCACCTTCACCATCTCTACTCCCTGCATCCTCACCATTCCTCTGACCTCCCTCTCATTTACACACATGTATTCTGTCTTGTTCCCACTGACCTTCATTCCTCTCCTCTCTAGAGCATATTTCCACCTCTCCAGGGTCTCCTTTACCTGCTCCCTACTATCGCTACAGATCACAATGTCATCAGCAAACATCATAGTCCACGGGGACTCCTGCCGAATCCTGTCTGTCAACCTATCCATCACCATTGCAAATAAGAAAGGGCTCGGAGCCAGTCCCTGATGTAATCCCACCTCCATGTTGAATGCATCCATAACTCCTACTGCAGACCTTACCGCAGTCACTGATTTTTATCTTCTTTTTTTATAATCTGTCATAAATGTTCTTTGTATATTGTAGGAGCCCAGTATTGTGACATACTCTTAATCAGGAAAGTATGTCCCTAGAGTTTGCAGGTCAAATAGAAAAAAGAAAGACAAGAAAAAGGTTCAAAAGAGGGAACAGTAGACTTTAAACTTGAAGCAATTAACAAGCATATCAACAGAGAATAATGGGAAATTATGCTGCAGCAGGGGAGAACTTGGGACCTTAGCTGTCATTGGAATGTTCGGACTGCTTGAGTTTAACGGGTGCTCTAGATGATGATCACTAAGTGTGACGCTTTAAGGGTTTGAAAAAGGAAAGAAACGCAAGGTTTTTTATACAGTGTAATCAGTCTTACTAAAATCACCAAGGAAAACTGTTGCACTTGATGTGTTGATGGTTTGCATTTGTACATTTTCATATATTCATTCACTTAAATTAATGGTATATTGATAGAGTGAAAGTACATTATACTGTTGTAACAATGGCATTTATTGTAACATTATTCCCTGTTTTCAAGTTTTACTTTCAACTTGTCCTCATTTTCACTGATTGTTGTGCCTCCTCATCCCTTAAGAATTTAAATTTGCGGACTCCTTATGAGTGTTGCTCTGCCCTACTTTATTTTACAGCCACCCTTGAGGATGAATTTGCTTAACTGTTTTACTTTTGGCATTTATGAAATATTTTACATTTTTTCCCCAAAGTAAAAAAAAAAAAAAACAACGGTTTTCTGCTGAAGGATTTGGGGATCCAGTAGAATTTTGTTATCTTCTTGATGATGAACTTCTTGCAACCTTGTATTAATTAAGCAGATCTGAGCATTTTAAAGCTAATTTGGTACCAAACTTGTTGTTAACCACTACTGTCCTTTGCTCTTTCTGTTGTTTTTTTCTCTCACTTCAGTACTTTGTGACACGGAACTATTCCACCATTATTGCCTTTGCAGTGGGTGGCAACTACCAGCCCAGTAATGGGTTCAGTATGATTGGTGCTCACACTGACAGTCCCTGTCTTAAGGTAAGTGATAATCCTACATTGACAAATATTGGCATCACTTTCCAGAGGGCATCTCGATACTTGCATACCCACAATGGGCAATAAAAAACCAACTGCTTGGTTACTGTTCACACTTGCCTTTTTAAAGAAGCTTGGCTCTGCTCTGTATCTGGATATATTTCTGCCGTGCAGAAACAGAGCTTAAGTTTTAAATACCATGCTCTGTCATTTCATTTGTTGCTGTCTTACGCTTCTCACATAGGTGAAATTGAGGTCCAAGAAGACCAGACAAGGCTGCCTGCAGGTTGGGGTTGAATGCTATGGAGGTGGTATTTGGAACACTTGGTTTGACCGTGATCTTTCCCTTGCTGGGAGGGTTATTGTCAAGGTAAAATGACCTTTTGTATCCATTAATTTCCTCACTCATTTTCTAACCCACCTATAGCTTTTGGTGGTGAGTGCTCAAAGTCTGTCTCAGTGACAATAAGTGCAAGGCTAGACTGAATGCTAGATGAAATATTAGTAGGTGACCTTCTGTTCAGAGGAATAACTTTTTAACACCCATTATAATGTTGCTCTTTGCAAATGACACCATATATTGTAATTATTAACTGAATTAATCATATCCATTTGCTTGCTTGGCCTTTAGTCAAAATGTCTTTTGTTACATTTTAACCAATGTTTATGGATCTCTGATCCTTAACTTGATATGTTTTTTTTAGTATATAAATGTGTCTGTTTGTGTACTTTCTATTCCTTTATTGTGTTTGTACATCTATGTAAGATCTCTGAACTCGCCTACACTGAGGAAAAAGAATAAACTGAATAGAATTAAGTTGATAAAAGGCACAACGACCAAAGCCATGCTGATGAGACTCCCAATCTGAAGTCTGTTTTATAATAATTAAGAAAGAGCAATGTCTTTCAGCCCTGTAGTGAGTTGTATGTGGTTTGGTGACGTCTATTGATCCTGTCTAACCTTCAGTCTGTTCTTTGTCAGTGGAATCCTCAAATCCAATAATAAGAAATGTTGTAAGGAATGTTTTAGCAGACTCACAGTTGCTTTTTTGAGCATGAAGGATTAATAATAAAGAACTGGAACTACCGACTGTAGGTTAACTGTTTTTTTTTTTTTTTTGCTCTTAACAGACTGGTGATGCTCTCAAGCAGCACTTAGTCCACATTAAAAGGCCAATCCTGCGTATTCCTCACCTTGCCATTCACTTGCAAAGAGACATAAATGACAGTTTTGGCCCTAATAAAGAGAACCACCTGTAAGTATAAAATTAAATGAGCTCTTTATCCTATTTTAGCTGATGCTTCTTGAGTTTCACAAACCTGAGCACATTGAACTCTTTGTGAGCTGGTACATTATCTTATTCTACATAATTTGTGTAGAATGCTTCTTAAATGATGGAGATTTGGACAAAAGCTAACTCAAGAAAGTTTGGCAGTGCTGATAAGATGCATGTTGAACAGGTAACACTGGTTAGGTAATGTTATGGCTGCCTGGTTGCTTTAGAATATTTAGAACAGAGATTTTTGAAGGCTAAGCACATTGTTGTCTGTCCATCACAGGATGAGTACAGAGATTTAACATGATGAGAGGGGATTCTTTGAAGCAGTGCTGGAGCGGAATGTTAATAAAACTGACTGCTTATGGTTGACTTCTGTATTAACCAAAAATGCATCCCTAATGGTGGCTATTGTCTCATTGAAAAAAATCTGTGGCTAGAATCATATGTGTGCGTGATAGAGACTTTGGTGGCTGTAACAGTCCTGATACTCCATATGCGTATCAGGACATGGCAGGAATTTAGAGCACTGCCTGGAGTGATGCTCACTTTGAGACATAAGATGTGAGGGAACAAATTCTTTGTCACTTTCATGAAAAGATTAGAACATTTTGTTTAATATTTAGTGTGGTGTAACGTTTTGATGGGTTTCATTTGTGCATTGACTGTATGTATGTAAAACAAATATTTTATAGTTGAAGAAAATCTGCTTCTGAAAATTAAAATTTTCTGCTCTGCAGGGTTCCTATTTTAGCAACTGCTGTCCAAGAAGAACTCGAAACGGGGACCAGTTCAAATGGAGATGCTAGCAGTGCTTTAAAAATGGTAAAGTGCTTGGATAGAATTGCAGCTACATAAATTTGTTTGTGCTAGGAGTTTTGTTATCTGGCAAAACCTTAATCCACTTGGGCATAGGCCTCACTCTGTGTCTATGAGGTTTAATTTAAGTGATATTGGTATCCAGTGCTGTGCAAGTTCACACCTCACAAGAACTAGCTCAAAGTTCAGTTCACACAGATTAAAATGAATACCTTCACGTTCATACCTCACCATTTCAATTTTGAACTAGTTCATGTTCAGTTCATTTTGTATTTTTTAAGGAGTGAGAATAAATTACCTATGCGTTTACATTTTTAAATTTTCCATGTCTTATTTTAGGCTATTACATTGTTCTTGAATAAAATACAATAATTATGAAGACTTTTTTTATTTAAACACAATTTATTGAGTTATACCCAGCAACAAACATTTTTAACTATATATGCTAATGTCCTCCCTGTCAAAAAAGAAATTAAATAGAAGCAAGTATACATATAAATTACCGCTCTATTTCCAACCATGTGACATAAATTGTGACTGTAGGACCAGTTTGTAGATGAACTAACCCATTATGCTGCTGGTCAAAATTTGCGTCACATATTGCATGTCCAATGGGGAAAACATAAAGTGGTCTCGCAAAGTACAACGTTTTCCTAAAAGCGAAAGCGGAGCTTCGACGCATGGTCGTGTCAGTAAGGGTACAGCTTAAGCACAAGCAGGCAGACACGGACACTGCCTATTTAATTTTACGTTATTTTTTCCTTATACAAATAAATGGCAAAAAAATCGTACAAAATAAATATTCATAAAAATCCACTATTTGTGCTTATCTGAATACCGTATTCGGATTTGGCTCCATGCCCACATTACAGGGTAAGGCAAGACGTTTAATCTGTACCTAAACCAGATCCAGAATGTCATAGAAAACTGAACTAGCTCACGTTCAAGTTCTTAACGTAACATATTTGCAAGTGAAGTTCAAATTTGTTAGAAATATGAGCTTGTTCAATGAACGCACTCTTTTGAACCAGTTCATTCACAACACTGTTGGTATCGGATTATAATAGCAGACCAAAGCACCGTTTCTGATCAGTTAGCATAGGTATTGGCTAAAATGTGAAAAATAGCTGCTTATTCATTAAAAGTCAATTTTAAATGTGCTGTTCTTTGCTTTATGAACAATAGCACAAATTGACTAAAACTTGATGGTGGCAGATAATAGAGGTGCTGATAAAACATGCCTAAACATATACTGTACTTGGACCAAGCATCTTATAGATGCTTTTTATTGTTAAATGAAAGACAATAATACATTACGTTTTTTTCTTTTCATTTTGTTTATAACTACCCTTATGACCAACCTAAATATACACAGTGGTCACTGATGATGGAATGGGGTAGCTGGTTGGCTTCCTGGTTAGCTTCCTCACAGTGCTGTCTCCTCATCTCCCCCGGTAAATATACCCCTCTTGTACTTGCCTTTTTCAGCTGCACTCTTGTCAGCATATTTTTCTCTCCAAGCTTACCAGACCTGTGAGAGGTGGGTGGCTTTAAAGCCCCAGCTTTAGACAACTTCACTGACAGCTGCAGCAAACAAGCTTGGGGTCATTGTTTACAGCAGTGTTTCCCAAGCTCGGTCCTGGAGACCCCCTGTTGCTGCAGGTTTTTGTTCCAACCAGTTTCTGTTTTTAATTGGACTCCTAGGCTAATTAAGTGAACTGATATTTCCCAGGTTCTGTGTTTAGGAAACAATATAGAAATTAGAAAACTAAGTTTGCTAAAAAGAAAAAAAAATATTAAAATGTACCAAGCAGTTATATAGGAATAATGTATTTTATTTTCTTTTTAACAGTATTTTCATCTTGATTTTCATTCTACTTTTCTAGGTCTTCTAATTATTTAATTAATCCATTATTTACTAATAAGTGGGCCTGACTCTAAAGTAGTTTTGATTTTTCAGTGTTTTTTGCCTGGGTGTCTGATCTGTTTGTTTTAAATTGTCATTATTAAGATACAATGAAGGGGGAAAAACTGCACAGAGAAATGGCAAAGTATAATGAAATCAACAAAAGAGAGTTAAGCATTTAAATCTAGAGCAATAACAGAAATATTTCTAAATGTCTTATAAATGAACAATCATGCTGCTATGCTTTTCTGAATGCAGAATAAAGAAAAATAATACCAGCTAATTAAATGAGATCAGTGTTATCAGGTATTGTCACTGATTAGGAATCTGGTTGGAACAAAAACCTGCAGCCACAGGGGGTCCCCAAGACCAAGTTTGGGAAACACTGGTTTACAAAGTAGAAGCTCCCTCTGGTGGTCTCAGGTATAACTGCATCTTTTAGAATTCTGTAGTATTCAAAGACACTGGCTCTTCCTGAAGTCTGCTTTTGCCAGTGACTGAGAAGTCTTTATATAAAGTAAGGGACCCTGCACAGTTCTATAACAGGGAACTTCAGTGGTGTTAGCAGATTTTTTCATGCCATTACTCTTCTGGGATAACTGTCTTAACATTTTTGTCAGGAGTCGTGCCCCCATTTGGCAACTTATTTTAGGCTCTCTCATGATAGTACATCATTCTTTTGCCAGAGTCATTTGTTTTCCCACCATTATGACTAGGTACTATTTCCTCTGGTTAACACATAGCTTAAAGCTTACCTTCCTTTCATAGTGGCTACACGTTCATGTGGGCTATCCTTATGCTCAGCAGCTCTTTTAATTCTTGCTTTTTCTTTTTTCCTCCTCAATTCAGTCTGAAAAACACCATCCTGTTTTGCTCAGCCTCCTTTGCAGTGAGCTTGGAATTGAGGTGGACTCTATATTGGATTTTGAATTGTGCCTCTGTGACACCCAGCCTGCGGTAAGAGAGCCACTTTGGGGTGGCAGGAAACACAGTATGACTTTAGATTTCTTATTTCAGATCATAATTCACAAGCATTTTTCTTGGAACCATCTGGAATTATTGTTTTTTTGTGTGTGTGTGTGTGGGTGTGGACAAATTCCAAAGATAAGCAGCATTTCCGTATACAGCCTGTAATGTTAAATACACATTGTCACTCTGTAGTTTGAGATAAAGAACTGAGCCTGATCATGGTAAATGTTATAAAATACTAAGCACAGAGATTTACAGGGTCATTATTGTCATATGAACAAAGTATGCAATTCTTGTTTGTATGTGCTCACCAACATGCAACATGTCACATTTTGGACTCCTAAAAGTTAAATTTGGTATTTTTTTCAAATAATGACTAGGGGGCTCTGCCCTCTCCTTGCTTTGCTTGCCAACCCCCGTGTGAGCCCTACGCACTAATCATTTCCCGGATCTGCCGCTTGCGATGAATCGTGCTGTGCTTTTGGATAAACACGAATATCAACTCTGTCTTTCATATCTCCGTCTTTCAAAACTATTATTGCTGACAATTCGTCACATGTTGGTTTATTACATATATGAACGTAATCTTTCTCCAGCTTTTTCAGATAAATGTCGTGTAAAGTGCGATACTTTTGGACGTGTGGTTTTGTATCCATTATTGGCTGTAGAATTTCTAATACGTCTGATTGTTTAACTCTTTTGATTCTATGTTGCATCGCTTCTTCGTTATCATAAATATAAATCTGACCGAACTGTGGTTTCTTTGAAATTAAACTTGTAGTAGCTCTGTCACATCACCTCCATGTCCATATATTTGATCTCTTTTCGCTGTTCCGTTATTTCACCAAGTAATAATTTCCGTTTTTTTGCACAAATGTGATCTTTACTGTTAGTTTTTTAAAACTTTCGAATTTTAGTACTTTCATAATCTCTAACCTGCTCTGCATGTGTATTGCGCCAACATTTTTGAACCTCTTTACGATGTTCTACTTTGTCTTCTACTTTTTGTCTTTTCTTCTTCTACTGTTTGTCTTTTATTTCCACCCCCGCTTGGACCTGTTAGGTTTTCAGTACATCTCTTGGGACAAAGTCTCGTCTTGTAGGACGTGAAGTTATACACAATACAATACAATTTATTTTTGTATAGTCCAAAATCACACAAGAAGTGCCGCAATGGGCATTAACAGGCCCTGCCTCTTGACAGCCCCCCAGCCTTGACTCTCTAAGAAGACAAGGAAAAACTCCCAAAAAACCCTTGTAGGGAAAAAATGGAAGAAACCTTGAGAAAGGCAGTTCAAAGAGAGACCCCTTTCCAGGTAGGTTGGGCATGCAGTAGATGTCAAAAGAAGGGGGTCAATACAATACAATACAATACACAGAACAGAACAAATCCTCAATACAGTATAAAAATAATAATTTTACAAGTACGGAGCAGAATTTAACAGTAGGTCATATCACATAATATGAATTGGAATTTGTTCCAATTATCTCTCTGAAAATGTTTGGTCTCTCTGAAAAAGGCTTGTCTTGTCCCAAGATTTTTTTATATAATAGAGAGGTATACATTAATTTGCCTCTGGAAACTGTTTTTAAGTGAAACATTTTTTTGCCTGTTTACAGTTTAAAACATTGACCATGGGAGACTAGTCCAAACAGGAAACCATAAAACTTTCAAAATACATTAACAGATACCTTTTACTTTTTAATGAGTCCTGTTTGTGAAAATCAAAGGAAATTAAGAGTAGTAAATGTTTTTCTCAGATTCTTGGTACTACTTTTCCTTGAGGTGAGCATATGTTTCTGTTCGCCTGTCCATATGCAGCCTCTGCTGTAGGTGGAGTTAGGTAAAATATCACAGACTTATACATACATACTTAAGCGAAGCTGTTTAGTGCAAGGTTGCCTTTTCACTTCTTCATAGTCCAGTGTATTGCAGGTATAAAACGACAGCTTCTTCATTAAAAATCTGAGAAACGTCTTATCCTTGGCACTTGAATCATTGTCAATAGAACAGTGGCAATTAGAAGCATTTACAAAACAAGCTATATGAAATCACAGTGCTGGGAGGGAAAGTGAAAGGTTGCAATGGAGGCAGTGAAGCAGAGCAGATACAATTTTAAACCATAAGAACAGTAATAATATTTTTTGAAAGTGCATAAAATAATGCATTATGAACACAGTTTCCCATGGCAAATTTAATGTATGCCATGATACTGGGGGGAAAAAAATCTTCAGCTTGAAAAATACCAAACTTATCCTTTAATAGGACATACATGGTATTTTTTGCTTGATTTCTTATTTTGAGAGTAATTCATTTGGGTGTTTTTTTTTTCTTCAAATGCATTTGATGTTTTGGTATGTAAGGAAAGCTAGCAAAGTTTTCCTGTATTCTTGACAAATTCCAGTCTCTACTTGTACAACAATAATAATAAACAGTGTGTCAGAGAAGCTGACATATACTAGAACTGCTCGTCAGATTAATGGGCTGTCGTGTATTTTTAAGTTTCTACTCTGTTGTGCTTTAAAGCAGTTTGTTGTGGTTGGTCATCTAGTTCTGTCATATGTTTTGTGAAGTACTTGGGACAACACAAAACAAAGATTTGGGAATTTGCCCCGTATATTGTCGTTGAGTAGGCAATAGCAACTGATACTGGTCTTTCTGTAAAATGATAAGACAAGTGAATATGGCAAACAGGTCGGCTTTATACAAAATGGCAGGAAATGACAAGATGGTGACGGTATGGTCAGGAAATGACGCCATCAGGACGGGACATCCGTGATGAGTTTTGGCTTAGTCGTTTGTGGTTCTCTTTCCTGTAAAGAGGTAATGTTTGTGACCATTCCAGTCATAAGAAAAGCAGATGGAAATTAATGAAAGTCTAGCTCAATAGTGTAAAATACATTTTTATTCTAAGGTTAGATTTTTAAGAGTGTAAAGAAATTGGAAATGTTCTAAAATAAGTCACATTCTCTCCATTTAAGCCCAGAAGGAAGTTTCCAGTACTGTGTCCACCAGATGGAACCCCAAACTGTTTGAGTCACAGACTTTGATCTCTAACAGTGAGAGCAGAAACTGAGCTTTATGTGGACTTTGGCAACAGTAAAAATGCAGCAGCCTATATCTTGGAATCATTGCTACTTTGTATTTGTCTCAGCTGTTTTTTTTTCCTTCTATTTCTTATCTTGTATTGTTGCTATTAGACTACACAACTTAAAATATTAAATAAATAAACTTTGTAAACGGGTTACACCAGTTGCTGTTTACTGATATAATTTACCATGCGCTCATATGCCAGTGCTATCATCCCAGCAAATTCCTGTGTCATCATGATATTCATGAACAATTGCAGTAAATTTGTGTTTGTATGTATGAAAGGTGCATAACACACTTTGTTGAATTTTCAAATGAGCAGTTTTACAGAACATTAGTGCATTAGCACTTGCATAATAAGAAGGGGCCAAACTTCGCCTATTCACCCATGGAGTAAACACCAGCACTTAATCACAGATATGAATGAATGCTAAGATGGTTCTTCTGAGGCCTGTCATATTGGTGATTCTGTTCCATCTAATTTGGTGATGAAAAAGTGATTCTGTTCTTCTTGTGTAATGACTTTTTCATTTCAAAGTTTGTTGACAGCAGTTCTAATCTTAAGTAGTTTAATTTGAAGTTCTCGATTTTTAAGACATTAGGTGGTGCATTTGAAGAATTCATCTTCTCTCCTCGGTTGGACAATCTCCACAGCTGCTACTGTGCCTTACAGGTGAGACAGAAGAAGGGTATGCAGATTCCTTTCCCAGTATTTTTAAATAGTCTTTTCCCTGACTTGCTCATCCTTTACTCTTAGGCTCTGATCGAATCTTGTACTACAGAGGGTTCCCTAGCAAAAGACCCCAACATCCGAGTGGTTACCCTGTATGATAATGAGGAGGTAAGTGTATTATCTAGGAAGCTTGTCTCAGTTCATTACATTTGCTTAGGCGAAATGGATTCTAAGCGTGTTCTATTTTCCCTGGTCATTCCTTTCCTCTAGGTTGGGTCAGAAAGTGCTCAAGGTGCAATGTCATCTCTGACGGAGATAGTTCTGCGCCGCCTGGCTTGCAGCTTCAAGAACCTAGCAGCTTTTGAGGAGGCTATCCCTAAGTCTTATCTGATCAGTGCAGATATGGCTCATGCTGTGCATCCTAACTATCAGTAAGTATGTTAGGCTGCTACACTTATGTTCCATTCAATTTCAATATTTAATGTTTTTATAATAAGTAGACAAGTGAAAAATATATTCTATATAGTGCAGGAAATTCTATGTGCCACTAGAGAGATGCAAAGTACACATTAAGGGGTACAGAGTACCTGCCACACTTAGCAGAAGTGGGTAATATGTAGGTGGAACTATTCAATTCCCCTTTTGATTTAGCATTTATGTCAGGAAGCTGAATTAATTGTTGCTGCTTGATTGTGGGGAAGTTGAAAATTTACAATAGAGAATAATGTCATATGTTTCGAGTTTGAATCAGAGAGCACTGTGAAGTGTCACTATGTGAAAAGCAAAAGTGTTTTTAGCCTCTCGCTTTTCAGTATGGTAGGATATAGTTGGCAGTACATTACAACTTTCTGTAAGAAGTTTGTCTAGTTTATTTCTAATTTGAAAACAAAGCATTCAGCTTATACTTTATAAGATATCACACATATGTGCAAACCATTAAAGCACACTTACATTTCTCTTATGGAGTTGGCTTACTTAGTGTCCCAAACTGTAAGCATTTTGTGGTTTTGTTGAGTGTCCTGTTATGTAGGCAGTGAAGCTAACAGAATGCTGTACTCTGCAAACTTGTAAGGTTGGGGACCATGCCATTCTTAAATTGTGATCCAACAAACAAAACTCCTACCCTCTAATCCTTGCATAATAATATTGAATTGGAATCTTGCTCCTTTTTCACTTTAAGCAGCAAAACAAAAATTAGAACAGTGGTTCCAAACTTGTATGTGTGGGAATATAGTACTGTTCATTTTTAATATAGTATAATGTAGAATATAATGTGCATCAATTTCTAGGCTTACAATTGTTCAAGTGTATTAACCTATTTGAATATAAATCCTAGCGTCATTGAACAAGCCATTATTTCCACAGTTCAGAACACTTTGTTTAATTATTCAAATAAATGTAACTCATTTGCATGGACATATGTAAACATGTTCATGCCGCTGCTATCTACTGAGCATTCTGGTGCAAATCCCTGAATGGCCTTGCTCCATGTGAATTCATCTCCATGTTGTTTTTTTTCTGTAAGTATGCAGTTTTTTCTCCCATGTCCAGAGGCATCTGTACATTGGCCCTGCATAAGTGAGTGTGCCCTTTAAATTAACTAGTGTTGAACTGGGGTAGCTGTGTCCAGTGCATCTATGACAAGCTTCAGTTTCCTATGAATTTAACAATGTATTAAGCAAGTTTAGTATATGGACGGATTATAAACAATATTATATTTTCATTAGTTTTATTGTGAAAGCAACAATATACACTGAAATTGTGTGCAGATCATATCCTTAGTTCTGTGCATTGAGTTTACAGACTAAAATTCCAATTTATATTGCTTAGAAAGCATTGTTGTTTTAATTTATACTAAAAATTGGGGACCTTGATGCATTTCCAATTTCATCAGTGTCTTCATTGATGTTATGTACTTTTCACTTGTCCATATAGGTTTTCATCTCTTATACCAGTGACATGCATGTTTAGTATATTGACTGATTCTAATAAGGTGTGTAAATCACCTTTAAAATGGACAGCCATGTGCTTGATGCTGCTAGGGTAGACTCCTTTTGATGTGATTTTCTTTGCAGATACTTCTTATTTAAAGAGAGAACAAATTAATGCGAATAGAATATCATTTTGAAACATATGATTTAAGGTTCATGGGGCCTAGAGTCAATCCAGGCAGCATTTGGTGGTGTATGAACCAGCTCTGTGTTGGGTTGCCAGACCAATGCACAACTCACTCACATGCCCAGCCATGCTAACTTTTACAAAGGGCCAATTTGGAATTGCTGGTTCACATAACCTGAATGTCTTTTGGACCATTAATGGAAAACTGGAGTACTCATTGGAAAACCCATGCAGACAGAATGTGCAAACTCCATGTGGGCATAGAACTGGTACAGGGTGCAAGTACTATGGATGGCAGTGCTTATCATTGCATTATTATGTTGCCCCCTGAGTAGAAGTAGTTTTCAATAAACTGAAGTAAAGAAGAAAACACAAAAATAGAATTTATACTGTATAGTCCTGTATATGGAAATGTAACAAAAGTCAACATTTTTTTGATTATATAAATCACACAATGTGATGTGTTTTTACACTACAGAAGGTTACTAATGAAATAATAGAGGATTTGGTCTTCAAGAAACTTTAGCAAAAACTGTGACACACAGGGTACATGACTTTGAGGAAATCTTATTTCAGATTTGAAGACTGAGAAGATCATGAAAATATGTGTAGACCCAAATGGTACCACCCTTACTACCCTTCTTTCTTAGAGTACTGTTGCTAAACTTGCTGGTTTGGGCTTTGATGCAGTGAGACAATACAAGGGAGAATATCTTGTGACCAGGGGCCTCATGTATAAATGGTGCGTACGCACAAAAATGTTGCGTAAGAACATTTCCACGTTCAAATCGCAATGTATAAAACCTAAACTTGGCGTAAAGCCACACACATTTCCACGGTAGCTCATACCCTGTCGTATGCAAGTTCTCTGCTCGGTTTTGCAGACTGGCGGCACCCAGCGTCAAAGGAGTGCTACTGTTCCTGTGTGGTTTTTCTTTTCTTTTTTAGATCCACGTGCCTGACGCGACTTTATAAATACACTGAAATTAACCACATATTTTTTATTAGTTTAATGCCTCTAACTGTAATTAACCTGTAACAATATAATGGTCCACAGAATGGTCAAACTATTCCAAATACCATAACTGCTTTAGCGTTGTTACTCTCACTGCACCTCAGATCCCACATCGGATCATCTTTTTCCATTTTACTCTCACTGCACCACTCAGAGTTTTTATACAGTGCATCCGGAAAGTATTCACAGCGCATCACTTTTTCCACATTTTGTTATGTTACAGCCTTATTCCAAAATGGATTAAATTCATTTTTTTCCTCAGAATTCTACACACAACACCCCATAATGACATGAAAAAAGTTTACTTGAGGTTTTTGCAAATTTATTAAAAATAAAAAAATTGAGAAAGCACATGTACATGTATTCACAGGAAGCTCAAAATTGAGCTCAGGTGCATCCTGTTTCCCCTGATCATCCTTGAGATATTTCTGCAGCTTAATTGGAGTCCACTTGTGGTAAATTCAGTTGATTGGACATGATTTGGAAAGGCACACACCTGTCTATATAAGGTCCCACAGTTGCCAGTTCATGTCAGAGCACAAACCAAGCATGAAGTCAAAGTAATTGTCTGTAGACCTCTGAGACAGGATTGTCTCGAGGCACAAATCTGGAGAAGGTTACAGAAAAATTTCTGCTGCTTTGAAGGTCCCAATGAGCACAGTGGCCTCCATCATGCGTAAGTGGAAGAAGTTCGAAACCACCAGGACTCTTCCTAGAGCTGGCCGGCCATCTAAACTGAGCAATCAGGGGAAAAGAGCCTTAGTCAGGGAGGTGACCAAGAACCCGATGGTCACTCTGTCAGAGCTCCAGAGGTCCTCTGTGGAGAGAGGAGAACCTTCCAGAAGGACAACCATCACTGCAGCAATCCACCAATCAGGCCTGTATGGTAGAGTGGCCAGATGGAAGCCACTCCTTAGTAAAAGGCACTTGGCAGCCCGTCTGGAGTTTGCCAAAAGGCACCTGAAGGACTCTCAGACCATGAGAAACTAAATTCTCTGGTCTGATGAGACAAAGATTGAACTCTTTGGTGTGAATGCCAGGTGTCACGTTTGGAGGAAACCAGGCACCTCCACCAGGCCAATACTATCCCCACAGTGAAGCATGGTGGTGGCAGTATCATGCTGTGGGGATGTTTTTCAGTGGCAGGAACTGGGAGACTAGTCAGGATAAAGAGAAAGATGACTGCAGCAATGCACAGAGACATCCTGGATGAAAACCTGCTCCAGAGTGCTCTTGACCTCAGACTGGGGCGATGTTTCATCTTTCAGCAGGACAACGACCCTAAGCACACAGCCAAGATGTCAAAAGAGTGGCTTTAGGACAACTCTGTGAATGTCCTTGAGTGGCCCAGCCAGAGCCCAGACTTGAATCCGATTGAACATCTCTGGAGAGATCTTAAAATGGCTGTGCACCGACTATTCCCATCCAGCCTGATGGAGCTTGAGAGGTGCTGTAAAGAGGAATGGGCGAAATTGGCCAAGATAGGTGTGCCAAGCTTGTGGAATTATATTCAAAAAGACTTGAGGCTATAATTGCTGCAAAAGGTGCATCGACAAAGTATGCGTATTGAGCAAAGGCTGTGAATACTTATGTACATGTGATTTCTCAGTTTTTTTTATTTTTAATACATTTGCAAAAACCTCAAGTAAACTTTTTTTCACGTTGTCATTATGGGGTGGTGTTTGTAGAATTCTGAGGATAAAAATGAATTTAATCCATTTTGGAATAAGGCTGTAACATAACAAAATGTGGAAAAAGTGATGCGCTGTGAATACTTTCCGGATGCACTGTATCACTGTATCTGAGTGTGAATCACAGCTGTACAGCAGCTGATAGGAAAGAGAATTATCGGGATACAGCATCAAGCACACGCTGCCTCAGCCATGCTGTCTATTGAACTGCTCTCATATGACAAACACTTCAGAGCCTTTCCTGCACTGACCAGAAACAGTTTCATCCCAAGAACTATAAACGCACTCAATCAGTCCATCAAGTGCTCCTTGTAGAACTGTTTGTCCTTATTAGTGCAATCACCTCACTGTAAATTTGCGCTACAGTTATAATATTGCACAACCTGAGCCACTTTATAAAGCGCATATTTACATATGGTGGCGATATAATTTTTAAAATGAAATGCAGCAAAATATACTTATTATACAGATAAAACTTTAACTACACAGTGCCGCAGCGCTAGCAAGCTGCTGGCACTCCGTTCACGGATTGTTCCTGCCTCACGCTGTATTCTTGCTAGTGCTGATGCTGCATTGGAAGGATAGATGGATAGAATAATTAAACACGTACTACGATGATATTTCGATGTTCCTTAAAAGTTTTGAAGAATCGCCATTCTAAGCTTACAGATGGCTTAATGTCTACTACAGAGCTGATTGTGTGGCGATTGGGTATTTGGAGAAAGAAAAGTAAGGACAGGAATCGGAGGTTAGTACGTTTGAAAGAGACAGTACTGCTGCAATAAAGTATTTCATTGAAGGTAGCACATGGCGCAGCAAGCATCTTGCGTGAGACATGAACAATCACTGCACCACCGTGTTCCAATGTTTAATAACATGCTTTAACTCCTATCATCATGAAAATGATATCACGTATACATCAGTATTTTAAATTATTCAGAGAGCTGTAATACAGTATCACGAATGTAATGGATTCTGTGTCCTGTCGGAGGAAGAGAAAGCCTGGAAGCACATAGTGATTCACACACATAGAGCACATAGAAGATCAAATACAAAACGATTTTAAGATTAAGTTTATGATGTTCTACTTTAATGACAAAATAAACTATGTGATTAAAGTGGAAATTTAGAGATGAAAGTTGACATTTCATGCTTTTTCCCCACTGTGTGCCTTTTTTTTTTCTGTATCGTAATAAGCTTCTATATGACACTCTAGACGGTGGGCTACGACTCGCCTTATCACGGCGACTTTGATATCTGACAACTTATTTTTTATTTCGGGCACTGTGCGACTTTGTGAACATGAGCTTTCGAGTTTCTCCGACACTTCCTTTTGTTGTTTATACCACTGTTTAAACCAACAAATAGTACATTTTTCTTTGCCTCCACTTGGTATTCGCTGAAATTCTTCTATTTTCCCTCTTGCTTTTGCCATTGTCTTTTCACAGAACACTGAGCTTATATTGATTTACATATTCAAAGAGGCATAATTCTGGGAGGAGTTGGGGTGGGACAGCAGGCGTGTGAACGTGTCTTACTTTTCACACTGACCAGGATTTATGTAGTGGAAGAATGTGGAAGTTGGCGTACACACAGATTTATGCATCTGGATTTTTTTGTGCGTAAGCACATTTCCACTTTTGTCCGTGAACCATGTTATAGTGTAAATTCTACACATGCCGTTATACATGAGGCCCCAGGTGGTTAGGATTTTTAAATGTATTTTGTGTGAATAGATCATTTCAACTGATTGCAAGGCAAATCACATTTTTTATGCAGATCCCACAATCCTCTGAATTACCTTTTTGTGGTTATGATACTATAACACACATCACTACCAGTGAGGGCACATTTTATAGTGAAAAGATTATTGTGCATTTCTTTAGCTCCAATGCCAATGAATATTGGGAAACCAAGAAATTAGATTTTGCTGACAGCAGCCCCCCCATTATTACTTCCCCACTGTCTTCTAAAATCCATATGAATAATTTTCTTTTGGTGATGTTCACAGGCAGCTTTTATTGCTATATTTTGTCAAATAGGCCACTGTAAATTATTGATTAATAAGTGGCATCTTTTTGAATTTGCTATGCAGCTTAGTCAATGAATTGTGAGCTGTGCAGTTTAAGTAAGAGGATTAGCGATGTTTTACTTCAGATCTGTCTCTTTTAAAACACAAATCACTAGAGTTTTGGATCAAAATGAAAAGTTGACTAATTGTATAACCCTGACACAGTTGCTTGCATTGTCAATTTTTATTATTTATTTTGTCAAGAAATTTAGGATGGTTTATGCCAAATTAATCAAACAAAGTAACAAATAACCAAGCATACTCCTGTCTCTCCACACTCAGGAAAAAATAAATGTGTTAAATCTGGAAAAACATGCAAACTGAAAACTTCTTTCTTCTGTAAAATAAAACAAATAACAAAAATGGTGACTTCTTGATAAGCCTGTGTTTTACAGTAACTTCCTGTGTCACACTTCCACAATAAAGAATACACAATGCATAATGTGTAATGTGTTTAATCTCCTAATGCCAATGAGGTAACTTTCTCCTGTTAGATTAAAACTTTAAAGCTCCAGCCACACTTTTTTTTTTTATCATTTATTTATTTATCTTTTTAAGGGACAAGCACGAAGAAAACCACAGACCAATGTTCCATAAGGTAGGTAGTACACCTTGCCAAGCCCAAGGCCCTGTGCATCTACCATAGTGTGTATGTCCAATATCATACTGGGGAGAATGAAAAAGCCACTAAATTGTTTAATACAAAATAAGCCATTTATGATGTAATGTTGCGGTGGGCTGGCACCCTGCCTGGGGATTTGTTCCTGCCTTGTGCCCTGTGTTGGCTGGGATTGGCTCCAGCAGACCCCCGTGACCCTGTGTTAGAATATAGCGGGTTGGATAATGACTTGACTGACTGATGTAATGTATTTTACTAAGTGAGAATCATCTCAAAGTACTTTAGAAGTATAGCATGGAACCAATATTTACTTTTGAAGAACTGGCTGATAATATGGGTAAGGCAACATATTTGATTTTATACACTGCTTGTTTAGTCCCTACATCTTACTAACTGTAGTTAACCAGCCTGTGTTTCAGTTACAAAAAAAAAAAGATATGCAACTTATATATATGCTTGCAAGTCTCCTCAGAACAGTAACAGTGATACAATGCCAACAAAAGGACAAATAAATAAATAAACAGCATACATACAGTCCTAAGTATTATATTCTTACATACAGTTATATGCAAATAAATATTATGTGTTTGTACTGTGTATATGTATGTATATATATATATATATATATATATATATATAATATATACACATACATACATACATA
>JANRMT010062814.1:103193277-103241050 GCA_026402145.1 Polypterus bichir lapradei | reverse complement strand
TATATTTTATTATGTATATATATATATATATATATATATGTAGGAAAAAGTACAGTATTTATTATTATGACTGGCTGTTCAGTAACATTTTAGCCAGCGTGTAGAAACTGTCACTGAATCTACTACTGTGAATAGTCCTGCATACTTTGCCAGAAGGAAGAAAAGTAGCTGTACAGGATGGTCGATGTCTTTAATAAGACTATGTAACTTTCTATAGTAGTGTGAGTTATATTCTATGTGTCCTTTATAGAAGGCCATAATATTCTGTGCCTCCTTCACCACCCCTTGCAGTGCTTTACAATCTTGAGCTGAGCTTGTGTCATATCATGATGTTATGTATTTGAGGACTGTGCACTTGTAGAAGTTGGTGAAAAAAGATCATGATTTGGGCTTTCCGGAGACATTTGAAGAAGTAAAGGGAGTAAAGTGAGCTTTCATGACAATAGCTGAAATGTGTTGTAAACACTTCAGTTCATCAAGAAATTTTAAGTCTTACGATCCTCTCATAATCTTCTTCTCCTGTGCAGTGGGAGTGTGGTCTGCCTCCTGCTTCCTAAAATCTACGACCGGTCCCTTGGTTTTGCTGGCATTAAAAAGATGTGTCAAAAGGTGGACATCTTTTCTGTATGTTTTCTCATCATTGTTCGTAATCATGCCTATGGCACTGGAGTCATAAGCAAATTTAAGGAGAGAATGTGGGTTGTGCTTGGCCTGATGATCATGGATAAACAAGAAATACAGAAGTGGGGATTAGCACAATACCCTGAGGAGCACCTGTGTTGAGGATCAGCGTGGAGGATGTGATGCTGGCAATTTACACATGATGAGATCTGTTAGTTTGAAAGTCCACAATCCAGTTGTAGTGAGTGGCACCAAGTCCCAAATCAAAGAGCTTTGTAATTAGGTTTAATGATACAATAATTTTAAATGTCTGTCTCTAATTTATAAACAAGACATTGTTTGCCAGTATGGTATGATGTGCAAGGGAGGTGCATTCTGGGGGTGGTCCAGACTATTTGGAATATGTTTGTAATGTTTCTCAGCACCAGTCTCTCAAACCACTTTATCCCTATTGAAATGAGTATCACCACTCTGTAGTCATTCAGGCAGTCCACTTCGGTTTTCTTAAGCACAGAGCCACCTTGGGCAAAGACGGCAGTTTTAAATACAGGAATAATAGTAGTAGTAGTAATTATAATAAAAGTAATAAAATTGTTCATTTAGTAGGCCACTGTCCGGTATTTCATTGTTCATTTTTCCCACCCCCACACTATTTTTGCTAGCTTTAAGAAAGTTCAACAGGTTGGCTTTATTTTGGACTTATGGCTTCATTGTATATAGATCTGCTTTATAAATTTAAATTTAATTTGTTGTACTTTCAGTCTCTAAAATTTAACATCACGGCTGTCTTTAACCCTTAAGAGAAGGATGTTTGCCTTTGGTTTTTAAACTAGAAGTGTAACATATACTCTTGACCTATTACTTTCGTTCTTGAAACAGTAAAGAATATTGAATTTGGAAGGTTTACCAAGCTCCCTACCATTGTTCATGTATTTATGTGAAAAGTGGTGCAAAAATGGAGTTCAACGATTAGAATAGTGAGAACATTTTCTCACCTCTAGATTTTTACATTTTTCTGCCACTATAGGATAGGGTTATTCATTTCTGTGGTTATGGTTAGGCATTTATTTCAGATTAGATCACCAGCCTCTGCTGAACTGCTGCTAACATGCGCTTCTGCTTTTCTAGGGCCCAGTGATCAAGTTCAACAGCTGCCAACGGTATGCCACTACAGCAGTCACAGCCTCCATTATCAGGGAGATTGCCAAGATGGTTAATGTGCCTTTGCAGGTATTTCACCAGCAACATAAGTTAAACATGCTTATTTAAGATGTTGTTGTTGATATAAAACTATAATGAAATATTTTTTCTTCAAGTGAAAAATTGAAAGAGCTAAATTCTCTTCATTCACAGGAATTCATGGTGAGGAACGACAGTCCCTGTGGAACCACCATAGGCCCAATCATTTCCTCCAAATTGGGTCTACGGGTGCTTGATCTAGGTTGCCCACAGCTGGCTATGCACTCAATCCGAGAGATGTGCTGTACTTCTGGAGTGTACCAGACCATCACCCTGTTCAAGGTATGGTGGTCTTGCACGTAGTAGTTCTTGGTGGGTGATTTAAAACACACAAGCTTGATTTTTTAAAAATATTTTGCTTCAGTCTGTATATCAGTGGTTCTCAGCCTGTGGCACACATACCACTTGTGGTATGTAATGAGTTTTGGGGTGGTATTACAGTATGTGAGGGGACACACAAAAAAAATTGGGTGTGATAAGCACAAGTAAAGTTTGGTGAAGAGGGAGAGAGAAGGAGGGAAACTAAAGGTTTCCTTATTAACACATTTATCTGTTCACGGAAGGGTTTTGAAACAAAAAAAAATTACCTGATTCGTGCATGATTTCACAGCGTGACAAATCAGCTGTCAGTCTTGCTCATTTTTACTTGTAGAGTCGCACATTTGAATGAGGGAGTTGGAATGATGGCCAGATTAAAACAGCACCATACATACATTTGATAAATGAGCGGAGACTTTGTATTCATCCTCTGATTGTAAAAGACAGGGCTACAGTTGTGCATCCATCCACATATGTCCCATTCAGACCAACGTGTAATGCAATGTCGGAAGTAAATAATCTTGGAGATCCATAGTTAGAAGGACTACTAATACATAATACAAAATTGCTTAAGTCAAATTAGCAAACACTGCATTTATGTCATTTGTTATGTCTTTGAAATCAAATTAACGTTCACTGCTATAACAAATAAAATGTGCCAAACATGGTAAAAGTACGTTAACAACAACTTTTATTTATATAGCACATTTTTATACAAATGACGTAGCTCAAAGTGCTTTATATGATGAAAAAAGAGAATAGAATTAAGGAACACTAATTAACATAGAATAAAAATAATGTCCAATGGCCAGAGAGGATAGAACAAACAAAAAAAAACTCCAAATGGCTGGAGAAAAAAAAAATCTGCAGGGGTTCCAGGCCATGAGACAAATGACACATATATGGATGGAAGAGGATTAAATGGGACACAGCCTTCAGTTATGAGTAACTAGCCATCCCCCTGAGGCTCAGCCTGTGTATTACTGAAACAGGACAGTGAGAAGGGCCCCGCCCGGCTCTCTACTCGTGATGTCACTCTTCCCCCTGCCCTCAGCCCACAGCCTCTGTCTCGGATTAGCACGAATATATTGCTCCTGCAAGCGAACTATGATTCTCAATGAGACAAGTCGCAAAATCAACTGGAATGTTTAAGCAAATTATAGAAAAAAAAAAAGATCTAAATCCATTAAGTAGTTCTCTCATTTGCTAGCTAAGTGGAATTAAGGCTACACCCCGAGGCAGACACGTGACTGAGGAGGGCTCTCTCCCCCTCCCCGCAACCCGATGAGTCTCTCTCAGATTCACTCTAATAAATCAGTACTGCAAGCGAACTATGTTACTTAGCGCAATGAGAAAGTCGCAAAATCAACGGAATGTTCAAGCAAATTATAGAAAAAAATCCGATCTAAATCCGTTAAGTAGTTCTCTCGTGAAAAGAGGATAGACATACAAACGGGTCTAAAAAAGTATAAGAAATTTCATGCTTGGACCACGAAATTTTTAAAACTGTTTCTTAGCGAGCACCTATGGGCCAAAGGTAACCTACATTTCAAATTTCACGTCCCAAGTCCCCATGGTTCTGGAGATTCCGTGATGAGTGAGTCAGTGCTGTTTGGCTTTTTTATATATATATATATATATATATATATATATATATATATAGGCTAATTCAGTGGCAAATTCTGGATTAGTACACAGGCATAAATCATAACAAAGTCTGATCAGTTATGTGAGGCATCTTGAGAACAACAGTATTCTGAAATAATAATCTTAAATTGACCAGTTTAATTTATTAGTAATAATAGAGTTTATTAACAAAGGTCAATTTGAAGTCTCAACAACTCTAAAAATGGAAGGAAAGATTTGGGAAATTAAAGCTTTAAGAGTTTATGACATTTAAAATTTGAGTTAATTGACTTGTCCATTAAGCGTTATCTTTGTAAGTGTTACCAAGCTAATGTCTCCTCCATGTACTGATGCAGTTTCATAACAGCAAATGTCACAAACCTGACAAAGTGATTTTTCTGACCAACCTAATTTGAAAAGTGTGCTGTCATAAAAATAGATTTAAGGAATTTGTGTACATGAAAAAATATCCTGAATCATTTGGTATTCACTAATTTACATGGCAGTGATATAATAATGTTGTAATTGTGTATTTCAGTTAATAGAAACTGTAAATTTAGTACATGTACATTGTAAGATAAATCAAGTAGGCCACGGTGATCAAATCATTTTTTATAAACCCTAAGCTGAAGTACCCCAACGGCAATAAAATCCCTCCATTTGTTCCTGGGGGAAAATTCCCCCCTCATTTCCACTTGAAATAAAGAGGCTGAATTGTATAAGTTTTGTTAATTAAATGTTTGAAAAGTTTACCCCCTTTAATTTTTATTTATCAAATGACAGTATATGCACAATATGGTATAATGTATGATGTAAACATCATAATACATTATACATAACACTTTAAAAATTAATTAAGAAAAACACTAGGTGTACATAAGAAAGATTTTAACGCACATCACTCAAACACTGTCTGTAATACCTTTTATTGTATTGGTAATATCACCTTTAATTTTTTTTACCTAATAATAGTTCAGTATTTAACATTTTAACACCAAAACAAAATAGTAATACTTCAAAACATTTAAATTGCCTGGGTGGGGTGGTACACCAAGATAAAAATTTGAGACCCCCTGGCCTAGAGGGTTGCTAGTCTTGTCTCCTCTTTTTTTTTTTAATCAATCACTGGCACTTTAGATTTCTGTCAAGAACTTTTTCATTGAGTTTCTTGCTCACCATAATTTGTTTGCTGTCTTCCAGGGCTTTTTTGAACATTATCCAGCAGTAAGTCATTGTGTTCAGGTGGACTAGACACACAGACACTCATTGTACTGAAAACATCTTTCCCTTCTTTGAGATGACAACTATTGGCTCACGTAAACCAGCTGCCCTGAATCTCAAGCATTGATGGAGTAAACTCTTACCAGCCTGTAGGACTTTGCTTTCTACATGTTTTCCAGTTAAATCTGTTAATAAATATTTTTGATAAACCTATGGCCTTTGTTTCTTTTGCAGTTGGTACTGGTAATAGACTATGCCAAGCAGTTGATTCTTGATCCTTACAAGATAGATTTCATGTTTATTTAGTCGAATGTTATTATTTCACGATCAATGGATATTTTCATTTGCTGTGGTAAATTGAGTTCCTAAGTGAAGTGTTTATTATAAATTAAAAAAAAAAATATCATGCTTCTCTTATGGTTTAAAATGGGTCTATGAGGCCTCGGCCTAAATATAAAAATAAATGCCTTAAGACAGGGGTGTCCAACTCCAGTCCTGGTGGGCTGCAGTGGCTGCAGGTTTTCATTTTAACCATCTCCTTAATTAGTGAGCTGTTTTTGCTGCTAATTAACTTGTTTTGCCTTAGTTTTAATTGATGTGACTCAGACGCCTTAGTTGTTTCTTTTTCCTTAACGAGCAACCAAACAATAAAGAGAAACAAAACAAGCCTCCACATGACCAGCTAACCTGAAAATAAAGAACGGTGAAGGTCTGAGTCATGTTGGTCTGCTCAGGTCACCAAAGTGATGGTGGTCTTAGAAAAAACAGAAAATCTGCTGTGGTAGAATGAGAGCAACAACAAGTCATGATAATCAATAACGGCTTTAATTAACAGCAAGAATTGGCTTCTTGTTAAGAAACTGGTTGGAGTGAAATTAGCTGGAGTTTGACGTTCCAATTTAGCTGGTCATCTGTTGGCTCATTTCACATCTCATTTCTGTTTGGCTGCCATTTAATGAAGAAACAAATCAATTCAGAGGACTTAATCCTTAAAAACTGGGTTATTAAAATGATGGGAAAAGGAGTTAATTAGCAGTGAAAACTATTCACTGATTAGGAAAAGGGTTAGAATGAAAACCTGCAGCCACTGTGTTGGACACCCCTGCCTTAAGACTTACAGAATATGTCATTTCTCAAGTCAGGAATATTGTAAACTATTGATTCCATATTGTAAAACTGTGTGATCATGTCATTTTCTCAGGAAGAAAAAATATTTTTCTGAGATTCTACCAATTTAAAAGAGGTCTAGTTATACTTAACATCTCATTTTCCATCTCACCTCATGGCAACTTCTCATCCCCAATGATGATGTTTTTGGCTTGTTTCATGAAAGCTGTAGTTGTAGCTGTAACGTGGTTTTTTGTTTTTTTTACTTTCTTATTTACAGGGAAAATTCCACTCCTAATAGCCACTGTGAATGGAAACACATCCTTTTCTTGTGAAGAATAGTGGTACAAATCAGGAATGTATTATTTTCTGTTTTTTATCTGTTGTCATAAAGATACCTCATAAACATGGAAGGCATGTTTTCTGAAATCAAAACCTTTGCTGTTTCAAAGTTGACTTACTTATTAGTTCTTGCCTTAAGATTAACAGAATATGTCATTTTTCAAGCCAGGAATATTGTCAACTATTGATCCATGTCTTAACATTCCCCGTTGTAGTTTTTAGGCTTTTGTTTTCACATGAAATTGTGTGACACACTTCCATTATATTGGGGTACAGCACCAGATATACAGAATATAGGAGTGAATCCAGCTGAGTCGAGTAGCACATAAAAGGTTGACGAACGGAAAGTTAGCATAACATTTGTGTCCTAACGGTTGTTGCCTTCTATTTCAGTGTGTGTAGTGCAGAAGGAGATAGGATCATCACTAATTTGCAGACAAATCTTGGTCTGGTTGATATTTTCCCTCCGCCTGGACACTCCACTTCTCTGCCTCTGATACCCGGTTATTGCAGTAGCAGGTGTCGATGGAGTCAAGCTGTTACACACTTGTGGCAGCGCTATTGTTTTATTATTTATTTATTTTTTTGTAGTGGACCTTGGACCACTCTATCTTTTGCTAAAGCCGTGTCATGTCTTGTGCACGTATTTTAAGCAACATTCTCAGGCTTGGATAAATCCTGTTTCACCTCCATGGTCTGTCTCCAGCCATGGTTTCTCATTCACTCCTGCTACTTGACCCTTATCTCTGGCTTTCTTTTTTTCTAAGGCTCTGTAACTTGGTGTGTTTTTGTTCTGCTGTGCACAATACTTCAAGCCTGGATTTTTCATGCTTGCTGGCTACTCTGTCCTTTTCAGTCTTTTCACATGCTTATGCTCCATGACTCCTGTTTTGGTCTTCATTTGTGCGACTGTGCCACAGCTCCATAGATACTGTAGGATGTCTCCAGTGGTCTAATACTTTGTCTAGTGTCTCCTTGTGGCTATTAAAGTATTCTTTTTCACCACAGCTTGGGGTCAATCTGGTTTTCTCACTTCGCTGTTTCAGTTTAGGTTTTCTCATGCAGTATGGCTTCCAGCTCCACAGCTCAGCTCCAATCTGGTGGTCTAATTAGTTTCAGCTTCTTTGCACTTCCTTGGCTTTTCTGGTGCACTGCAGCTTAGATTTTGCATGTGATCTGACTGCTTAACTCCAGCTCATCTGTTCCCATTTTTGGTTTTTGAGTAGTCTTCAGCTGTTGAAGGCCTGTTCAGGGTCATTCCTGCTCAGGTTCTTCTCATGTGCCATTGCTCTCCGGCTTGGTTCATTTCTTTTTACGCTGTTTTAACTGCATTTTCTCATGCTTTTTGGCTAATATGCCTTGGCTCAGTGTTTCTTTTTTCATGCATTCCCACTCTGCAGTTCCATTAGGGGCCGCATGCTTTAGTTTTTTTGGTTTTTCTGTAGCCCCTGTTTTTCTTGCACTCTGGATTACAGCTTGGCTCCACTCTTTTTCTCTCTTGTTGTGCTCCAGTCTTCCTCTAAGTTTAATCAATCTCCTTTGTACCCTCCCTGAGTTCTCATAGACTCTTTCGTACATTAACTCCAGTGCCACTATGTCAGGTTTCGATTTCTAATATTCTCTGTCTAAGTTTCAGCTTAAGTTCTCTGATTTCCTTGAAATCTTTTTTATTCTGCTTTTCTTTTTAGTTTTAGCTTGTTCAGTATTTCTGGGAGAGGTTTTGTCATCACTCCCAACTCTCTTTTCTCATACAGTGGTGCTTGAAAGTTTGTGAACCCTTTAGAATTTTCTATATTTCTGCATAAATATGACCTAAAACATCATCAGATTTTCACTCAAGTCCTAAAAGTAGATACAGAGAAACTAGTTAAACAAATGAGACAAAAATATTATACTTGGTTATTTATTTATTGAGGAAAATGATCGAATATTACATATTTGTGAGTGGCAAAAGTATGTGAACTTCTAGGATTAGCAGTTAGTTTGAAGGTGAAATTAGAGTCAGGTGTTTTCAATCAATGGGATGACAATCAGGTGTGAGTGGGCACCCTGTGTTATTTAAAGAACAGGGATCTATCAAAGTCTGCTCTTCACAACACAAGTTTGTGGAAGTGTATCATGGCATGAACAAAGGAGATTTCTGAGGACCTCAGAAAAAGAGTTGTTGATGCTCATCAGGCTGGAAAAGGTTACAAAACCATCTCTAAAGAGTTTGGACTCCACCAATCCACAGTCAGACAGATTGTGTACAAATGGAGGAAATTCAAGACCATTGTTACCCTCCCCAGGAGTGGTCGACCAACAAAGATCACTCTAAGAGCAAGGCATGAAATAGTTGGCGAGGTCACAAAGGACCCCAGGGTAACTTCTAAGCAACTGAAGGCCTCTCTCACATTGGCTAATGCTAATGTTCATGAGTCCACCATCAGGAGAACACTGAACAACAATGGTGTGCATGGCAGGGTTGCAAGGAGAAAGCCACTGCTCTCCAAAAAAAATGTTTTTTGAGAACATTTTTCAAAGCACAAACATCCAACTTCATATGCAAAGAACCCTTCCCAGAATGAAATGGTGCTTTGTCAAGAAATGGTTCTTGGAAGAATTGCACAATCCAATAAAGATTCCATTATTTTTAAGAGTGCAGGCAGGGCAAACCAGTTCACCTTGCACTCCTTGGAGTGGAGTTTGTGCTACCCTTGGGACGAGGGTTTAAAGAAGAGGGCAGTATAGTGACCCCATGGTCCAGACCAGATAGGGACACACTCCTCAGATGCCTGTGCAATGCCTAAGGAGGGTAAGAATACTTGGAGAAGCCGGCTAAAAAGCAGCAGGCATGGGGGAGGCACAGATACAGCACTTGCTGACCACTTCAATTGTGTCTTTCAGCTGCTAAAGCCCATCAGTCCAGATGTGTGACCACTGGTAAGCTTCAGATGTGGACCCTGGCTTTGGGTCAGCTCATGGAGGTGGGGGAACAGTTTGGCATATGGGTTTCTTCTGACCCTGGGTGAGTGGAGTGAGGAGGATACAGGTGGCATGAAATGATAAAGCAGCTTGGATTATGTGTCACCACAGGAGCACCTGACTGGCATGTCAGAAGCAATGCTGAAGATGACAATGGTCGTTTATAGGGCCACTCACAAGCAATCGCCGTAAAGTGGCTAATTCCATTCGAAAATCTCTCACACTTTCCCAGGTTGTTACAATACATTAATTAAAAAAAAAATTTTTAGAAGTCCAGTCATGATGTTTGCTGATGACATTGTGATCTGTAGCAAGAGTAGAGAGCAGGTTGAGGACACCTGGAGAGGGGGAGATATGCTCTGGAGAGGAAAGGAATGAAGGTCAGTAGGAACAAGACAGAATACATGGGTGTGAATGAGAGGGAGGTCAGTGGAAGGGTGAGGATGCAGGGAGTAGAGTTGGTGAAGATGGATGAGTTTAAATGCTTGGGATCAACAGTACAGAGTAATGGGAATTGTGGAAGAGAGGTGAAGAAGAAAGTGCAGGCAGGGTGGAATGGGTGGAGAAGAGTGACAGGAGTAATTTGTGACAGACGGGTATCAGCAAGAGTGAAAGGGAAGGTCTACAAGACAGTAGTGAGACCAGCTATGTTATATGGGTTGGTGATGGTGGCACTGACCAGAAAGCAGGAGACAGAGCTGGAGGTGGCAGAGTTAAAGATGCTAAGATTTGCATTGGGTGTGACAAGGATGGATAGGATTAGAAATGAGTACATTAGTGGGTCAGCTCAGGCTGGACGGTTGAGAGACAAAGTCAAAGAGGTGAGATTGCATTGGTCTGGACAGGTGCAGAGGAGAGATGTTGGGTATATTGGGAGAAGGATGTTAAGGATAGAGCTGCCAGGGAAGAGGAAATGAGGAAGGCCTAAGAGAAGGTTTATGGATGTGGTGAGAGAGGACATGCAGGTGATGGGGTGTAACAGAACAAGATGCAGAGGACTGTAAGATATGGAAGAAGATGATCCGCTGTGGCAACCCCTAACGGAAGCAGCCAAAAGAAGAAGTTTGAATGATTTTTGTTAACACTAATTTAAATACACATACAAATGGTGAAGATAAGCTAACTGCCTACCTTTTGGTGATACATAAACCCATTGCAAGGCAATTCTGAACAGTATATAACAACAAACATATGGATTACCGTTTTGCAATTCCTTCCAAGTATGTGCATGCATACTTGATACGTGCATTTCCAGTCTCCGAGAAGCCAACTGATTCTGTCCTCAATTAGATTATTTGATATTCTAACCACATACTGTTTACCTGCTGTATCAATGAAGCGCAAAGCTTCGCACCTTACCGGCTGTAACAGATGTTCGAACTTTTAATAGTGATTGAGTTTGTGACTCGTGGATATCAAACACCTTCATCGTCTGCTCGATCTTTTGACACTTGGCAGCACTGTGGCTGTAGATTTTCCAGCATACTTAGTAGTAGCATCGGTAACAAACCACTGCTAAAGTGAACACAGTTAGCGGCAGGGTTTTCACTCGCCTTTGGAGCGTCATCGAAATTTTCAGGGTCGACATCAGACCCTGGAACGTTTTGCAGTTCTGCTTATATCCTTTCGCTAATAAAACCTAAAAGGGGATATTATTCAAACCTATCTAGTCACGTTCACATTTCCCTCCAATGAATCCTACCTCTAGTAATAAATTCATTGTTACTAGTTGATAGTCTCTCCCAAATGTCGTGTGTTTTGAGTGGCTCTGACTGGTAACATTTAAAGTTAATCTTATTTTCTAAACTTCGTTACTCAGATGTATCCTGTATAATCACCATCAGAGATGTATATATTCCCGTTTAAGCTACAATTCTTCCTCCATATATTCCAAATAATTTTAACAGTTTAACTGTTAAATCACAGTGATAAAGTTAACACTGGTGATTTTGCCATTTAAGTTTATAATCTTATATTTTAATAAACTATGTAGTTTAAGTTAATTTTCCTTTGAGAAAAAAATGAGAATGGGTGGGGTGGGCGCTATAGTGGCGCCACGGCTGCTCCACACGTTCTTGCGATTTCCTGCCACTCCAATGCTCCACCTCACGCTTTGTACGTTCTCTTTAGCAGCTCTTCCACGAGCTTGGCCCTGCCCCGCTGGTTAAATTCGCGCATGCCCGAGGCTTTCTCTCTCTCTCTCTCTCTCTCTCTCTCATACTCACTCCACCTCCGCAGCGAAGGTTCTTCCATCCCGGGCTTTTTTTTAAGTTGTGGTCCTTTATTTCCAGTCCGTGTTTTCACTCCCGCTCCCATTTCAGTTTCTCGGCCAGCCGCCGCGGTAGCGCACTTGTGCACCTGCCAGGATTCCGACTCTCCAGCATCAGAACGGTTGTACGCGAAGATGAAGGCGTGAGTGGCGGGCGGAGAGATTCATGAACATGGGGCACGCACGCCTGTGGACGGGCTTCTGCGTGTTAGCCCTACTCGGCCATTTGGGCAGCACCGGCAGCAGATATGGTAAGAAATAATAACGATAATAATAATAATAATAATAAAGCAGGAGCCTGCAGGGCGGATGAAGGGGCGCCTACTGGGGACCGTATGTCACCGAACCGCAGCAAGTGGCAGGGCTGTAAAAGGGCCGGAGTCTGGGGATGTGCCCCAGCGCAGATGGGAATCTGCACAGACAGACATTACCAATTCTGTTCAGTTTACAATCCACCTTTTGCGTGACCCGTGTGCATCCGTGCTGATTGGTAGCGCAACTCTTTAGCGTAGACATTCACTGACTGTCTCCTTGGTGACTTTATTGAATGAGAGCAGGGCATTAAGTGATGAAAGGCAGAAGATGCTGGTGGGCCTGACCCACAGTACCTGCTACCCAGTGTTGTCCCATCAATCCCCCATAATCAGGTGCCACTGACTGAAGTAGCTTAGGTGATGTGACCCTGCCAGCTTTGGTGAAGTACACAACAGATGGCTTTTGTGACACCTGCATGCTTCCCAGCCCTACTCCTCCCCTTGTTCCTTTACACCGGTTTCTACACCTGGGATACTTTTCTGTTCAGAGCAAAAACAAACTCTGAATCCCTTGTATGTTAAGTCAGTTGTGCCAACTTTTGATGGTGCCAAGGATCAAAGATGGCTTGTGTGAATTTTGGAACACATGGGCTATGAGTTCACTTACTTTGAAGATGATGCTGCATTTCTAATCAGTATTTTAAGTGAACAGAGAGAGATAACTTGCTTTCTTAATCTGACAAATGTAATTGCATGACTGACCTGTCCTGTTATCACCAAAACTCATATTCCATTTCAGGGTGGTGGGGAGGAGAAACTATCCTGTTTTCGCTATCTGCCAACCGTTGGGTACGCTGTGTTATTCCAGTGGCCCGTTACTGTCTAAAATTATGTGTAAGTGGAGTGTGATCTGGAAGCTACTTGAAGCTGAGCATCAGTGCGCGAATTAAGGTGACTAGTGTGGAGAGATGTTATCCGTACACCCTTCACAGTATAGCTAGCTCCTAATGACTGTGTTCATATTGGATTTTCTGTTTTACTGAAGGTAAATGGAGCAGAAGGGTTCTGTTAGGTTATACTTGGGCAGCACTGGACATTCAATTTCTTATAACCTGGCAATTTATTATTGCTCTTCTTGCTCTAAACCTCAAACTGCTGCTGCCATAGGGACATAAACCCTGGATTTTTATCTCTTCCATGTAGGGCAGAGCCTGTTTTGTTGTGCCATCTATAATCATTTATGTTTTGAATGTCATGAGGTTGACCTGTAAAGTAACTCACTACACGGCGCTTTCTAGGGCTGGACAGGTTAAGAGTATGGATTTCAGAAAGTAGCACATTTAAGCAACATTGACTGTACCATTTTGGTTCACTATATTCAACTGTTGTCCTGCCATGCGATGCGTGGGGTATGAACATAAACCCCTGGAATGAAAATTTCTTTTCTTTATCTAAGTTAGAATATACAGTACATGTTTGTGGTGAATGTTTGAACATGTGCATTGGTGGCTAAGTTAATTGTCCACTTTACCTCTGTCTAGTGGTCCGGTTGTGGCCTTTGTGCAACCACCCTGCTCATTATACTGTACAGAAACTCATGCTTATTCATTACATTAGTTAATGGAAAACATTCTGTTTATATTCTTTTGATTAATGTACAATGGGATGGTGGATAGCACTCCTGCCACATACAGCTCTTGAGTCCTTCGGTCACTGTCTCTGTGTCATTTGAATGTTCTCCACAGGTATTTCTGGGTGCTTTTTCATTGTGCTCCAGTTTTTTCCTGTGTGTTAATTTAATTGATATCTCTAAATCTGCCTAGTAGGAGTGAATGTGCTGGCAGTAAGCTGCCATCTCCTTCAGATCTGATTCCTGCCCTGTCTTTTCAGCGTAGTGTATTTCAATAAGATGGTTTGGAAAATAAATGACTAAATTAATGCAACAATTTATGTTGAAATATATTTAAAATTTTAGTACTGAATTGCAAAGTTAAAAAAAAAATATATAGTGTTGAAGATATTTTGGTGTTTTTAAAAATTTCCCCTAACATATACTCGAATGCGTCTTTCTTTACGATTAGATCTAAATGCTGTATTTCATTGTATTTAAGATGCCGTAGCAGGCAGAGTGACGCAAGCTGGTTTTGAGTGAAGGCCATCGGCTTCTCCTCGCTTGTCAGGCTTGTGCAGTGCCAGTCTTTGCTTTCTTGCGTATGTTTGATCACGGCTGACAACAGAGAGGGGAAGGGAGAGCGGCAGAGAGAAGACAGAGAGTGTGTGTGTGTGTGTGTGTGTGTGTAATGGACCTGGATGGCCTTGACTGGAGGTCTGGACTAAAGTGGTCCTGGGGTACTGCTCAGAAGGACAGCTTCTCATTCTATATAGGTCTTTTTTTTTGTATTTTTAGTTGTGGTTAATACTGTAAACCTGTGCTCTGACATGAAAGGTGCTATATGACCTGTTAAGCATTGGCCTAAACAAGGGAGGAAAACTAGTTTGATTTCTTTGTATCCACAGTGTGAGGACATAACGTTCCATTTTCATTGCCAGCTTTGTATTGCCCTGGTGGCATTGTGTTCAGAGTCGCTTTGTAGTTTTGCCTGAACAAGATGCTGAGACCTCTTTGGTGGAGGATCAGAAGCTAATATTCTGCACTCTGCTCACCTCACTGGAGTGCACTGCCTCTGGTTTTGTGAAAACATCAGTGGCTTGCTTTGGGTCTTTCTTCCTTGAAGCCTTGAAACACCCAGAGGTGGGCTCCCCTTGCAACTAAGGCATTTGTTTCTGGTGTTTACCAATAAAACACATAGACAAATGGCTGAATCCTGCATTATGCTATAACTGTATCAGAACAAGTGGTTTATTTAAACTGGCACTGTGTATATCGGTAAAGAATTGTTTTTGCAAAATGATGGTGGATCATCATTTTGAACACATTGGCTCTGATCACCATGTAACAGTGTGTGAATATTTCTTCCAGAAGGTGTCGAATGATTGAGGGTTGTGATCAGATGGCTAGGCACATACTGGCAGAACTGAAGCAGAGTGTCTTAGCGGCTGTGGCTTTGAAATTTAAACCACAAGTTGTCAGCTCCGTCACCACCCTTCGCTTACTATGTGTGGCCCAGAATAAGTCATTTAACCCACTTGATAAAAAAAACAAAAAAAAAAAACTTGCAGCTATACTGTATCTCTGTATTTGGAAAGCAAATTATAGCAAGATTTTATATAAAATAAGGATATACAGTATATTTGAATGGGCTTCTGTCCACATTCTGCAGCAATATGGAAAGAAATTCTTTGTGTTAAGCTGAATTGTACTCAATCTGTACAAGATCAAGTGCCATGCTTTCCAACATCATTTGGTTCAAAAATGTAGTTGGTCTGCCCTTTGCCAGGCTCCATAGAAGTATCACCTACAATTTTACATTTCTTCTGGAGCTTTATAAAAAAAAAGAAAAAATGAAAGCAAATGGGTTATGGGATTTGGACAGATCGTTGGTCACATACAGGCAAAGAGCCAAATGTTTATTGACTCCTGCTTGTTTGTGCTTGTGGTACTTGGGATCCTGGGTATCTGAAATCTAGAAAAATATGCAAATGAAGGTCATTTTCCAAGTTTAAAAGTTGCCTGGAAACGTTAATTAACTGTAGCCATATATTTTTATTTACAGATGGGTGAAAATTTGTTCAGTTTTACAGGAGAACTGGAGAATTGGAAACTACAGTCTTTATATTGTGCCACGGGATTCTGTTCTGGACATTGACCAGGGTAACCAAGGACGTTGCTGAACCAATCCTTTCTGTCGTCTGATTTTCCTTTAGGAGTCTCCTCATTTTTAGGTCAGGTCATCATTAGGGACCTTCATGTATTAGTCACAGACAGTCTTTATAAGACAAGGTTTCCAAATTGCTGTAACCATCTTACTTTACTTTATGGATGTTTTTTACTACTCCACAAGTCTCCCTTTTCAGTCGCAACATAAAGTTCCACTTTGTTCTCACCAGAGCGCATAATCTTCATCACTTACAGTACATGGAGTGTTTCTTTGCATAATCTATGTAGAATGTCAAAAGGCTTTTATTTAGCTGTGCCATGCTTCTTGCCATCTTGCTTTCCTGACTGTGTTGTTGGGGTAATCTTGGTCAAAGGTTAGTCTTGATACCAGTGTAGTTCTGTTAGAAGCCTGCTAGTACTCTTTCTATTACACCTGTTTTGCAGTGATGGCCAGCAATGGTTTCATTTGACCACAATGTGCCTAACAGTGACTCAAGAGAATTTTGGCACAGTCTTATTCTACTTTGTACCTTTTATTAATTTCATTCCAGACTTCCTTCTGCACCTTGTTTGTCGCCATGCTTGAATACATAGTTTGGTTCTTTATCTTTTAGTATTCACATCAGTTGAGCTATTATGTGTAGACACTGGGGAACCATTAGCAATTAGATTCATAATCAACAGCTTTTTTAACTTTAATTTACATTTTAAATATTTCATTGACCATTTTCTTTTCAGTTGAATGTACAGATTACATAAATAAGTGGGACATGATTCTATATTAGGGCTGATATTTCATAGGCAGCAGTTTGTAAAGCCTTTAATAAATCCTTGTCTACCAAATACCATTCATATTTGTGCCCTTCATACTTTTGCAGTATCCTACCTGTGTATTGAATGTGCACATTGAATTCTGAGGAACCTTTCTCTTTTTGATCTTGAGCTTGTCTGTCCAGACTCATTTATAATTGTTGGTTAATATGACATATGGCCATGGGCATGCAGACATTTCAGAGCTTCTTTTACATCCTAGATGTAGTTTGCACGTTGTCTTTGTATCAGTGTGAATCCCCCATTCCCCAGATGTGTGTGAATGAGTGCTCTGCTATGGACTAGTGTCTCACCAGATTTCATTCCTGGAGCATTGCTAAAATAGGCTGTAGCCTTTTATTACCCTGAACTGAATAGATCTTTCTTCAAGGAAGGGTGGGTGTATTGATGTTATAGCAACATAGCATTCTCAAAAATGCTGAATCTAATTCGGGTTCATTGGGTGATGGAGACTATGCCACCAGTGCTGAGCTTAAAGTAGAAAAGAACAGCCTATACAGAATGCTAGCCCATTACAGGCCCAATCACACATGCACTTCATGGGCAAATTTTGAATCGCATACATGTTTGGGATGTGAGAGGAAACTGGAGTACCTAGAGGAAAATAATATAAAGAAATGATAATTCTGTTAAATGTCAACATAAACAAAAACTCAACGGCTACAGCTAGTTGTACATGGTGTTGAAAGTGTATATTTGCGGTTTTACACAATGTGTTCATTCTTAGGGTTTGTACATATTTTCTCATGTGTAACATTTTTGTTCATGTTTAAACAATTTTCTGTTCCTTCACAATGCATATGATCTTAGTCCTTTGTTTTTTTGTCCTCATATTCATATATATTTGTAATAGCAGGGGTACCTGGTGCACTTTGGGTGGGGGCATCAACTAAATTTCAGAATGAAACATAGCCTATAGTGTTCTCCTGTACAAATGAGGAATAGCATGCACAATTTAGTGCATATAGGTTCAACATTGTGGATTTGTGTACAGGACAACCACACATTCAGATTTATAAACTACATTATAATGCTCATGTAGCACCTGATGGCATTACAGAGCTTTTCAAGCCATTGAAGGAACATGGAAATGGGGGAGAAAAACCTGTGTGACCAATGGTCAGACCAGAGGGTGTTAATGATAAATTATCTTATGGACAGGTTTACAGTTTCTGTGACCCTGGAATTGTCAGTTTGATCAGTATGTCTCATGAGGATGGTGATAATTCAGCCATATAGTTAATTTTATTAAAATTCTGAAGTCTGTATGGTTCTAGGCATCTTCAGTTTTAATTAGCAGGTTTATAGGAGTTTATTTGTAACATCTTTGCAGTTGGGGCTGTGAGGCTCCTGATAGAACTAGCTGGATCAGTAGGTCTATGGAAATCTGTTGCAGAGTTAGCCACACAGAAAGTCAGTAGCATCTTGATTCTGAACATCTGGTACTTCTCTGTAATTGTATGTCTGGCCCATAGGTCTCAGGAGTTTAATAACTTTAGCACTATATGTTGGTATGAGAGATCAGTGATAACTTAGTTTTAAAGGTTAGGCCAGCTGGATACCTGATACTGCTACTCTTGGCTAGTAGTAACATCAATATTATGGTCCTGGGTGGGGGACAAAAGGTATCATTATTTTGATCAGCAGGTCTGAGGAGGCCTATGGTACTTTTAGCTCTATGCTTCGGTCAGAAAGGGATCACTGATGTGTTCATTCTATTGTTCTGTTCTGTGAAAGATCCAGGTGTCTTCAGTCTGATAATAGATCCCAGTAAGCTGGTGATAACTTAACCCCACAGGTAAGTATGAGGGATACACCAATAATATTTGCTTAAGAAATGAGTCTCAGATGGGCCAAAGATATCTTCAAAGCTTTTGAGCAGTCATTATGGGCACTAGTATGTTTACTCCCTAAAAAATGTCTTAGGCAGGCAGGTTGGGACATTTATATCACATGTCTGTGGAAGTTATTAGTAAATGTTGTTCTGTAAAAGAAGTAAAATTCTCTAATATTCATTTTGCAGTACTAATTGTTATTTGCCTTGTCTTCTGTTCTTATTGGAGATGAGTAAATAGTTGTGTGATCTGGTGGCAGGAGCATGTCAGTGTTGGACCTGAATACTGGCTGTATTTGGAGCCAAATAAGCCACTTATGTTTGATTTCTGCCCTGTGACTCAACTTTATTATTGACCACTCCAAGTGATTCAGTGGGCTGGTACATTTTGACAATGCTTTTCGTACTCTTTCTTTCTCTCTCTCTGTGTCTTTTCTTACATCTTCATAGGAAATGAACATTGAAGACAAAAATTTCCAGTAAGCAATTGAGGTACTCCATTCATGCTCCCTGTGCTCTGTAGCAGATATACTTTACAGGCAGAGTAAGTGTAGAGCACTGTCCTCCAGGATATGGGTGCAGGTTTACTTTTGGTCCTGCTTGGGATTTTGTATACTTTATCAGTGCTGTGTGCCAAAGCTATTGACAGCAAGAAATGTCTGTCTTTTGGCTGTCCTTAAAGGGTTCGTACCGGTCAGTAATAATGAGATTTCCTAGTCATTTAGCCACAGCAGGTCATGTCTCTATAATTCACTTAGTTGTGGCTTGCCTGTCAATACTAGAGCTTGAGATACAAGGGAGAAAATTCAATTGAATTTGAAGGGATTGCTCATATGAGATGACAGTCTCAGGGTGTATACAAAGGTGTAAAAATACAACATATAACATGACATTTACAATCGCGCAAAATTAGCATACACAGATGAACACATTTTTATAGAAAAAGGCACTAAAGACTAAAAATTGGATTTAAATTTTGAGACTAACTGGAGGTCCTTTACATTGGTAACTGTGAAGTAAGATGGACTGACTTGCACATCTTTCTATCTACTCTTCTACTTACGGTTCCAAGCTCAAAATGGACACTTTTACCACTGTGTTGCACCTCATATAAGGTGTCTGTTTGCTTTATTTTATGAACTACCAGCACTTTTTGCTTCTTCCTGAAATAATACATTTAGTGCAAATTCACTCCATTGAGTCGATGAAGTCATTGTCTGCTGAAATATCTAGTGTCTCTTGAGCCTTGAGAGCTCTGTACTTTAAATTGCACTGTGAGCCTAGTGACGCAGTTCAGGGCCCCACAAAGCCTTAGTAAGTAGCTTGGGTTTCAAATGCTGGGCAAACCAGAGATATATTATAGAAGATAGTGGCCGGGCCAAGAGTAAAATAACAACATTCAGCTGACAATAATGTATGCTAGAGGCAACTTGTTGCTGAATTGCTTAAATTATTTATAAAACGTTGCCATCTGTTAAACTAAAAAGTGCAGGACTAATGTAAAACTCTGCATGTTTGAACACTTTGCTCAAGAAAAGAACTGCAGGCCTGCTCACTGCGTACCAACTATAAAAATACTGTCCTCATCACTTAAGATAGAAATACAGGCCTCCTCTCTGAAGGGTAGAAAATAGAAAAACAGGTCTCCTTGCCAAGGGGTAGAGTGCAGAAATACAGTACAGATTTTCTCTCTGAAAGGTAGAAATACAGACCCTCTTGAAGGGGTAAAGAGAAGCAGAAATTGAGTTTTTTTTGCCAAGAGAGTAGAGTTATAGGCTACAGAGTATAGAAACACATTATGTTCATAAAAGCAGGGTGAGAGGTAAGGAGTGTATAATGTAGAAATACAGGCCTTTTAATTAGAAATACAGAGTAGGAGTGATCCAGGCCTCCTCTTCGAGGACTACAAAGTAAAGAAATGTAGAGCTTTTAATGTAAAAAAATAATGAACAAATGCATGCCCTCTTACCTCAGGGGCACAGAGTAGGAAAATAGACTTCATCATGACAGATACAGAGTATAGAAATTGAGCCCTCTGTTGTGAGGGTATAACTCTGAAATACAGGTCTTCATACCAAAGAATACACGGTTAAAGAAATATGAACCTTCTTACTAAGGGTTACAAATACATAATACAGGCCTTCCTCTAGGGGGTTACAGAGAAGTAAAAATATAGTCCTCCATGTAGGGTGCACTGACTGGAAACAGAGCCCTTCTTAATTATGGGTTGCATAGTAGAAATATGCACTTCATCACTGATGGGTACAATGTGAAAATTTAAGCCTCCACACTAAAGGGTTCAGAAAAGAAAAACAGGCCTTTCATTCAGGGTTCCAGATACTAATGAATACAGTATGTATTAACAATAAAGATTCTTTGTGTAGGAGGTATATGTTTTGTCAGCTTTCAGATGTTCAGTCTTTACTCATTTCTAATATCCATTGAAGCTAATGAGTGACTTTGCCTGGGTTCAGGTCTGGCCTGTTAAGCTGATTTCTGTTCTTGCTGCTTTAAGCAAGAATACCTCTGAAGTCAGAGGAGCAGACTTGTATGGGACAGACAGTAAAAAGTATCTGTGCCTGGGTAATTAGAGTGTACGTTTGTTCTAAGCCATCTGCAGGATGTAGTTGGATTATGTCATTTAATTCAGTGTGACCCAGGAGAATGCTTCAACAATAACGGCACAGCTCTGCTCAAGTATTTCTATCAAGAAGAGGAGTGCAGAGCAAGAGAGTGGTGCTCTGTATGTGGGTTATTGGGACCCTGTTGACTTTTTGTGGCTTTGACATATTCTTTTTATGCAAATTCTACATCTGTGACATCTGTTCCATTTTGAAATCTGTTTCTGTAATGCTGACGTAGCCCACAAATCAATTGAATTTTTAGCAAACTATTATCAGTGGAATAATATAGACACCCTATTTGCACGACTTACTGGTTGACCTTCATCCCAGCATTTAATGATGAAAGGAATGTCCATCTCCAGTCCCCCCAAAAAAAGCAAAAACGCAAATGCAGTACATGAGAGAGAGAGCAGCCCACGCACTCCTGCGCTCTCAGGGGAGGACCTGAGTCAGCAGCTGACGTCTATATGCGCATCATTCTGCGGCCTGCCATTTCTCTTTTTTCTTATGCTATCAATTGAAATGATTCACAAAGCAAAATGAGTGAAGTGTCAAGAAGTGATAGGCTTACCTTGAACAGTAAGACAAAAAGCAAGTCATGACTGAATTCTTTGCATTTGGAAGTTTAGAGATTTTTCAGTGCATATGCATGGCCAGGTGTAAAGGGACTGGCCACATTGGGAAACAGTCTTTTTTTTCTTTTTTGAACCAAGGCAAAACAGATAAAACTGCTTTGAAATCCTTTTGATAAATTAGATTAATACAGGATGGTACAGTGGTGTAGTTGTTAATACTGCTTTTCTCACTGTCTTTGTGTAATTAGACAGTCAGTGTTCCCATAGGATTTTTCAGGGTATTCTTGTTTTCTCACAAATTCTAAAAATCTGCACATTAGTTTACTTGGTGAACCTAATTTGGTCCAGTATGACTATGTGTATTTATTTGTACCCTGCCATGAGCAGGTGCCCTATCCTTTGCTAGTTCCAGTGGGGATAGACATTGTCCTCCCATAATTCATAGGTGAATTTGTAAAATTAATGTATGTGAAACATTTTGAGCATTTGTGATATGATTAGTAGGTATTGAGTATTCTCAAAATATGTACTGTATTCTGTCATCTATAATTATTTTTTAAAACATATGAACTGACACATGGTATACTGACTGCTGGTAATACAGTGAAGTTATTAGCTTTTGTGACAGCAGCAATGCCCTTTTAGAAATCTTTTTCCTAGTTGGACTTACAAGATAAGGCATGAATTAAAGAATTGTTTTTATAAATTGATTTCTTCATGCTCTCCTTATGTAGTAAATATATAAACTGAATCTCAGTTCTTCCTATAAAAGTTATGAGTAGCTAATCAGGTGAACCGTGCTCCCTGTCAAACTTTTCAAATTGGAAAGGTACATGGCGAGTAGTGAGCATACAGTATACATTCAGTTAGGACTTAGGTGTCAGCTAACATTCTTCTCCATAGCAAGTGATCCTGACATATGTCTCCTGCAACTTTTCATGTAATATTCATCTTTTCCAGCTCTTTATTAACCATGTGGTCCCATCCTAGTTCTCGTTAACTTTGTTTTCTCTTCTTTCAGCTGCCATTTTTTAAGTGTGTTCACATATAATGCAAAAAATGTCTGCTGTTGACATCATGTCTGTCTGTCTGCCTTTTATCATGAAACAGCTTGCTCTCCACAGTGGGTCAATGAATGTTACATTTTCATTGAGATATCTTGAATAGTGCATGCTCTATAATATTTTTAAATTGCAAAAATTCTCATAGGAACATATTGCAAATTTTCAAACTTGTCAGTCTTAAAACAGGCAAAGATTATGTACAACTTCAATTGTAGATTGGTTTACTGTTTTAAACTTACCTTGAGAGAGGTAGCTGCAACTTGTATATTTTCCTCTTTTGCTTATCTGATATACATTCCTGATGCACAACAGGTCCTTATCCTAACAGGGGATAGTAAAGTGCCTGGAGGGTCACATGCATGGTTGGAAGCTTGGAGTTACATCAATGGTTTGTGCTTGATGTTGCCTGTAAAAGCAGCTGAAGCAGCTTATGTGAACGTCTGTCACAATAGCTCATTTCACCCACCACTTGAAATTGTACCAGGTAAATTACATGGTCTTCATGGCTGTATAAATAAGAGATGCAAGCAACTAGCTTTATCCAAAAATGAATGGAAGAGGAAACAAGCTTCGTAATCATGGTTTTGTGACTTTGTAGGCTTGCAGTGAATGAACACATACTCACTATTTATGTTACATTAAAAGCAACCTCACTGCTGCATTATCTGCACATTATAAAGGATTCAGTATTTCTTTGACAGTATAATTCATAGGTTCTTAAACTGTGTGTTGTGCTGTCTGAATTTGGGTTGCGTAGGGTCGTGATTCACAATTGTACTCAATCGGAAAGGGTTGGTTTGCAGAGTGACTTGTGATGAGTTGCCTCAAGCAGTTTAAGCAAATAGAATTGCTCCACTATGACCTGCATCGACGATTCTCTAAGACGGATGGGCATGATCATTGGTGGCGATTATCCAATACGGGATGACTGTCGGAGGCAATCCGGGGTCTTGAAGACACAAAAAAATGCAAAATTGCATCACAAGAAAAAACAGGATGCTACAGTGACTTCATGTACATTACACACTACCAACAAATAACAAAAGTACATCAATTAATGCAATTGTTACATTTCTTGACAGCTATTTTAGCCAGCAGAAGCCTGTTTTGCCTTAATTTTAATTACACCTTTATAAAGTGCTGTAAAAACATTTAATGGATGTACTCTATTAACACATAGCATTACATTCTATTCTCTTTGTAATTTTTGAATATGACTTATTGTTATTAAAATATTGAATAAACAGACATACAGGTATGATAACTGATTTATTGATAAAGTAACTAAACAAAAATTAAAAATGCTTAAACGTTAGAATAGTTAAGTCCCTGAACTCATCTGAATGTTACACCATGTGTATATTTTCTAACTTGTTTTTCCTTTTTGTTGTCCAAACTAAACTAGCTCTTTCTGTTTTAGAATGTCTAAGACCAGTGGTGGTTGAATCATTTGTTGATTTAACCTGGCATTGTCAACATGCCATTTTATACAGCAAATTTTTTTCAAGCAGTCAAAAACATGTACTTGCTTTATTGAGAATCTCTTCATATCCTATGTTTCTGCTCTATATGTTACAATTGAGATTCTATTCTGTTCTACAGGCTCAATTTTGCTTGAAGATGGATCATTTTATGCTTCACAATGTTTTGTAACTTTATGAACGCACCAGTGGCTTTCCCAGTATTGCATATACTATTTGATATGTGTTGCCACCATCTTGAATGTTACAGCCCAAATAACTTTAGGCTCAGCAGTACTGTTGACTGATTTCCTGGGATTTTCAGCTACCATTATCCTTGTGTTACTGTATGTCTATTTATGGTGAGATACTGTTTGTCTGCTTCACACAGCAGGTTATTTAACTCTGCTCCATATGTATGTTACCTTTAGTTATAAAAATGTCATTGGCATAATCTAGATCTGTTAGTTTTGAATCTTTACACATTCTTTCCCAAATTTGCTCAGCATCATGTTTCACTTCTCAGTCTATGACAAGAGAAAAGAGTAATGTGGAGAGAACACATCCTTGTCTCACATCATTTAATATTTTGGACCAGAGTGACAGTCTGCCTTCCCTTTAATGCAATTCTGTGATCCTTTATACAGGTCTTATATTCCCTCAGTCATTCGATGTGGAACAAACCATTTGTCAGACTACTGGTCTGTGCAGGCCATGAACGCATTTCTTGAAGTATGCAAAACTAATAGTTGATGTAACTCCAATGCTTTCTTAAATCATTTCTAACATTTAGATGTGGTCAATGCTGTTTTGGCTTACTCTGAAGTATACTTCCTACTCATGTAAATTCCTGTACTAAGGCTGCAGTCATTATTCTAAGCAACATTATACAGTAAAGTTTTGTTGGCACAGACAAAACTTTTATTCCCTCTGATCTCTTTACAATGTCTAATTTCACTTCCATCGTGATGGCTTTCCTCTTCTTCAAAGCACTACCATCTGAAGGCTCTGACTTTCGTTTAGGAGCCATGATAAGGGCCACAAAGTCGCCAAACAAAGCCACACAAACAGAACACTTCCTCCGCGCACAAAGAAACTAGTTTGCCAACTCCCTCAATCATACACTGTGTTACTGTGTATGCTTCCGCTGCGCGCAACCAAACTAGTTTATCCACGTAGTCTATAAGTACGACACTAATGGTGTAAGCCAAAACACTCATGTCTCAATTTTTTTAAGTTTTTATGGGAGTGAGCGTTGTAAACTCGAAATGTTGTATGTCAAGACATTGTAACCTGAGGATTCCCTGTATCTTGTTTCCAATCAGATGGGCATATGCATCCAAAATGTACAGTATTCTGATGAAGAAAACCAGTTAGCCATTTGTCTATAGGACTGCTTCCCTGTTTCAATAACTCAGTGTGAATGCTGTTTTATATCTCCCAGCTGACATTCTACTCTAGAGCTTTTTCAGTGGTCATGCAACTTCTTAATCTTTAATGGGCTTTAAATAGAGGCATATATATCCAATTTTGATGTTCAATGGACATGAAGGTTCTGTACTGTTTAGTAACTGTTCAGAATGCCCCTCTATCATCTCTCGTGTCTTTAGTATTTTAATGTTAAATATTATTTTTGTCTTTAATATCTTTCCATTTGCATTTTTGCAATTCTATATGCAATTCTTTATGCAATTTTGCTTGCCATACCCCTTTGTGTCATTTGAATGCTTCTAGCATGTCTTCTGGCCACATGTTCTTCGTTTTCTATTAATATTCAATCTATTTCTGTTTGTCTCTTCATGCACTGCATTTTATATCATTGGTTTTGGATCTTTATAAAGTAATTTTAATTTTTTTCGTTCTAAACATGGTTCATTGTCTGTTTCACTTTATGGCTCTGTTCTACGAGTTTCCATTCCTTTTCAGTAATGTACTATTTTTCAGTATTTTACTGACCCAAAGTGTGGTCTCCAGCTTAATGTACTGCATCTAGGAATGTCTCCCATTTATATATAATGAGAACCATTTAACAAGACTAACTATCTGACAGTACATGCAGCCTATTTTTCATTTTAGTATTTAAAATTCAAAAAGAACTCTATTGATTACCATATTATAGGTTATTTAAACACATCCCTAACCTAAAGTCTCCTTTTTGCATTCAAGTTTATTAAAAGTATTACTATTTCGGACCTGAAGGTGAATGAAATAATTAGCAAGCTGACACTTTTTTGGCAGTAATGATGTCAATACTTAAGTGAGATTCCCTATTCCTTGCAAATGGTGGAGTCCCTGGCAGCACTTTGGACAGGGCCTTCATGATAAATTACAGAGCGTAGCTGCTGATAATAGTACATGAGAATGCTTTTAGAAATCCTGTAATTCTAATTACGGTTGTACTGTTGAATTTCAGAAAGTCTTACAGTCGTATTTCTCAATCGACTGGGTGTCCTCTTTTTTTACGCTTTTACTTTCAGCCACTTGATTGCGCCTGGCAGAAAGGTTAGTAATACTAGCATGCCACATTTCATCATGCTTCTCAAGACTTTTAACTATTTGTTGCTGCATAAATAAGCCATAGGATCCAGTACTAGATAACCAAAGTGATCATGTCCTCCTAATTTTAGCAAATTAGATAAACTGGATGAAATCCAAATGTACCTAAGTGTCTGAACAAGATTTGTGTTATGTGAGAAGTCCTGGCACCTCACCCCATAGAAAATGCAAAGTGGCTTCATGGATTGGTCCACTGTTTGGTAGAGATGTCTTCAGTTTTCACATGTGGCATATCAACAGCTGGCTAGGAAAACCTTGATAAACACACACAGCAAGTGCCAGGTGTACTCCAGATGTAGACAGTGAATAGATGAGGTACTGATTTTTTTTCTGACAATGACAATCTACAATTAAGTGAAACATGCCTTTGGATGTGCATTCAGAAAAAAAATGTCTGGTTGATTAATTAGCTGTTGTGAGAATTGAGGAACAAGACATGAGCTGTCCTGCGGTGGGGTTGGCACCCTGCCCAGGATTGGTTCCTGCCTTGTGCTCTGTGTTGGCTGGGATTGGCTCCAGCAGACCCCTGTGACCCTGTGTTCGGATTCAGCGGGTTGGAAAATGGATGGACATGAGCTGTTGCAGCTTTTCTAGTTATAGACATGCAAAACTTTGATTTTGACTTTCCACCTTTACCCTGATATATATAGTATTCTTTAGTTTCACATTTGTTACTCTTTAGTAAATAGACAGTTATATGAGATTTCGCAAGTTTGCTGAGTTTGAACATCTATGTGTAGTTGATTTACTTGTTTTTGAAGAATTGCTTTGCCTATAAACTTTTCTAAATAATAGTATCAGAAGCTGTTAAAATTTCTGTACATTTTAGCCTTTTCAAAAAACACCTTCCATTTTGAGGTTGAATGATGTGAAGTCATTAGACCTGCTACCTCACTGCTCTAAGCACCTGAGTTCTACTTATGGTCTTTCCAGTGTCTATGTGGAGTTTGTACATTATCCTCACAACCTTGTAATTTTACTCTGAGGACTGTGGTTTTATTCCCCATTCCAAGCATATGCATGTTGCGTTAATTGGTGACTCTAAATTAGAAAAGTGTACAATAGGTGTTTGTAAGCATGGTCTACCACAGTGGTTCCCAACCTGTGGGGCGGGCCCCCCTAGGGGGGTGCAAAGTGACAAAAAGGGGGGTGCGAAGATGTGAAAAAAAGAAAACATGAATCAAAAATATGAAAAAAAATCTGTTGAAACCAAAACAAATTAACTTAAACTACATTCTGATACTAGAACAATAGATATAGAGTTAGATAAATGTCGATAAAATATGCATCTCATTTCACAAAAATGTTAGGGGGGCGCAATTAAAACTGTTATGAAAACTCGGGTCGCAAATACTTAAAGATTGAGAAGCGCTGGTCTACCATCTAAGGTTGTTTTCTGACAGATTACACTCTCCTCTCCCTCTGTAATTGTGCAATGAAATAAGCAGGCTCAGCAAATAGACAGATAATTGAAGCCTAGACATCACAAACCTGTAAACCGTAACTAGGAGATTACTACATGGTGTTACTCTACATACAAAATGATGCCATTAAAATCCCAAAGAACTGGTGTGTTCATTTCCAAAATACACAGAGAAAAAATACAATGAAATGGTACCAAAAATAAAATCCTGCACCCTGTCTGGGGACACACTTCTCCAGTATCAGGAAAAACACTGTTTACTGCCATCTCTTTCTCTCTCAATCTTGGCATCTTTTTTCTCTCTTTAAAAGAATCTGGCAGCAGACCTCTAGTGATGAACCCCTCTGTGGCTCCTCCATATGCAGGACACTGTAACATAATTTAGGGCCCTATGACTGGAGGTGTGAAGTGGATAGTCTTGGCAAAGGGCAATCTTGAAAATGCTAAACAAATGCTAAAACATTTGTTTAGTGGATAAATGCACTTGTACATATAAAAGCAGAGAATAAATAAATAAAATATAAATGAATAAATAAATATGTGCAGCTTCATTTCACTAATACAACTTAATATCTTAAATTAATGATTGGATGACTTCAGTAACCAAAACACAGTTTACTGTTTCTACAATTGTACAGTAGCATGAATCTTTAAAAATATTTGCATTGCGTGTAAGTACTGTCATGTTAAATATTGCAAAATATTTCTATGTGATGAAGCCACAATTTATAACCTGGCAATATTCTTAAAAGGTAAATATACTGTGATTATTTCCATACTTCTGTGGCTGAGAGGTCTCTGACTCTGGATACCTATGGGCAGACACTCTTGACTTTCTGTCATCAAGTTCCATACCAGGATTTGTTGCTATGTTTCTTGAGCAAGTGTGGCAAAAATATTAAAGATGGTGTATTTAACAAAGTGAATTTCAATGGAACATTGTCTTACAGAAATATTATAGTATATTTAATATAAGAGTACTTTTAGATACTGGCTGTTAAAACATGTGCAATTGAACTAGTTTTAAGGAGATTTCTATTACGATACAAATGTAGAAATGCCAAACTATCTTTTGCTATGAGGCTGTTCATTTGTTAATTTATGACATTAGGCTTTATTTGTGAAAAGTAGCTACACTTATTTATTTATTTTTGCTCAGCATCAATATCTGCCTTTACATGCATACATAATTTTATCCAACAACCTAATGTTGTATTCATTAACAACTACTTGCAACACATTTTCAAGATAGCTTTATGCCAAGATTCCCCAATTCACACTTCTGGCCGCAGGCTAATGAATCATGTCTACCAATGGAGGTCTGCAGCTTCTGTTTCATTCAGTCAGGTTTCACTCCAACTCTCCTCCTGACTCCACACTGGGATTACTTCTAGTTATAGAAAGTTTTGTGGTTATCAAATTACATTGTCTTCTGGCTGTCTCTGAAACCACAACCCTCTTCAACTATGTTCTGAACAAAAAGACCATAACCAAAAAATTGTAACTGGGCCTCTTGTACTCTTAAAATTACTATAGAACACTGACTCCCCAGTTCTACTTCCAGGAAGTGTGTGCTACCACTCCTGTAGGAATTAAATTGATTTACTGCCAGCTCCCCAAGTCCTCCCCCTTTCTTAAGCTTGCCTTTGGGAATATTGACAACATCTCTTGTCTCTATTACCCTCTGGTGGTTGCTTTTTGCCCACATTACATCATTCATTTGAAGAGAGATTTCGGTTGACAACCAATGTGTGTTTTTTTCTCATACTTTTCTCTCAGCATGTCTTGGCATAACCATCCTTTGTTTTGTGTTACCTTGATATTGTTTGTGTTTATGGTAATCTGTTGTCAGCCAGGTGAACTTCAATAATATATTCTGACACAGTCACCTCAACTTGTCTTCAGAAACTACTAGTCTTCATACAGTATTAATTGAAATGTTCAGATTAGTTTAATTATGGAGTCTAAATTAGAATCCAGTCCAGAGCTACTCCCTAACTTATGGCATATATTGTTGTTTAGGCTGCATCTCCACACTATTAATTAATAGAAAACATGAGTCCAGAAAAAAACAGGGGGAAACATGGACCTTTGATTTTGCTCTTGCATTATAAGAACTGCTCATACCTTTGTGGAGCTTCATTATTGTCATGTATAATGATGTTTGGAACCCATGCTGGTCTAGAATCACACAGTAGAGAAGAAATTTAAACATCCAAACTTGTAGTTTTAATACTAGTCATTGAAAACCACACTGCCTTATGATTTAAAAGGGGATATGTAGCAGCAAAGCCAATAGGCATCTCAGTGATCTATTTTTTAAATGATGGGCACAAAATACACCACCATACACTGTATATTTGAATCTATATAAACATTGAAAAATAAATAAACAAATAGTTTTAAAGCTTTCTACTCTTTCTGTTTTAATTTTCATAAAGATTTAAAAGGGCAAATTTAAATGATGTTAAGATAAAGTAAAGCCATTTGGAGATTAAACTAAAAAGTCAAAGTTCAACTTATGCATGCCAAATGACTACCCATCCCTGCCAAGAGTAACCATAGTACACATTAACAACCATAATCTTGTTGGAGTCATTTGATGGTCTAAAGCTGCATAATTCTCCATTGATGGCACTCTCCTGCATTCACTCTTTTGTCTCATTCCAGAGGCCGGGAAGAATGACTTAGTTAAAGTAATAGTGGTTCTCAACATCACTGGCGAAAACCAAGAATGAGACAGAAAAGTTCTGAAACTTCAGTAGTTGTTTTGAAATTACAAGAGCAAAACATGAAAACATCTTTCTCCTTCGGTTTATTGGCTTCTTGTTTAAAAGATTCATAGTAACATTCCAGAACAGCACCTGTTCAATTCTACTCTTGATTCTATTACTGAACTTTCAGAAGAAAGCATCTTTCTGTATTTGCTTACATTTTTCCTCTTTTGTTCTTGTATATGGAAAGGATAGGTACATGGAACACTATAATCTGTTCACCATTTGACTTTCCCACCAACCCCATCCAAGTCTGGGTCATCAGGGCATGACCTCACCAGTAATGGGTTAAACACAGAACTCAACCTTAGATGGGGCACCAGTTTATTTTATAAAACATAAGTTCACTCGTTCAAGGGCAGTTTTTGGTGCAAGTTCAACTTTTACACTTACCTGTAGGATATGGGAGGAAAAGTGCATACTCTGTAAAAATCTGAAATAAATAAATTAATCTACAGCTATACCTGAAATTGAGATACAAAACTTCCAAATATCCTACTGTTTCCTCATATTGCCCAAAGTAACAACTGTATGCTCTGTTGTATTTCTGATTAACTGTTTGTTAGTTTTGTATTATGTTTTCAAATACGTATTTTATACTGTATGTCAGTTTTGTCAGACGAGTGCTTATTAATTTGATGCTTATACTTTTATTTCCGCCTATTTTTTGTTAACTATAACACCCAGAAACATAGTCATTGTCTTCTCTTTGGTATTGTACTTTGCATTAAAACTCCCTAGATGTCACAGCTATTGGAGTGTCATTTTAGGCAGGCAGGACATGTCTAGACTTTGGCAGGTCTAGTATTTGAACAAGTAACATTTTCACTGCACTGGGCTAATGACAGAACACGTTTTATATTCTATAGTCCTATCCAACTTAAAGAAGCAACTGCTTTATAAAAAATATTAAGGCTTCTTAAAATTAGATGAAAATTAGAATAATTGATTTTATGAATGCACATTTTTTATCTTTATTGCTTTTTAACCTTGATGGCCTTCTCACAAAACATACATATAAAAACAGATGATGGGGGGCATGGGAAAATCAATACGTTACTTCATCGAAGTACTCATTGATTATTGATTTTTCAGTGTTAAAAATGTTCCTCCCGTGTTGAAAAATAAATCAGAATTACATTGTTTAAAATGTCAAGTCTTAACAATACTACATCTTGCAACATAGTTTAGAAAAGGAAACGCCTCTGTGGATATTTTGAAGAGATAATATCAGTAGAAGTAGACAGGGTTTACTAACAATTCTCTTTCGAATCGACTACTTCTCAATTATGAAGTAGATTTGGCCTTTTAACTCTTGGTCTATGTGGAGCATCATTTTGAAATGATGGTTTAATTTTTTTGTTGTTTTACTTTTATCAGTGCACATCATAAATACAATTTCATTAAAAACATAATATGCAGTTGCAAGTATTGCGAACACAAGTGTAATGAATGTAACCCAGTTCCTTCCCACTTTAAAGACATATGCGTTAGATGCATTGGTAGCTCTAAATATGAGTATGCATGTGCATAGCAGTCTACTTTTATGCCATTCAAAGCTGTCTCTTGCCTTTACCTGAAGATACTGACGGACTCATGCATTCTGTAGGAATGTAATGGAATAATCAGTTTTGATAAATAGGTGGTTAGTGACATTGGCTTGTCAATGCCTGCATGCAGGAGATGCAACCTATGAACTTGTTCACCCTGTAGTATTCCTCAGTATTTCCAAGGCAAAACAGGAGATGCCTCTTCAGTAATCACATCTTTAAATAATGTGAGGGAAGGAAGCCTCCTTTTTTGAGATTTAGCAAAATGGTAGTAGTCTTCTTTCATGCAGGTTCCAAGGCTCAGCAAATACCTAGTAGCAGCCATTTTAAAGAATCATTTCTGACTGAAATTGTACCTCCTACATCTTCAGTATTTGAGGTAGCCCACGTGGTTGAAGTCCTTATTGGCATGACAGAATTACAGAATGAAGGTTCTCCCTGAAAGCCAGTAAAGGGTGAATGGCTGTAGCTTCTAAGGAAGTGTGTGCTCTTAAACCATACTGAGAAATTGTACCCTACATCATTGTTGAGTCCATAGTTGCTGGAACTGTAGGCTTGCTTTGGTATATTCCACATGTGCATTATTTCTCTTGTAAATGAAATTATAATGTTTGAACCAGATTACTTGAGTAGTCCAAGGTATTTTCTCTGTGTTCTGTTGTATGCACAAACATGCATTTCTTCATGTAATGAGTGGTTTCTTTATTATCATACAAATATCATATCCTGGGGCCTCATGTATAAACGGTGCGTACGCACGTTTCTATGTACACTTTGAGATGTATAAAAACTAAACTTGGCATAAAGCCACATACATTTTCATGGCAGGGTCCCTCCTTGCATACGTATGTTTCTGCTAGGTTTTGCAAACTGGTGGCACCCAGTGTCAAAGCAGTGCTACTGTTTCTGTGGTTTGCTTTTCTTTTTTAGATTCACATCTATGATGTGGGTTTTTTGAAATACACCACAATTAATTGCATATCGTTTACAAATTTAATTCACTTGATTGTAATGTGGTGCCAGCCGGGACGCCCTGTTTACTATATGTTCAGGGGGAGCAGCCATGGACTGTGCAATACCTCCCCCTGGAGGCTAGATGGCCGCCCCCCTGGGTTGGAGCGGTGCCTTGGTTTCCCGCAGGGCTCCATGGGGATTGGATTTGGGTGCAGCCCTGTTGGGTCCCGTAGGCGCCGCCAGGGGGTGCTGCAGCTGGGACATCTGAGCCCGTAAGGGCAGCGTATTCGCCACACCCAAAAGTGCAGCCGGAACTTTGCAATCAACCACCTGGAGCACTTCTGGGTGTACTATAAAAGGGGCCAGCAGCCACCACTCATGGCCAGAGTCGGGAGGAGGAGGACGAAGCTTGGAGGAGGAGGAAGAGTGGTGGTGCCACAGAAGAGTGTGTTTTGAATGCTTTATTTGTGTACTGGGGACTGTGTTGTGCCTATGGGGGCCACGGGGAAGACGTGAAGAAAAATAAAAGTTCTTTTGTTTTTATACGTGCCTCTGGGTGCCTCTGGGTATGAGTCTGTGTAAGGTCAGGCGCTTATGTAGCGCCTTTTACAGTAATCGTTCTGTAACGATATAATGGTGCGTGGAATGGTCAAACTATTACAGCCACCATGGCTGCTTTAGTATTGTTAGAAGACATTGCGAATTAGAAGAAGAATTAGAAGAGAGTGTGTATTTACAGTTGATGACGACTGGGTTCTAGGTCGATTTCAACTTCCAAGAGCTATCCTCATGGAGCTGTGTGCTGAACTGACAACAGCTTTACAATGGCAGACTTTGAGGAATTGTGCTTTACCTGCTCAGTTGCAAGTTATGCTCATTCTCGGGTTTTTATCCAGAGAAACTTTTCAACTTGAAATTGCTGACTGATCGGTTATTTCACAGTCATCACTGAGTTGCACTGTGCCAACTGTGTGGGATAGTATTATCTGCTTGTCATCCAGATAGATAAGATTTCCTTACACTGTGGTTGAACTAGCAGACATAAAAGCGCAATTTGCAGCAACGTTCTTTTTTCCAAATGTAGTCGGAGCGGTCAGCTGCATGCACATTGCTATTGCACATGACGCCGGACAAGTTACATCAGCCAGGGATGAATCACCGAAAGAATGAGCTGACATCACATCATATATATACGTGGAACACCTAAAAATGGCAGCTCCGCACAGCCGCAGATGCTTTTTCCAACTAGTGCAGCAAAAGGCAAGCAGTCCTTTTAAGAATAACGAGTCACCAGAAAAATGCCACATAAAGAGCAGAGAATCGATCCGTTGAGGTGCTTGGCATCGATGCTACACTATAAAGGTGCCTTCAGAGACTTAATCTGGTTATGTAAATAGGAAGCTTTTCCACTCAATTAATGTGTTGCTCTACAGTCCAAAGAAAGTGTGTTGCATTGTGCATCAGACAGCGTTACAACTTCCTTTGAGTGTAATTAGCAGAATGTAAAAACAGATAATCAGATGCAGCGTTTATTTTTTAACCAACTCATTTAATTTGTGGTCAACATCACATAGTACAGCCTTTATATTCCTAAGTTAATTAGTCACATCTCTTACAGCATCCACTATTACATTTTATGACTCCTGAACAATGTCTGTCAGCACACAGCCAGAAGGTTGCCTGGCGGTTTCTGAGGCAGAGGTGTGTGCGCAGCAGCACCATTACTGCATTGATTTGTGTCCTCAGCACAGTGGTTAGCTTTTAGAATATTGTCTGAAAAAGAGTAAACAGACGGTGGGCTGCAACTTGCTTTTCACTTTTGAGTGTCTACCGTATCATTCCATCAATTTTCTTTTGTTGTTTATACCACTGCTTAAGCCAACAAATAGTATGTTTTTCCTCACCTCCACTTTGCATTTGCTAAAATTCTTTTTTTCCATGTGCCTTTGCCATTGTCTTTTAACAAAGCACTAAAGAAAAGGGGCTATTTAGATTGATTTGCATATTAAAATATTCAAAATTCCTGGAGGATTCAGGGTGGGGATGTAGGCACATGTACGTGTGTTAAATTTCACGTTCATTGGGATTTGTAAAGGGGGAACATGGCGTACGCACATTCCATTTATTTGTATGCCATGTTTTACTGTGAATAATATGCATGTCATTATACATGAGGCTTCTGGTCTGTAGAATTCTCAGTTCTTGATGAAACACCATACTCAAGGCCTAGAAATTCACAGCTGGGTGATATAAGCTGTTCCCGTGTTTTATACTTGAACATTGTGTTCCAAGGATATGCTGTATAATTTGCCTTTTGACTGTGATGTCTTCACCTTAGATGCTGTTCATCATGAAACATCAACAAATTGAGCCATTTTGAGTCCAGAGCTCCTGTAAAACATGTTCCTAAAGTATCTCATTTGTCAAAGTTACATAAGTTAATCATAAGTAAATTTTGAGTGGATGAATATGACTGCATTTTGGGTATATCAAACTTATCAGGTAGATGGCATAATTCTGTGATCACACTGGTAAAAAGATATTCAGGCAAAATGGATTCATACATTCTGAGTGTAATATTTCTGAGTTTTTATCACTGTATTTAAACTTTTAAATTCCTTGCTGTATTTATTTTTACTGTTTTCTTGTCTTCATTTTTTTTATATTCCGGCTGCAATTTTGTGATATTTTCTGGCCATAATGCAGTAAGTGTTCTCGTTGCTACTTTGTGATGATTGGAAGTGATATGTAGTGGCATTATCACTTGAAGGATATTTAAGATAACATCAACTATTTTGGCATCCAAGATTTTGATGGTGATTCTTAGTTTCTAAATGTCTCTAGCATATCAAACTTTTGACATGGTTTTTCAACTTTGATTATTTGGTTAGTGTTTTGAAGTTTGATGCATCGTTATAGTTTGACATCCTGGTTTTGACCTATACCTGTTTCAGACCTATATTTTTTCCTGTTTCATTTCCTGGTCACTTTGCCTCAAGACTGCAAAAACTGTTGTGGCAGTGCACTGAGAAGGAAAAAAAAAAGGCATGGAACAATGATTCTGTCTGCTTTGCGCCCTCCTCCACCATAGCCTTTGGTCTATGGGAATAAAGTGAGAGCTTTAGATCCGTCAAAAATTTCGATCTCTGGTTTTTGATGGATCTTGACGTTTTAGGGTCCCCTGATACTGAAAAACATTTATATCTTGATGATGGGTGTGTGTGTGTGTCTGTGCGTCACAGTCTCATGAGGATGATCTAGAGCTAAAATGGCTGGACGGAAAAATACCAAACTTGAAATTTAAGCCTGGTTTGAGATGACAATGTACTGATTAGTTTTTGAGCCATATCGTTTCCAATAAAAGACGCACTCTAGAGGAACCCTCAAATACCGTATTTCTGCAATTAATTATGTAATTATGAATCTGTTATGATCAGAAAGATCATTATCAGAGCAGTAAAGAATTACAGAAATGTTATAGAATAGTTCGGGTAACTTGGTTCCTAGGGCGCAAAGCCTACTGACGGTCACATCCAAATTTCTTTTATTTATTTCTTAATGCAAATCACACATTTTTTCAGTTTATGCAAGGCCAGTGCAGACATAATTAGAGATGACTTGCCTTCTTTATTAACAGACTATAAGCATAGTTCAAAAAAATGTAATACATAAAATAAACGCTGTTATGGAATGAACTCCTGCAGTCATGTCGTATATCAAGTAGAGGTAGATGTCATGGGCATGACAGGAACAGAGGCCCCCTTTAGAGTCAAGATTTCTTGATAGGCTCCTTACAGTTTCACTCTCATGATTGACACAGAGTCTTGAGCTAATGTTCCTATTTGGAACATGATATTGTATTTGTCTGTTTATATCTAGTACTAAAGTTGAAATCGAACTGTTGATTACAATCCTGAAATAGTGTTTCTGGGTTATGCAACCCCCGCTGAGTATACTTTCAATGCAGTAGGTATTAACAGTAATTAACATCATGTATTCATACAAAGTAATGAAAAGCAGGAACTTTTACTGCTTGTTGCCATCTGTCATTTTTGGGATTTGTGAGTCAGTCAGCAAAGTGGCAGTGCAATACAGAAATGTATGTATACATGTGTATAAGTGAGTATATTTGTAGGTGTTTAATATGTGTTTACTTGTGTGAGGTGCTTGTGCGCTGTATGTTGACTGTATGTATCTACTCCAACCAGTTTGTTGCGGTTTGATAAGGTATTAAAAGGCAGTTTGGCTGTGCCCCACTCACTGCTGTCCTTGGTCCTGAAGCAAGTACTCACTCTTTTTTCCTTTGCCTCCCTTACAAAACTTTGCTAGGAATAAAGGTACTTTTGTTTTGATTTCCTGCAGCATTTTATTTGCTTCCTGATTTTCTATGTAACATCTTTGTGCTGAGCATTTTATGTTAATCACTCACACAGAATCCTATGATCTTTGCCATTGGCCAACCACTGAATTTGCTTCTACTTCAAAATCTAAGATTCTAGAAAAAACTGCTTATTCAAACTATTGATAAAATTAGTGCTTATTATTATTAATCAAGTTTTATTTACTATTATGTGCTGTTGGTAAAGGACCTCCATGGGTTCAAATATAAGAAGAGGTTGCAGTGGTCTCTGTCGTCTATGGAACAATAAATAAAAACAATTTAGAAGGCATCTATAGAAAAAAAAAATCTTTGAAGAGGAATCCAGAATTAGGAGGATGTTGTGGTGAATGAGCCTGAGATACGCCCAGTCATTCACTTCTGTCACTGCAGCAGATGTTCTGTGTTTATTTTAGAAAAAAAACACCACTTGATGATGGGGTTTTCCAGCTTGCTACCTTTCCTTTTCCTTTTCTGCATGCAGTACATTGATATGAAATTACTGTGTATTAGGGGCCTGTTTCAATTAGTTAACAAAGATGTTTTCCATTTGCAGGTTGTCTCTTTGAGAAACGCTTGTGCTCACGACAGGAGATCTGTCACAATGGTAAGAACAGATTTTTATTTAAATATGCAAGAGATACCTAAATGCTGTAGTATAAGCTTGGAGTAAAACCATGAGAAGACTGCTATGACTATGCCATCTGCTTCTGGTCATGCTAAGTGGTATACCACCCCCCATATAACACTCTAGTCAGATATTATACCTTTACCCTACAGTGCTTGACCCTCTTGCCTTTCAAGACACTCTAGTATTGTCCCTGTCAAATATTTCTCCATCTGCTTTGACCAAATGACCCTATGGTGACAAGCCTTCCAGTGGGACCTCTGTGCCCATGTGATATTCACATGACCTTTTCAGGTGACACTGTAGTGAAGAATCTGTTAGCAATTCTAGCCTCTGATGGGAGTAGCCGAAAGAAGAAAAAGTGTTGAGCCTTGTGAAAGGAAGGCCCGCACAAAGTCACAATAGGAAATATGTGAGAAGTACAAAAAAGGACCTGACAAGTTTAGTTTATAGGACAACAGTTTATATAGTTTATATGATTTATAGAACAACATGAGTCCATTTACCAAAAAAAAGTATGAAGACATAAAAAGGAAGCATCAGAGTGCAGTGTGAGTGCTAGTGCGGAAATTAAGAAATGATTTTAAATAATTAAAAACTTGTTTATGCAAATGCCTTTGTGTTGGAATTTGTGACTAGACAAACTTGAGTTAAAAAGAAGGTTAAAGGCAGGAGTCTTCTTGTACTGTTCTATTGAATGTGAAACGTTCAACGTGTTTTGGCTTACCACATCTCTGCTGTGGTCTCATTTCTTTCTTGTTCACTTCAGTGTTCCTCGAAAAGACATTTGCACCCAAGTTGTGTCAATGATAGCCCTAATTACACCAGTTCTTCTCTCTTTACCCTGTTCATCCAGACCTTCTCTCGAACTTCTTGTTGATCTTGACCCTTGCTATTTCTCATGAGTCCTTTCTGCCCTGTGCTGCTTATCCAACTTTCCCAATTCTTCTCTTGATGCTCTGTGGTCTTCCAACTGGTCTACTGTCACCATTCTTCTTGTTTCTCTGTACTCAAATGGGCGCCACTGCCCTACTGCCAAGCATGCCTATGAAAAAGTCATCTCTGACAAAGGAGCACTGGAGTCATTGGGTAGAAGGGTCCTTTCATCAGATTGGCCAGCCTACCACTGACTCAGCTGTGGAATGGCCAGTAGGGAGGAGGCAGCTTGTTGGCTTGAGTTCTCCAGGACTCTGAACCAATCTGAATCCTCAAGTGTAAAATTATCTTCTAGTACATTTTGTTTTGTAATTGTACTATCACTATTGTACTATTGCATTTCTGAAGTGGCAATGAATAGATTGGCCATCTAGATCTTTGAAGAGGATTACTTGTGTTCTGGTCTGTATATTGTTTTGTATATTTTTTAACACCCATTGCACATCCAACCTATTTGGAAAGGGTTTATCTCTCTGAATTGCCTTCCTCAAGATTTCTTCCCTTTTTTCCCTACAAGGTTTTTTGGGAGTCTTTCCTTGTCTTCTTAGGGAGTCAAGGCTGGGGGGCTGTCAAAAACAAGGCCTGTTAAAGCCCATTGCAGTACTCCTTGTGCAATTTTGGGTTATACAAAAAATAAATTATTGTTGTTGTTTTAATATTATTTCCCTGCTTTCTTTGCCATTCTCATCTTGCCCTTTTCAACCATGTTCTGATCACCCCAGATCTCTTTTGATTCTGTTCTAATCCTGATGTGCACTCCTCAATGCAGCTGTTCATACCATACCTTTTCACGCCACCCCATTTTTTCAAGTCATGTTTACTGCTGCTCAGACCTCTGCTAGCTCTACCTTAGCTAAACCAGCACTGCTCATTCAGCATTTCTTACCTTTGTTCCACTCACATTCTCCTCTTGCCCTTCTGTTCTACCTACTTTGTTGCTTCTCACATTGTCCTCCTAACCCAGACCTGCTTAGTCCTGTTTGTCTGAGACACCATCTCTCATGAACTATTTCTTACCTATGCTGTGCACTCAGCCCTCCTCTCCCTACTGATAATGCTCTATCCTGCACCCCTTGATCTGCTTTCCTACATTCCCCCTCACCTGGCTCTTTTGCACTACTTACTCCAGTTTTTTTTTTTTTTTTTTTTTTTTGGTGCTCAGGAGTTGTTGGCTTTTTCCACCCGCCAGCTTGCATGAAGTGTTTAACCTGTACATGTTTTTTTTTAAGGACACAGCAGATGCATAGTGTGTTTGAATTCTTTCTTTCTTTTTTCTTTCTCTCTCTAAATAATAAAAGGTTCACATAGTTAATATTTTTGTAGCGAATTGCTTTAATCTGAGGTCTTTTACTTGTAGCCTCCCCTAGAGGTTAGTGCAGCATTTTCCCTTTTTCCCAGTCCTCTTTTTGTGGAGCTGTTATTTTGCCTGTAAGAGGTGTGAATGAGCAAGTTGGTGTCAGCCTGCAGGCCAACATGACAAAGGACAGACCTGTCTAATAGCACTATTCCCTTGGGAACAGAGCAGCCGTGCTGGAGTACTTTTGTCAAATAGATATTCACATATTACCAGCTGCTCTTTCACTGGGTCTCCCTGGCAACAGTGACATCAGCAGGCTCCCACTCAGTTGACTCAGCCTGCTTAAGATGACTCACTGGCCAGGGTACACCAGAATTGGACAATAATTTTAAAAAAAAGGCAACTGGTGATCGAGAAGCCTATCATTCAGTCACAGTACAGGAATACTTAACAGGGGTGTGTGTGTGTGTGTGTGTGTGTGTGTGTATATATAATATATATATATATATACTTCTGTCTATTTTTGTGTTTGTATGTGTAGTCCTTTATATATATATATATATATATATATACACACACCTGTATGGACCTGTATGTATGTACCTGTATATATATCTTATATATTCTCAAGCTGCACTAGAAGTCAGGGCACATGACTGGACAGACATAGTGTGGGGTCTACTTTGGCTAAGAGGATTATCAGTGAGGCCAACAAGCACTGAGGCCTGAATCCTTTACAGAGGCTGCCAGATAGTTGTATTGCTCCATTGTATAATACAGTTGTGAAGACAGACTACTTTTAAGGATAGTGGTCAATATTCATCTCCTCACAGAAGCCACCTGTCAGCACATTTACAAAGCCTACATTGATTAGTCATGTCCAGGCACACTTGATCAATGCATCAAAGTGAGCAAAAATATGTCTATGGACTTGGCAGTTTACACATTTTAGGGCATACAGTATGTCCAGGCAGTAACTTGGCCCAATGGATAGCACATAATAAATATATATATATATATATATATACAGTGCATCCGGAAAGTATTCACAGCGCATCACTTTTTCCATATTTTATGTTACAGCCTTATTCCAAAATGGATTAAATTCATTTTTTTCCTCAGAATTCTACACACAATACCCCATAATGACAACGTGAAAAAAGTTTACTTGAGGTTTTTGCAAATTTATAAAAAATAAAAAAACTGAGAAATCACATATACATAAGTATTCACCGCCTTTGCTCAATACTTTGTCGATGCACCTTTGGCAGCAATTACAGCCTCAAGTCATTTTGAATATGATGCCACAAGCTTGGCACACCTGTCCTTGGCCAGTTTCGCCCATTCCTCTTTGCAGCACCTCTCAAGCTCCATCAGGTTGGATGGGAAGCGTCGATGCACAGCCATTTTAAGATCTCTCCAGAGATGTTCAATCGGATTCAAGTCTGGGCTCTGGCTGGGCCACTCAAGGACATTCACAAAGTTGTCATGAAGCCACTCCTTTGATATCTTGGCTGTGTGCTTAGGGTCGTTGTCCTGCTGAAAGATGAACCGTCGCCCCAGTCTGAGGTCAAGAGCGCTCTGGAGCAGGTTTTCATCTAGGATGTCTCTGTACATTGCTTCAGTCATCTTTCCCTTTATCCTGACTAGTCTCCCAGTTCCTGCCGCTGAAAATCATCCCGCAGCATGATGCTGCCACCACCATGCTTCACTGTAGGGATGGTATTGGCCTGATGAGGAGCGGTGCCTGGTTTCCTCCAAACGTGATGCCTGGCATTCACACCAAAGAGTTCAATCTTTGTCTCATCAGACCAGAGAATTTTGTTTCTCATGGTCTAAGAATCCTTCAGGTGCCTTTTGACAAACTCCAGGCGGGCTGCCATGTGCCTTTTACTAAGCAGTGGCTTCCGTCTGGCCACTCTACCATACAGGCCTGATTGGTGGATTGCTGCAGAGAAGGTTGTCCTTCTGGAAGGTTCTTTTCTCTCCACAGAGGACCTCTTTCCTAATGCGTCTGAGTTAGTAAACATGTACAGTAAATGGACTCCTACAAGTTCCACTAGTTGATGACATTGTCTGGGCAGATGCTGTAATCATTAAACTTGTTTAAACAGTGACTTATAGCATATTTGTATGAAGAACACCTGACTAGGCAGACTCACGAACTAGTGACCAGTATCCTTGTCCATAATAGATCCATTGATCAGCACATATTTCCAAACAGGATCATTCTAAAATAGTGACCAGTGCACACATTAAGACTTCAAATGTCTTAGTTGAGAATTAATGTGTTGGGAACTGGTTCACACTAATGTTGTTAGTGCCCATCCAAATTCATAACAAGCCGCCTGTCGAAAATATTGTGTGATTGATAAAAGATGCACACTGGATTCATCTTGGGATAAGTTAAGATTGAATCACAAAACACTACTGGGGGATGTTTATACCGATGGCAATATACCCTTATAATGCCTTATTTGGACTGTAACTGTAAAGTACTTTCTACATGTATCTATCTATACATTGTATTAATTCTTTTGCTTGGAAGATAGTCAGGTTTCCTCCCACATCCCAAGGATGAGTGTCTCTGTATGAATTGGTACTGGTAAGTGTGCACTAAATGCACAAACATAACCACACTCTCATAAAGACATCAGTTGACCTTTCATTTGTATATAGAGAAGGAAGCTAAGAAACCACATTCAGACATTATTGTATATGATTGACCAACCTGAGGACTGAACCTGAATTAATAGAACAGTGACATATGAGTGGTAATTATTGTGCTAACCTTTTGCAAATAAAATTATTTGCTCTTCAATTTGGATTTTCTTTTGTTATCATGTTTATGATTTGTACAAAGAGAAAAAAGAAAAATAATTCTACTTAGAGAAAAATAACTTGCTAGATCTAGGATATGCATAATTTGCTGAACTGTACTGTTATGCAGAATTCTGTTCCATAGTTCATTCCAGTTGTTCTCTCGAAATGTGCTGGCCCAGAACCTTTGTGGGCTGTTCATCTAGGCATTGCAACCTTTTTAATAAACACAAACCATTATACTTAGATTTGCTCATTTGAAAGCCATCACTTTAGTACACATTAGAACAACTGTGATGAGAACAGAGAGTGGAAGGTCCCTGAAGTCCCACGCTCCACCATACTACTTGGTAATTTATTTCTTGTGTCTCTGGTTCTTTACATGGAGACAGACTTTCTAACATTAGTGTAGTTTTTATCCAAAGGTATGTGATCAGTGTATAGAGATCATCATCTGTCCCAAATGTTTTCAAAGATTTTTCACAGAGCAGGGTGGTCAGTCACCTTTCAGTACCAGGTTTCTGCTAAATGAATATTGATTCAGTTATTCCCTCTTGAGAGTTTGAATGGTTTTTTATGTCAATAAACAACAAAAGGAGGCTGGTTATGGATGGAATGCTTTCATCTATAATGGAGGGTGTGCCTTTGAAACTGCAGCAGTGGATTTGCAGTCTAGTCAGGCAAGAAGATTAGATTCAAACTGTAAAGGAACATACATGGAAAGCAGCATGTTCCAAAGCTGCTGTTAACAAAAGCGAGTGAAGCAGAAGGCAGATCCTGTTAATAACTTTGTCTGTTCTCTGCACAGAAACTGGCTAGCGTGTGCTGGCATTACTTTTGCTATGGCATTGTAAGTGCCTAACAGGATTGAAAGGTGTTTCAGGGCAGAAAATGGTGGTATGTGTCTAGCACCTTGTTCAGCCAACTGATGTACACCTTATGCAACTATTGTTTGTCTTGGAAAATAATGGCATTACAAGAACAGAAAGTTAAGGTGAGAGAAAGCTATTTGATATACAAACCTGGTATCCTCTTGAATTTCAATTAGTAACATGAAAGATGGAGCACTTGTATAAAGTACAGAAGGAAGGGCTAACTTCAATGAGTAAATTCAATAAAGAATAAGCCAAGAGAAAACAAATTATTTATTGCCCAATATGCCTTCCTTTCAACACATGGGGTTCCAAGAGAACTTCCCCAGCAATGTATTTCACTAATACTCCTTGAAACAACCTCCAATATAAGCTTTACCACCTCTGGCCTCTGTTCCTTCAACAATTTACATATATTTATTTGACTACCACCTTTATCAAAGGCGACTTACAACATTTGGGATAAAATTGGATATATTTTTTTAGCTTTTCCTGTTGGAACACTGGCAGGTAAAGTAACCTGCTAATGGTCATACAGTGCCAGTATAAAAATGTATTCCCACAACCTCAAGTTTTGAAGTCCAGAGTCTTAACCACTCCACCACACTATCCTTTTGCTTTATTTAGTATTTACCACCAGCCTATGAACTTTAGGCTGACTTGGCCTTTTACTTGAAGACCTTTATAACCCCTTCCAGGCTGACCTCAAGAGCCACTTCTGGAGTCAGAAATGCCTTTTGAAACCTTGGTTCATCCTTATAGAAATCCCTATAGCAACTACAGTTTTCAGTATGCAAAGGGCCTACGGAGACCTGTTTAACATCACAGGCTTTCCGGCTGGCATCTGTTGACAAGGGATGGCTACTTTATTGACCAGTGTTTGCCCACTGTCCTTCCAATATTTTATAATCCTAGAAATACCAACTTCTGGAGATCCTTCCTTTATAAGAAGACCAAATAGATAGAGGTGACTACACAATTTTCCACTGTTAGTGTCCTTATTGCCAGGGTAACTTATGTCCCATCATTAGTCCCAAAATACTGAAATTTACTGCAGTTCTGGTACCAACCAGTCTTGACTAACACCTCACAGGTTTTATAGAGTCTCTTGTTACTATCTTACTATATCAAGTATTTTTGCCCCATGTAGAGTGTCATAGTTGACTTTCAGGCTATAGTGGGGTGAGGCTTTAATAATTATCACAAAGAGATTAAAAGTATTTAATTATTCTACTCGTTCAAATATGTTAAAGAAAAGTCACTTCAATGAATCCCAGCCAATAAAAGAGAGTTCTATGTGTTACAGATGGCCTGTTCGGCCAATGTCAGGACCCATTAAAACATGAGACTGTTCTCTACGAGGTGTCCATCCCTGATCTTCAGAGACTGCAGCAGGTTCTCAAGCAGCTCATGTTACAAGGTGGGTATAAAAGTGTCTGTTTGGAAGTTGTCAAAGAATGAAGGGATTATGGGGGGGGGGGGGGTGGTATTTAGTGTAATTCCAGCACTTTGCTGTTTCTAAAAGGTAGAAACTAATGAAGCGGTCAGCTTTGCTCACCAATTCCAGCGTCAATAACTGCCATAGGTTACTAAAAGTGAGGCGGTGAGACAACTATATGGGAGAGTGTTGTTATCAATATGGGTGAATTTACTGTATACAGTATATTAGACTGTAAGCTGAGTGAATGATCGTAAAGGCACCAGTTAACTCTATATAGTGCCATTCATAGTGTGCCTCATCACAACATGCTTTGTAGACTAAATAAGAATGCAATTTATTTTTAAATGTACGCGGATATTTGATAGTAAGTTAGTGAGAATGTATGTCTGAGAACATCTGAGAGAATGTGTTGTGTAGTGCAGGAAAGCAGCTGTTAAGGTCTGTGCAATTTGGTGTGAGTTCAGTGTACTTTATTTTGTATAATTTCATCTTTGGTGCTTTACATTATAATATCTATATTAATAAAAGGCAAAGCCCTCACTCACTCACCACTCACTGACTCATCACTAATTCTCCAACTTCCCGTGTGGGTGGAAGGCTGAAATTTGGCAGGTTAGTTCCTTACAGTTTCCTTACAAAAGTTGGGCAGGTTTCATTTCGAAATTCTACGCGTAATGGTCATAACTGGAAGCTGTTTTTCTCCATTTACTGTAATGGAGATGAGCTTGAACGCCGTGGGGGCGGAGTTTCGTGTGACATCATCACGCCTCCCACGTAATCACGCAGTACATAGAAAACCACGAAGACCTCCAAAAAGCGCTGAAGAAAACATGCATTATATAATTGAGAAGGCAGCGAAACAATAAGAAGCGAGCGAGTGACATATACAACCATATTCATGAGTTCTGCTACTTCGGAAACAAAGCACGATGTAAACCTACACTTTAAATTAAGTTCATAGACAGGCTGCCGCTGGCGTTTGTAATTTAGTGCCTGCCCATATAAGGCCGTCTGTCAGCGGCAATCCAATAGCAAACTCCCACTAAATATTCACGGGTGAAGGACTGTGCTTATGCAGAGGAAGATGAGATGGTCAGGGTGGTGTTTGGCACAAACTCAGCGAAACTGCGAGAGAAAGTTTTAAGTGCCAGGACTTCGGTAACATTAAATACAGCCATGGACATAGCACGAGATGGCACCAGCACAGCTGGGAAACTTCAATGCATGTACACCGAGCGGCTCACGTGAACTGACGCAGTGCACAGACAAAAAGCAACAGTTCCAAAGAGCGCTGAACAAAAACCGAATTACACAATTGAAAAGGCAGCAAAAAATATGAAGTGTCTGATACATACAAGCATATTCATAAATCCAGCTACTGCGGAAACAAAGCACACGGTGGAAAAAGTCAATGTCCCGCTAAAGGAAGACAGTGTAAAAAAAAAACCCGTGCATGCAGTGTGTCAGGTCTCAGATAAAGAAGAAGACGAGCTGTTTATTGATGCAGTAAGAAACGAATCGATGAATGAAACCTGTCATCTTTACAATGATTGACAAACACGGAATGTAACTTGAACACAACACATCCTACAAATACGAACCTAATTGAAAGAAATAATGATAATCAAATCCTTGATGACAGCAACAATCAGTAACACTCACAAAACAAATACTGTATATTGGCAGTCATGTTACGTTATTTTTAAAATGTTCCCTTTTCTTTTTCATAGCTTTTTTAACACACTACTTCTCCGCTGCGATACGCGGGTATATATATATATATATATGTATATATATACCCCGATCTACATGCTCGAATAATAGATACTTTATTCGCCATCAATGACTGTTTTGGTAAAGCCATACTCAGTGTATTCATTAGATGAACGGTAAAAAAGTAAGAGCGAGGGGAGGATGACTTATTGAGGCATGCAGGCTGTAGTGCGCGTCAACTCTATCTGAATTGCGCGATCACATTTGAAAAAATATATCTTTTCAAGTTCTATTTAGTCCATAT
>JANRMT010062814.1:103163048-103188277 GCA_026402145.1 Polypterus bichir lapradei | reverse complement strand
TATATATATATGACAGCAACACTCATCACTCACAACAGTGACAAAACAATTACATTGACAATCATGTTACGTTATTTTCAAAATGTTTCCTTTTCTTTTTCATTGCTTCTTTAACACACTACTTCTCCGCTGCGAAGCGCGGGTATTTTGCTAGTATTACATAAATATGTGTTTAGCCCTTACAAGCAAACAGGCTAACTGACTCGCTTTGTGTTATATAGTGAAGCATAGTTAATAATTAACCCTAAAACTTAGTTATATGACATAAGACTGTAACTGCTAGTCCTCACTACCTTAGTTTAATAGATGTCTGTGAATGTATTAAATGAGGTGTGCCTGTGGACCTAATGTAGTTGTGTTTGAACGCTATTAGAGTTTGAGTACAGATGTATGCAAGATGCATGTGAGAGAATGACATCAGTGAGTAGAAGTGCAGCAGCAGCATATGTGAAGCTACAAGCCTGCTCTTTTAATATTAAAGCATGTATGTGAGTGAGCAGTGTTAGTAGGTGTGCCACATTCATACAGTAGCTCTGTGTGGGTGAAGGTGGTGCATTTTAGGACATGTACCAAAATCAGTATTTTTTATCCACCTGTAGTTGTGCTTGTGAGAGTATGCATGTATATGTGAATAAGAAAGGCGTGACAGCATACTCATCTGTATGGTTAGCTCCTCACTGACAGGTATATCTTCTTTTCTTCTCCTCTCTCTCTCATGATTGCAGGTCTATCCTGGCAAGATGACATCACACAGTATATCATCTCCAAGGAGATGGGCCGACTGCCCCGCGTGTCCTCTTCATCTCCACAGAAGGAGGCGGGTCCAGAAAAGTAATTTGTCTGAGCAGTTGTTGGGGTGGAGAATGGCAATGTCAAAGAGGAGAAAATGGTGTGATGCTTGGCCTGGCCAACTTACTGTGTTTCTTTAGCAAAGTGTGTTTGTCCATTAGGAAGAGATGTGTCACCTCTCAATCAAGCTACATTCTACGTATATACCATGACTTGTGCTTTCTTTTATGTTGCATCAAAGGCAAACAATATCTACAGTTTTCAATACCTACAGTTTTCTAGTATGCCATCTGATCCCCTGTACCTCTAGGTTGAAAAAGATTTCTGGCTTTAGAGGTGAGGCAATTAATAGATGAATTAATAAGTGGATAATATTGCTTAAAGTGTTAGGATAATTTGTGCTTAACCAAAGAACAGGCAATTTGAGAAGTAGTTAAAAAAAAAAAAATAGGGCAGATGCGGGCAATCAAAGTTGGAAGGAGTATCTGGGAAATTTAGGTGAAGTAGTTGCAATAGTTTAAACAGTGAGAGATCATTAAAAGGGCACTTTGTCAGAGTAATGTAGAATGGAGCAGTAAGAAGGCATGGAAGAGAGAGAATGTAAGGATGGATCAGATCACAGAGCAGTAAGCACTGTCATGACAGCATTTGCTCATTAAGGTGTATATAGTAAGAAGACTGGGGGATAGGATACAAGGAATATTTGGGCTGAATTGATATGTTGGCACAGGGAGAAAGCAGTCAGTGAAGGGACATGAATAAGATGATAAAGGGGTGGTAAGGGCATTCAGGAACGGAGCAGTGAATAGGCATTACGGAGAAGGCAGATAGAAATAGAACAGTAAGAGGATCATAGTGTGTTATCTGAAATGATTGTACTCAAATGGTACCATTACTGGGGTATATTTATAGGGCAGAGTGGTGGCTCTGAGGCTAAGGATCTGCTCTGGTATCCCGAAGGTTACCGGTTCGAATCCCTGTCACTTCCAAAAGAGATCCTACTCTGCTGGGCCCTTGAGCAAGGCCCTTAAGCTTCAATTGCTCCAGGGGCACTGTACAATGGCTGACCCTGCACTCTGACCCCAAGGGGTATGCGAAAACTAGCAAATTCCTAATACGAGAAATTGTAAAAGGCAAAATAAAGAACAAAAAAAAAAGTATAGAGGCAATTAGGAATGCATCAGTATGGTTGCATTGGAGAAGGACAAGTAGAGCTGGAACAGTGTGAGGACCCTGAGGGAACCGTAATTAAAGTTTCTGCTGCCAAAATCAAATACATGAATGTTTTGAAGGAGAGGTTAGGGATAAGGATCATGAAGTGATATAATATCAGGGCAATCTGGAATGGAGAAATAATAAGAAATCATGTCAAAAATGGGAACCAGAGATAGAACAGTAAGAGAATCATAAGGTCGGTATCAGGAAATGTTAAAAGAAGCTGTATGATGGCAATGTTTAAGGCCATTTGGAGGAGAAGCTGTAAAAAGAATTACTTGTATAGTACAGCACACCTGGTTGATTGAAAGGACACCCAGCAATATCACAGAATCTGTGTTTTACTTTCTGTTTATGTGGTTCTCTGCATTGAACACATGCAATTTTGCTAATATAAGGCAAGTCGGTGTAAAGTACCTTGGCTGATTAACTGAGTCCTCTGATATTGTGCATATGCACAGATTTGGAAAAACAAAGAGTGGGCTTTATTTTCTGAGCTGTTGACTTTTATCTATCAGATCCAGAACACAAGCTGCCATCCCTGTCACTCTTATGTGTTCATTATGGACAAGAGAATTGTTTTTCTCAATATAATTCTCTTCTTCTCTCTCTCTCTCACTCTTATATAATAAATATATATATATATATAAAATATACCAATTTATATATTATTATTCTATATGATCTAACAATGCCTCTTTCAAAACACTCTATAGAACAGATGGCAATACTACATTATAAAGCAGGGGTGCTCAGGTTCTGTTCTAGATGGCCACAGTGGGTACGTTTTTTGTTTTTTTTTTCCCCTAAGCCCAGTTGCTTTATTAGGAGCCAGGCCTTGCCAATAATAAAAGTTGTTGCTTCATTTTATTTCTTTTTTGAAATATATCAATATTTCAAGCTTTTTTTTTCAAATGTATCATCTAAATGATTTACAGGCTAGAACAGATTTGATGTTTTCACTTTTGTCTGTTAAATTTATTTTCAAACTATTCTGTTAATTCAGATGCTTAATGATGAGCACACAAAGGTATAAAATGGGGCAAAGTTAGATACTGAGCTACTGGTTCCTTTGTTATTTCCATCTGTTTACTCTGCATCTTGTTAAGAAAACAAGATGCAATTAAGAACTGTGAATGTGACTGTTTTGGATTAAAAGAAGCAATTAAGTGTTGAGAATTATAATCAGCTATTTAACAAAATGAAGCAAAAAATGCTGCATGAGCAATAATAGGCTTTTAATTAGGAAACTTGGTTTGAACAAAACCCCTACAGCCACTGTGGTCCTCCAGGACTGAACTTTAACACCCTGATATAATAATGAATAAAGTAAAAGAGGATACAAAGCAAAATTTAAAACACTAACATTCTACTTACAGACTGCTGTCTCCTAATATTGTGCTCTATTTATTTACAACATGGTGCTATATTAGGATCCTGATCAAATCTAAACTGCTTTCTGTCTGGACTGTCTGCCTAAGGCATTTTGGCTGAGGCATTAGAAAGTGACTATCATGCTGTATATGTTCTACAGGATTAAGTAAATTGACACTTAATCTGTTGTCTGTGTTATTTCACATTGACAATACAGATGCAAATTTAATATCCAGGTCTGCCCTATTCTGGTCTCTGTTCACTTCCAGTCTGTTATTTTTTATTCTGAATCTTTACATATGTGCTATGTGGTGTGGAGTCTGTGATTTAGTTCCCTTCAACCCAGTGAGTTCTGAGCTTTCAGTGATGTTTAGATGCTCAGTGGCCAGATAATCTATGTTGGGACTCCTCTCTTGAAGTGCAGGATATCAGTCTTTCCCATATACACATATTAAAACTACAATTGTAATGCATCTATGACATGTCAACATGTTTTGGTATGTAAAAGAATTAGCAAATAAAATAAATAATACATAAGTAAACAAACATACATTATTAAAAGCAAAGGACAAGTTTCCTCCAGATTACAACGCATTCTGTCCCTTAGGGTCTCAGGAACATTTTCCATTTTTAGGGTTTTCAGTGTCTCCACACTCTCTTCTCATGTACAACAGGCTACTTATTGTTTTGTTATATTACTTTCACTTTTTTATTTTATTTAAAATTGGCAATTTGTAGAATTTGTAGTAACAGTAGTATTGTTAACAAAAATATAAATGTATTAATACATATTTTCAATTTATTTAACAGAAAACACAAATTATCTTGCACGATGTACTTTATAATGTCATTTAAGACAAAAAGCTAAAATTTGTATTTCTATCTCTGTTCCATTCGCCTATTTTAAAGAGATCATAAGGGGCGGGGGGGGGAGACTGGACACAGCCGCACGGGTCAGCTACCGAACAGTCAGTTGGCGAACTAAGAAGCTTGGCCTTGGGCGTGAAATAACTTAGCACCGGCACTGAGCATCTTATTACTAACAACAAACAGTCTCCCAAAAAAAAAAAAGAAGCACTAAATGGCAGTGTGATATCATTACAAGTATAACCATAAGACTTTGTTGGTCTTTTATGGAATATCATGCAGTTGCTTGCTAGTGTAAGTGCCCGAGAAAAAGAACAGGCATCCTGGCCAGGATGGAGTATAATTTCTTCCTCTACGGGAGACCAGAATTGAAGGTCAGATGAGCATGCTGGCTGGACAACAAAACGTCTTCTTGCCAGAAGCAGTTAACCAGCATATAACAGGTGGCAGTAGTCCTCCCAGGTATACATGGGAGTTGGAGTCCAGAAATGCAGCCCTGTTGTGGTCCCAGGGTGCTGTTAGAGGTCGCTGTCAGGGGAGGACCTCCCTGGTTTTCATATGACCTGGAAGTGTTTCTAAGAAGACACGTTGTGGTACTGGAAGCATTCCTGGGTCTGACTTAAAAGGAGCCTACCACCTCAAAGTTGGGAGGCAGCAGGGGACACTTTTGGAGGAAGGAGGAAGAACTTGATTGTATTGTAACTGATCTTTGCATAGGTGATTATTGCAAGGGTGCTTTGGTTAAATAAAGATATTTTATTAAACCCAGAATCATGTTGGGCATTACTGTGTCATAGCCAGTTTTCTCATCTTTCTCAGCATTGTGTGTATCACACTCTTCTTCTTTTGAAATGATATTCATCTTCCTCAGCATTGTTTGTAGTCATTGTTTGTAGTCTTCTTCTTTTGAAATGATCAAATGGCAGCTGTTTCTGTGATATACAGTACTTGTCCTTCTGCAGAGCAGATTTGATAAGATTTTTCAGTGTCAGTTTCTTGGATGCCTGCTGCTGGTTTTGAGCTTAGCATTATTCTCAGTTTACTGTATGGACTTCTTTTAGCTTTGTATCACTCCTGCACAAAATGTATATGAGGTATACATGCATGTTCACATCTTCACTCAAACACTGTAGTCTTGATTTTGACAAAGAACTGTGCATCTGCAAAAAAATGTTTTTACCCAACTTTCACATGATCTTAAGATTGTGCCTTTGAAACTGAAGTGGCCTTTTGTAGCGCTGCTGCTGCAATGCTGCTGCTGCAATGCTGCTGCTGCTACAAGTGGTTTGAATATCATGAGTTTGAAGGGTTTGTGATTGCTGTCTACAACGCATGGCAATTTCAGATATTATAAAAATAACACAGAGAAATGTAAAAAGTGATGTGGTTAGAGATGGGAAAACCTAGTTTGTTGGTGTACTAGCACATAACTGGATATGGCCTTTGCACAGGTATTAGTGTAGAGTTACAAAAGATGTTACCATTTGGCCTAGAGACAATGATGAAATAGTCTAAGAGCCTAGCAGACTAGTAGGTGGGTAGTGGGCAGAGTCATAATGGGTTCACTGGTTTTCTGCCAGATTCAATAAAATAGATTAGTTATACTTATGGCATTCATAGTCACAACTCATGTTTTCCCCCACACATTTCCAATAATATGCTTTTGATATTGTGGAACATTAAATACTACATGCAACTTTTTTGGCTTTAGCGTGGTCATACATTATTTTATAATCTGTGAGGATTTTGGATGAATAGTCAATGGGCTTTTTACTCCAAGTAGAAGAGCATCTAACATAGACTGTGATGTGTCGGCTTTAGTTTTAATTTTTTGTTGGGGTCAAAACTGAAGAACACCACGCTGGTAATGATGTCTTTCATCTTTTGGAATACTGCAACATGCTGAGTATCCCAAAAGAACTCACTTGAAGCTTTTAATAGATACTGCAGGAGAGCTTTGACCTCTTAAGAGGTTTGACACAAACTTTGACAAATAGTTTAACATGCCTAGAGTTGCTTTAAGTTTCCTTTGTCCTTGGGTGGTTCTCTTTATTCATGGAAATACCATTGACTAAATCTGGCTTTGATAATATTGCTAACCAAAATGAAATTTGTTGTTTAAATATTTGTGTAATGTGTTATATTTCATATGAACTTGTTATTGTACTTTATATAATTATGGATTTTAATGTAATAATTTGAACAATATTTTATCACGTCTTTACATGTTAGTGGTCTCAATAAATATTGGTGCTCTGATCTGGAGATTGGAGATGTATAATTAGTGAAGCAAGGTCTAGGAGCGGTTACAGTCTATTAGTGGAGCAAAAGCAACTGGTCTGGATATGCAGGCACCAGAAAGGCTTTAGGACAGATACAAATGAATAATTAGAGTAAACCATCAAATAGCCTTGACTTATACCTTGCTCACACCTAAATACAATAAATACAGTAGATCATAGTGAATTGCCCATAAATCAACAGATTAGAAAATGTATACATGATATAGCATTCAGTTGTGTTTAAGGACTTAGTTAACTGATTTGAAAATTGGAGCATTTTGCATTTTTTTAGTTACTTCATCAAAGAGTCAGCTGTCACATTTTTATTTACTAAATATTTTTGCAACAATAACAACAACAACAACATTTATTTATATAGCACATTTTCATACAAACAGTAGCTCAAAGTGCTTTACATAATAAGGAATAGAAAAATAAAAGACACAATAAGAAAACAAAATAAATCAACATTAATTAACATCGAATAAGAGTAAGGTCCAATGGCCAATGAGCCTTATGCAAAAATATCAGTGATAACAGAATGCAATTACATGTTTTAGTGGGCTTTATTAAAGACATGCTTTTTTAACATTTTATTGAATTTATTAATATCAAACAACATTCTATACAAGCAAGTCAAATTTTACAAAACTAGGTTCAAATCAAGTCAGCCCCAACCCTTTAAAACATGATTTTAATACTAACTCACAATATCATGTAGTTAATAAAATATCCCAAATAGACTTGTGGTCTCATAAAACACTTTCATAGACAGTATATTCCAGTTTAAATGATGTAAAAATACCATTGATTGATATCCTATTGTAGTTCTTGTTTTGGGAGAGTCTGTGACCAATTCTAGCTCAAATTTTTTAAATGTAACATTTTTGAAAGATGTAACAAATGGAGTTAAAGTCTCTGTTCAAGTCTCAAGATAATAGTTCTTAACTTAAATCTACTGGCAAAGTTCCTGTACTCAATAATAATAATAATAATAATAATAATAACAGGACAATTTAATATTATAATTAGTGCTGGAAGTGGGCTGGTAGTACCAGCACTTCTAAATTTTGCCGATAAGAGTACCAGGATGGTACTTGATCATTCAAGAATAAAATCCATGAATTCTGGTGCTTGTATGTCTATGAGGGGGATCTCTGGATAGCTGGCATAGCAGGAACACCTCGAGCACCTCCTCTTTCTTTCACTTCAGCCATTGACTGTAATGATTATTAATTGTATAAAGACATTGTTAGTAGTAAGATTAAACATTAAAGTAAAATGTATTTTAGCCACATTTATGTAAAAATTATGAAACATTTATAAACAATTTGAATATTTGCTTTTGTTCAATCTGGTACTACTATTGATTACTTCAGTATAAAATGAACAAAAATACTTTCTGAAGTCTGTAACATTACTTTTTTTTATTTCTTAAAATTTCTGCTCACCTTTAGGGAAACTTCAATGTGCTTTTTATAACTTACTGACAGTACATGAAAACTGGTGTGCAGCACTGATGACTTTTGATTAAGAAACTATTCAATAACAGAAAAAAATAATTATTTATTAGTCTAAGGCAGAACTACATGTGATTTTACTAATACTGGATGAAACCTAAGATGGTTGGCAATGAGAAATTATGAATCATGGCACTGTAGATATATATAGTATGTACTTAATGTTGTTTCATTTTGCATACAACCAGGCATTTTGTAACTGCTCATCTAAAAAGGTAATAGTGTACAAAGGGGATTAAATAAATAGTAGTTAGTGTCCCAGAATGTTCACATGCTCAGCAGTCTAGTGACATGGCTTGCCAAGGAAGTGTACTTCTGATTGGGTATGTACCATCCTGGGATGGCTTTCATGTGTGGATGGGCTTTGTACTTTTGGAAAATTGCATAAGGTAGGCCTGTTAGAAAATGTCACACAAGATTTCTTGATTTATTGTCATGTGTCACATTGCATTAACTGTCAACAGAGTTTACCAGGTTTCATAGTTAATGAATCTCATGCCATGATTCTCTCTATTCTAACAGCTTGTTGCTTTGGAATATTATCTTCTTTCAATGTGTGTTTATGGCATCTCCATGTCTGGCACTGTTCTTTTAGAATATAGTACAGGGTAGAAACAAAACTTGCACAGTTGTCTAGCCTGCTTGAGCTGAATACCTGGTGAGACGTAGTCAGAAATTGTGAGCACTCAATGTTATAATTAACATCAAAAAAAGGATCGGTCTTCACAAGATATTATCTGGCAATCAGTGAGCACTACATCACTATAGGTGTCATAAAGTGTAGGTATATGCATTATAATAAACTTTTGCATGATTTGGTGGTCTGGGTCCTTCCTGAGAATCTTCTTGAAACCATCATCACTTGTATTAACCCTCTTATCACATCAATACAGCCAACATGTACAGTGACACACTAAATGTACCACTTGGTTTCATGAAAACCAAATTTTCATTTTCTTTCATATTCATTTAGTAGTTGCTTACACATAATGAATGCATCATTAAGACATTTTTGGTGTGCTTTATCAGCTGTGACCTGTAATCACCATAATCTAAACCTGTCTGGTTATAACAAGCACACTGCACAACTCATTGTCCGGCCATACCAATTTCTAATGTTAGTTACAAAAGTCAAGATGTGTTTGTATTACAGGGTAAGCGTTGATGACAATGATAAGAGTTTGAAGGTGATTTTTCTGTTGGACTGTGAGCACATAAATTAAACAATGATACTTAATTGTGTTCTCCTTAACCCAGGGCTTTGACACTAGAATTTTGAACCAGCTGCAGTCTTTTAGTACTTAGGCAGGAAAACAAAAAACATAAAGAGAGCAATTTGGTGGATATGTAAAGAGTGTGAAGACAGCATTTGTACATTTCAGTGGTTTTATCTTACATATGCTGGTGTATATCAATATTTCAAATAATGTTGATCTGTCTTTCTCTTCTAGATCATATCGCAAAAGGGTGTCTTCTGGGAAGCTGATGTTCCCTGGGGAGATTTCTCATCCAAGCTCAGACCAGCTTCCCCCATACTTAATCCAGCGTTACTTGGACTACATGGTGCTAAACTCTCCAGCACAGGCCCCTGTCAGTCAGGATGGGACTCTGTTGGACACGTACACATATAGAAAGGTGAGGCTAGTTCTCCAATTGAAGGTAGGACACAGTTATGTATCTAGTATTCACCCTTAGGCTGCAGACATCAATATGCTGTGCTTGCATGTAAACAGAATTATGTTTTTCTTCTGATGTTTTCACTACTGTATTATCTTTAGTTTGGTTTATTCCCACAGCACCTTTCATTGTCTGTTTGTAAAGAAGGCAGAGTTCCTATATTAGGGAGTTTAGTTGCTGAAACCCTGCATGCTGCCAGTTTTAATCATTCAATAACTGCAGATTTGCTTTGGGATTTGGTATAATGCTGATTACTGGTAGACTCTGCGTGGAGTACTTCCATCCCTGTCTATACAGCCCTGGCTCTACACTGGCAGCAAGCATGCCCACAAAGAGACTATTTTTGGCATAGATGAGTCATTCTTTTTTGTGGCATAAAGAATGTGCTCAAATTAACAAGACTTTCTGACGTAGATGTCTTTGCCTGGGGATATTGTTATTTTTTACCATTATCTGAGTGATTCTGCTAGAAAGTGAATGCACTGACCACCCTAAAGTGAAGTCCCCAAAGTATTGGTTATCCTGGAGACTGCTTCATATGATGAGGTGGCCATGACACATAATAAGAAGAAGCTGACAAGACCATATTGTACTAGAAACTGCAAAAGGTCCTTGGGTGATTTATGTTTTACTTTTACCTGCATATTTTTGTTTGTTTCTTGCAGTATGGCCTTCAGGAGAGTCAGAGACAGAGAGGAGCTCTCAATGTTGGCTTCCCACGTGCAGTTTCTCCTTCTACTGTCTCCCGGAATGCTGCTCATGACCGGAGGCTCCTTGAAGATCTTCTCATGCTTTATCTGTCTGGTGGTCAGGCCTCTCGCCAACCAGGTTCAGCAGCAGCAGTGACAGCTTTCTACCAAGACAGAGACTTCCCAGACGATTATTTTGAAGACGATGAGCTGAGCACTAGGAGGCACCTAGCCAAAGATTATGGCGAAGTCCCATCTGTAGATGGTATGAGTCAGCCAGGGGAATAGATAGAGGAGAAATTTAAATAATTGAGAGTGCAGAAATCTTCTGACTGAGGTTGATGTATAGATTATATCTGAATGACTTGAGAAACTTTTAAATGGATTCACCTGCAAGATAGTTTTAGCTGGCTGTGCTGAATACTGGAACGATGATTACTTGCTCTTTGTAAAACATCAGTAACATCTGCCTGGTTTTGATGCCTGACATGCTTTCTGACAGAGATAATGTTCTAGTCCTACACACATTATTTAGTGGTAGTATGCTAGTCCTCTCCACCTTCATCTGTGCTAGCATTCAATTCTCCTCTTCCTCCTCCAGGATTTGACTTCTATCCGAGGCCTTCACTCATATGTCAGTCACTACCAGTATCTCAGTACTGGCCTGATTTAGCTGGAGTAATTTGTGCACCAGTCTCCTCACAAGCAATATTTTAAATACTATACAGTTTGAGCATATTGTACTTCCTTTTTCTGTCTAGGTGATATGCAGAGATTAGAGGCTATTCTGGATAAGTATAATGTAGATGTCCATGACCTCAACGACCAGCAGCTAATCAGCCTATCACAAGTGCTCCAGTTGATGCCAATGAAGTCACAAGACTCAACTTCAAAAGATTCAATAGGTAATTCTAAGAAGAGTAAACATTTTAGAATAGACATTTTAAATCTTAACTTGAACAGGTAGGTGGTCTTTATAGACTCTCAGATGACTTATTAACAGAGCCATGACCATAGCATAGTGGCACAGTGGGTGAATTCCTTCCTTGCACCTCTAAAGATCATGGCCTGGAACCTTATGTGTAAACTGTGCATATGCACAAAAATGTTACATACGCCCGTTTCCATGCTTACTTTGAGATGTATAAAAACTAATCTTGGCGTAAAGCCATGCACATTTTCATGGTAGCCCCTCACCTTGCGTATGCACTTTTATGCTCAGTTTTGCAAATTGGCAGCACCCAGTATCAAAGTAGTGCTACTGTTTCTGTGTGGTCCCCCGTTTTTCAGATTTGCATTAGTGATGTGGGATTTATCAAATATATCAAAATTAATTGCATATTGTTTAGAAATTCAGAGCACTTGATTGTAATCATTCTGTAAAAATATAATGGTGCATGGAATGGCTAAACTATTCCAAATACCATAGCTGCTTTAGCATTGTTACTCTCAGTGCACCACTCATTTTAACCCATTGTATCTGTGTTTGGAATAACAGCTGTACAGTAGCTGATTGGAAAGCTCTGGAGGACATTTATAGCACACACTTGCTCAGGAAAGCCACCAGCATGGATTCCACTCAGCCATGCCACTATCTATTTTCGCTTCTCCCTTCCAGCAAATGCTTCAGAGCTTTTCCTGCATGGACCTCGAGGCTTAGAAACAGTTTCATCCCAAGAGCTATAAATGTACTCAGTCAGTCCATCAAGTGCTCCCGGCAGAACTGTTTGTAATTATAATTACAATTATCTCACTGTAAACTTGCACTATAACTATAATAACTGAGCCACTTTATGAACCATCTACAACTATATGTACATGAATATTGTACTTATGCCTTCATATTGTAGATTTTTCATTGTTTTGTGTCGTATTATTATTATTGCTATTTTATCATTTTATAGGTAAATAAGTTTATGGAGGATATGCATATTGAATCTCATTGTACCATACAATGACAATGAAGGAATTCAATTCAATTCAATAGAAGAGTGCTTGTATTTACAGGTGATGATGACTGGCTTCTAAGTCGATTTAGATTTCCAAGAGCTATCCTTTTGTAGCTGTGGCTGTTAGAATACTAGCATGTATGTACAGTACATTTTACAGATAAATTGTTAATTTCATCTAATTTATGTATACAGTACTGTTAATAATTAAACATGTGGGGGCATGGTGGTGCAATGGTAGCAATGAGGTGGCACCCCATCCAGGGATTGTTCCGGTTTCATTCTCCATGCTTGCTGGGACTTGTGCGACCCAGGATGGATGGATGGATGGATGGATGGATGGATGGATGGATGGATGGATGGATGGATGGAATAATTAATCATATATATATATTGAGCACGTCTGGGACCTGTTGGATCGCAGGGTGAGGGCTAGGGCCATTCCCCCCAGAAATGCTCAATGGGATTGAGATCTGGGCTCTTCGCTGGCCATGGCAGAACACTGACATTGCTGTCATGCAGAAACTCACGCACTTTTTGCCACTCCTGTCTGGTCCAGCGAAGGTGGGTTTGTGCCCATAGGCGGCGTTGTTGCTGGTGATGTCTGGTAAGGACCTGCCTTACAACAGGCCTGCAAGCCCTCAGTCCAGCCTCTCTCAGCCTATTGCGGACAGTCTGAGCACTGATGGAGGGATTGTGTGTTCCTGGTGTGACTCGGGCAGTTGTTGTGGCCATCCTGTACCTGTCACGCAGGTGTGATATTCGGATGTACCGATCCTGTGCAGGTGTTGTTACACGTGGTCTTCCACTGCGAGGATGATCAGCTGTCCTTCCTGTCTCCCTGTAGCGCTGTCTTGGGCGTCTCACAGTGTGGACATGGCAATTTATTGCCCTAGCCACATCAGCAGTCCTCATGCCTCCCTGCAGCATGCCTAATGCACATTCACGCAGATGAGCAGGGACCCTGGGCATCTTTCTTTGGGTGTTTTCACAGTTGGTAGACAAGTCTCTTTAGTGTCCTGCGTTTTTAGAACTGTGACCTTAAATGCCTACTTTCTGTAAGCTGTTAAGGTCTTAACGACCATTCCACAGGTGCATGTTAATTAATTGATTATGGTTAATTGAACATGCATGGGAAACATTGTTTAAACAATTTACAATGAAGATCTGTAAAGTTATTTGGATTTTTAAAACATTATTGTTGAAATACACAGTCCTGAAAAAGGGGCGTTTCTTTTTTTGCTGAGTATATATATATATATATATAAAACATATATATATATATATATATATATATATATATATATATAAATAACACATATATAATAAAGATTTTTCAGTGTTTCTTGAAAGTTTTGAAGAATCTGCATTCTAAGCTTACAGCTGGTTTTACATTTATTGCAGAGTTTATATTGTGGCGATTGGTTACATGGAGAAAAAAAATGAAAGGACAGGAATTGGGGGTTGATACATTTGACAGACACAGTCCTGCTGCAATAAATTATTTCATCCATTGTCATACCCGTCCCAACAAGCATCTTGTGGGAGTCGGGAACAATCCCTTGATTGGCGCCAGCTCATCGCTACCACAGTGCCACCGCCCCCCTTGTTTAATAAGCACTTTAATGCATTTCATAATGAAAATTATATCAAGTATACATGTTAGTATTCTAAAACATTCAGAGATCTGTAATATCATGAATATAATGTATTATATCTTGTGATCACTGCCTGTGTGCTCCTATTAGCATAAGAGGAAGCCCGTTTGAGAAGTATGTAGTGATTCACACACATAGAACACATTGAATATGAACCACTTAATGTGCTACTTTAGTTATGATGGGTTTTGAGAAAATCTAGTAAATTTAAACATTGATTTTAAGATGGAGTTTATGATGTTCTACTTTAATGGCAAAATACACTATGAAATTAAAGTGAAAATTTTGAGATTAAAGTTGACATTTCAACCTTTTTTTCTTCACTGTGTCCCTATATATTTTTTTCCTTTCTGTGTGCCTTAATATGGTTCTGTATGACACTCCGACTGTGGGCTAAGACTTGCCTTTTCACATTGACTTTGATATCTGACCACTTCTTTTTTATTTCAGGCACTGTGCGACTTTTAGAACTTTTCCTTTAGTTGCTCATACCACTGCCAAAGCCACCAAAAAGTAAATTTTTTCTTGCCTACACTTCACTAAGTAGGACCTCAACTTTGCATTTGTTGAAATTCTTCTTTTTTCCATATTCTTTTGCCATTGCCTTTTAACAAAACACCAAACTGAAGGGGCTATTTATATTGATTTGCATATTCAAATATGCAAAATTCTGGGAGGAGTTGGGGTGTGGCTGTGGCGTGTGCACGTACGTTAAAGTTCACGTTCATTGACATTTACAAAGGGGAAGTGCATGGATTGCACAGTTTAATGTGTCCCCGGTCACTAGCTCTCTGAAGTATGCACATTCTCCCTGTGTTAATGTGAGTTTTCATTAGTTACACTGATTTCTTTTCACACACCAAAAGAAACATTGGTTAATCTACACAAAGTCTACATTGGTTAGCAACTCTGAATTAGCCATGTTTAAATAAATGTGGGTCTGTCTAAGAATGTGTCCGTCCAGGGTACTTGCCTTGTGCCAGATGCTGTTCATATAACTTGTGGCTCTCCACAACAATTTAAAGGATAAAGAAGGTTCATAAAATGAAGGGATAGTTAAGTAAATTTTATTTGGTTTCTGTAATGCTCTTAGTGCTGCCGGTATAGGCTGTGGACCCCTGTTACCCTTTGATGGAATATGTGAAGTTTCAGAAATTGGATAATTCAATGCATAAATGAGTGTGGGTATGAATGTGAACTGTGATGGATTAGCTTTTTAAATGGGCCTTGTACCTGCCTTAGTGTAGCTAAACAGACTCTGATTTATAACAAACCTGAAGTAGAAAAAGTGGGTTAAACAAATCATTGTATCTACTAGTTTGTAGGATTTTGCTGACTTTAGTGATGGGAGAAATAATAAACTTGTGTTTTCAGAATTAATTCATCTTAATAATAAGGAGATATTTAAAATAAGTGAGTGGAATAAATAATATGTGTTGTGTGATATTTTCTGATTGCATTGTTAATCTTGCCTGAAATACCAGTGTTTTGTTTGGGATGGGAGCTGAAAATAAAATTTGCTGGCTATACTGAACTTACTAATTGAGTATGCCTTGCTAAATGAATTCCGTCAGTGCTCATTAGTAGCTCTATTAGCTCAATATTTGGATGCAAAAATGCCAGCTGCTAACATCTGGTTACCCTTTTACTAGATAGGACATTAGTTATGGTGGGTATGAAGTGATAACTAAGTTCTCTCAGAAAAAGTATGTTGGATTAAAGGGGTTTCATTTCACAATCTGTAGAGAGAAAAATTACAACAAGTGGAAGTGCTGACTGTGGTGTCTCTTTATCTTTCTAGAGCGCCTTGAGGATATAGTGACAGATATTAAAAAGGTAAGTGCATCACTGGCCTTCTGGCAAGCAACTGTTGATTCTGGCTTTATGGAACTCAAAGTGAAGCTTAACCTCCAGAAGCAGACACCATATATTTCCTGTGTAAAAAAAGCAACAGCAGTTTTGGAGGGAAATGGAATCAGAAGATGGGAAGTAACTGGTTAGATAAACTAGAAAAAGACAAGCTGAAGAAATTAAAATGGGGTGTGATACCTCCAAAAAAGCCACAAAAGCAGTCCAGAACATTCACTGGCTGGCCCAGAACAGGCTTAGCCCAATCCAGCTAGTTCCCCCGCTTCTACCTTCCGAGTTCAAGGGGAGCCTTACCCCAAATTATAGAAGCAGATTTCTGGACTGAACAAGCCAAACAAAAACATTTAAAATACTTAAAACAAACTTAAAAAAAAACTTAAAACAAATCAGCTTAAGAAAAGTGTACATTTTTTATCAACATTGTTTATATTGGTTGGGTTTTTATTTTAACTGCAGAATAGTGACTTTATTGTGCAACATTTTATGTATTTCTTGTATTCATCATTATGCAGTGATTTTTATTGGATTTTGGACTAGTGTTTTGTTAAAAGTTTTGTGGATGATAAAGGTGTTTTATCATTATTATTGTTATTACTGGCAGCACTGTGGCTTAGTTATTAGTACTTTTGCTTCACCACTATGGGTAATGTATCCTTTATAAAATGTTCCAGATTTAGTACCAAAATTACCTTTTTTTAAAAGGACATTATAGGCAGCTGAAGAGTTTTTTTTTTTTTACACTGAGGAAGGGTATTGGAACATTGAAAACTGTTTTGAATGGAGAGAAAGACAACTGACTTGAATGGGTAGCCTTCATAGCAAGTCAGTATTGTACATCCTTCACTTAAAGGAGCAAGTGTGGATTTTTAAAGTAGTTAGTAAATTTCTTGTGTACTATCACAAATATCACATAGTTAAAATAAAACACAAATATATGAAAATACAAAAAAACCCAAATATAGTATGCACTGTACACAGAAATAATCTATGGACTACATTATAATAAAAATAAACATCCATTAAAAAAACAAATAAATAGATAAATAAATAAATGTCAAGAGGATAGAAAACCTAAATTATAGTCCTCGATTACAGCTGTCATCTTGACACTTTGCAATGAACAAACTACAGCACAGGCAGACATTCACTATTCTTGTGGAATACAATTGTGGCTTAACATTTGGACCGTTATTGGTAATGACACATACACTATAAGGTTCTGTTCCAAGATTAAGAGGACTAACCTGATCCTGATTAAAAGGTTACCAACACCACATGCCACTGCAGAAAAACTAGGAAGAAAAGAAGACACAGTAACACCCAATCAAAATAATTGCAAATTAAATGTCTTTGCGGGTGGCACGGTGGCGCAGTGGTAGCGCTGCTGCCTCGCAGTTAGGAGACCCGGGTTCGCTTCCCGGATCCTCCCTGTGTGGAGTTTGCATGTTCTCCCCGTGTCTGCGTGGGTTTCTTTCGGGTGGTCCGGTTTCCTCCCACAGTCCAAAGACATGCAGGTTAGGTGGATTGGTGATTCTAAGATCGGCCCTAGTGTATGCTTGGTGTGTGAGTGTGTTTATGTGTATCCTGCGGTGGGTTTGCACCGTGCCTGGGATTGGTTCCTGCCCTGTGTTGGCTGGGATTGGCTCCAGCATTGTGTTCGGATTCAGCAGGTTGGACAATGGATGGATGGATGTCTTTGCATTACTAAAATAATAATGCTTCAGCCCTTGAATGCTGAAACTGAAGGAGCCTTTTTCTTCCAGAATTTTAAAAGACCTGAATCTTTTGACCAGAATTTATTTTGTGCAGTATCACCATTAATATATTATTCTAGTTAACCCATTTATGTCTTTACTAGCAAAATACCCATGCTTCGCAGCGGCAAAGTACTGCCTTAAAATTTTTATTAAGAAGAAAATTAAACCTTTTTAAACTGAGGGAAAATATACCAATAATTATTTGTTAAGGATCTCTTTGTATACCACATTGTCATTTCGGCCCTCCGGTTATAATATGACCAAGCTGTGCGCTAAGCTTACTCTTGAGCATGCAACGTACAGTTGGCCATGTGAAAAGTAATCTTATCTCAAATCTCACAGCTTGGATTGCTGCTGTCATATTCGGTTTGAGTTTCATGGTTTGTCTCAATTACGACAGTATTTGCAGGACTTGTGTTGAAGTGACATTTGGCATCTGTCAAGCGTTGCAAGCATACAACCGGTTTCATCGATAACTTCACATCCAGCTTTTGAGAGTTTAAACATTCATAAACATCAAAGTGTCCACTACTGAAATCGTCACCTGTGAATCTAAGATGTTTAAGAGGCATTGGCGGTTATCGAAAGTTGTAAAATATTTGGCCATTTCGGTACACTTGAAAGCGACAACTGAACAATTCAGTGGCAGCCATCAATTCACATGCAGAACCATAGGTGAAGGGCTTAAGCATTTAACTCTTCTAGTGCTCCTGTGTAGTATAATTATCTCCTGTACCGTCATCAGTCCACACCTTGAACCTATACCAGTCATTCAATACATAAGACACAATGTTCCTCTAGATATCAAGAGTGAGCCTGATATGGCCGTGCAATATGTAACAAAGAGAATGGAAAAGGCAGGTGCCATCTCCGGGCATGGAAACCACTGGGTAAGTGACAGTTCTTTGATCGATCGTGATCACCTCGATAGACATGTTAATGAGGGTATGGTTGGAACGATAAAGGAAATGGGTACCTGAACAATGTAAAGTAAGTCTAAAATACCTACACAATAACTACAATCGTAATAAACGAACAATAAAACAGCGGAGAAGCCGTGGATTAAATAAAAAAGCTGTAGTTATCAGCAGGGTGATGTGAATCCCGTGGCGAAGCAAGGAAGGGAATGTAGAGACTATAGCAACGGACGGCCTTATATAGGCAGGCAGCCAACAACGTGGGAGGTGTTGGGATGGGGGACCCAACGCCGCCTCACACGGTGACCGAGCTGCAGGCTATGGACGTATATATGTACGTAAGTAGGATTCAGTTAGCGTTGGGAACCCGCGTACCAAATTTTTTGAAGATGGGCCCATAAGTAACAAAGACCGTTGAAAAGTTCAATATGGCGGCCGACACTGGCATCATACCACTGAAATAAGTACGTACATCGGTTTTGGTTAGCGCAGGGAAGCTGCCTACCAAATTTCATGAAGATGGGGCCATAAATAAGAAAGTTCAACATGGCAGATGTTGTCGGCCGTTATTATCGTTACGCGTAGAATTTCAAAATAAAACCTGCTTAACTGTTGTAAGTAAGCTGTAAGGAATGAGCCTGCCAAATTTCAGCCTTCTACCTACACGGGAAGTTGGAGAATTAGTGACGTTGGAAAGTTCAATATGGCGGCCGACTGTGGCGTCATACCACTGAAATAAGTACGTACACCAGTTTCGGTTAGTGCAGGGAAGCCGCCTACCAAATTTCGTGAAGATGGGGCCAGTCTTCTACCTACACGGGAAGTTGGAGAATTAGTGACGTTGGAAAGTTCAATATGGCGGCCGACAGTGGCGTCATACCACCGAAATAAGTACGTACATCGGTTTCGGTTAGCGCATGGAAGCCGCCTACCAAATTTCGTGAAGATGGGGCCATAAATAAGAAGGTTCAACATGGCAGACATTGTCGACCGTTATGACCGTCACATGTAGAATTTCGAAACGAAACCTGCCTAACTTTTGTAAGTAAGCTGTAAGGAATAAGCCTGCCAAATTTCAGCCTTCTACCTACACGGGAAGTTGGAGAATTAGTGATGAGTGAGTGAGTGAGTCAGTCAGTCAGTCAGTCAGTGAGGGCTTTGCCTTTTATTAGTATAGATAAGTCAAAAACAAGACATGGCTATAAAATTTAACTAGAATTCAATGTGGTGATTTATGAGCTGTAGTTCTTACTTAAAGTAATGATCCCTGCTGCCATTATTAAAAGAACTGCGAAGTATTAAGAATAGAAAGAGAGTGATTAGAACAGTATAGCAATAAAGTATTATATTATGTAGTTCTGCTTGACATGAGTGAATGAACTAGCCTTTCCACATTATACATATTACAAAAATCTCTGTAATTTCCTAAATTTTATAAGTTGAAGAAACAAGTTTCCAATATTATGGAGATGTCACAGTTAAATCAGTCTCAATAAATGTTGCCATATATACACTTTTAAATGTAATTTTGCCTATAAACGTTATTTAAACACTGGCAATATGCAGTATACCACATACTAAATGAACTACTGTTTTTTTTCAAATTCAGAAACAGATCATTTTTACTAATCTGATTTTTTAACCAAATAAAGTATTTAACTAAAAACTTAACTATAGAAATGCAATTTGTTTAATTGGTAAGAAAGATGATAATCATCAGCAAATAAAATGTAATATATTTTCAAATGATAGATCCTAAAGGCAAAAATAAAGGTGAAAAGAATTTCTTCCAACACTAAATGCTGAGAAATACCATATAAAAGATAAGAATGAATTGAACCAGCTAAGAACAGTGTCTGTTAGAATAAAATAGAATGGGCCTTAAAAGCACATCAGTTCCAATTATAAAATGTTGAGAAGGAACTTTAAAATCTTCTCACTGATGAGTAGTTCAGCCTGAGGACAGGATTAAAGACACGGGCTACTGAGGCACTAGAGGCATCCCTGAGTAAGGCTCAATGATTAATAAGGAGAAGTGATCTCCATTTCCCATCATTTAGTTTCTAGTGTGTATATTTTTTTGTTTTTCACAAAATGTATTACAAGCTCGGAATTTGAAGTGTGCTGATTTATTTATAACATGTCCAGAAGAAGAAAGGGGGACATTATGGTTCAGAACAACAGTGTTGAAAGAAAGCAGAAACTTTTTTTTTTTTTTTTTTAAACAGAGAACTGAGGCAATTAAATCTTAAAGGGCAAGTCATTACTCAGTGTTAAACAAGGAAAAAGTTTAAAAATCAATCAAACGAAAGGACCCTAAACTTGCTTGGGTATTTACCCCTAACTAAGCTAAAGAAATGCTTTTTTAGTGCTTTTTCTTCACTCCATGTTCAGATACTTTGCAAGTTAAGTGCCACCATTTTATACAGAAAGGAGTGTGACATCTGTGTCACCCAAATGGACATAGTAGTCTGTGAATAATATGGCTGTGGCCTTGCAAAAGATTCGTACAAAATGGTGGTGACCATATCACAATGAAAAGCAACATGGCTGTTATTGTGTAATGTAAAAAATAAACATGTTACGAAAAATAATATAGACACAAAAAATATAAATGAATTTCAAAGAATAGAAACTATAAACCAGCATTTCTGACAATAAGGACCCATTTTCAGTTCACATTTATCTGTGTCTTTCAGTTAACAAAATAAAAAGACAGTTTTTTTGCAGTAATTTGTCTACTGCTTTTTAATTAAAGGGGGGATTTGAATTAATTATCAGATTTGTTTGATATGAAGCTATAATGTATATTGAACAGTTAAATAATTCAATGTGACACAGTAATATGAAGCAAATGTTAGCTAAATAGTAGGAACAAAAAGTGGTTGCACCTCATAGAGTGTAGTTATAAAATGTAAGGAACTACAATGTTTCTAAAAACATTTTTTTTTGTTTGCTGCTTGGCATCTGCAGCCAAGAAAATACATCTTGATACAAAAGAAAGAGGTAATTTGTATGAGCTGTATCACTCACCTTGTCCTGAAACTGTAAATGCTTCATTTTACTAACATGACAGTGTACTAGATTAAGTACTTGAATGATGGTTTTTTTTTTTTTGAAAGAGGAAGAAATATCAAGACTTGATATTCATTTAAACAGTATCGTTATATAAAGGTGATTACACTGAAAAAAACAATGCAATTGTGAAAATGCAATATATTCCCATCTGTGGAAAAAGTACGTTCCTTCTAACACAGCAGACCCTTTATGCCTTCTGATCTCTCTGCTTATTTGACCTGTCATCCCCTGCAGGTAGAGGGCACTGAGGGTGACATGACTCACTTTGGTGGGAAAAAGAAGATACCTGAGTCCTCTGCAGATTTGTTGACACCACTGGCTGAATCAACACAAGAACCTGGTACAATTACAGAAGTGGGAAGTGAGTCTGTGGCTGAAACCAATGGTTATCCCACATTAAAAGTGACAGAAGTAATGAAGAAGAACCCCCAGGATTCTAGTATGGAGAAGACAGGGGATGAGCACCAGAATCGAGAGGAGTATGGCTACATTGTCACTAATCAGAAGTGAGAAACCTTACTTTCTATAACATCCTTTAGTGGTGGTAGTGGGATGGAGCTGTACCTGCATGGCTTGCATAGTGTTATCTTCACAGAGAAATTCAGTCAAATTATTTATAGTGATCTGTATTTAATAAGGCAAGTCTATATAGCGCATTTTGAAAGTGTGTGATATCACAGAAAACTTTGTAATTCGGTAACCATAATCTCACCTCTAGAAGCGTCCAGCAGTGCAGCAGCAGTATTAGCTGTACATTTCATGAGTCATACTGCACCTTGGGATTTCTTTCTGGCTGCATTTCTTATAAAATACTGTATAAATACTGTATAAATAATGACACACATTTCAAGATAGTATGTGCCATCAAAGAAACTAAGTTATGTTTGGTGATATATATATATATATATATATTTTTTTTTTTTTTTTATTTATCATTTGGAGTATGTCGCCATTAAAAAAAAAAAAAGTGCCAGACAGTTTTAGCCCTAGTCAGAACAACACTGTTTGGCAGACTAAATGCATTTTTTATACTGTACATCATCACTTATATCTTACTGGAATATGGATCATCTTCATATCCAGTATTCACCTTTATGTCTGTTAAAGAACCTGTGCATCTGAGAGGACTTAATCCAGTTTACTACGTCTGATAGTGCTTGCAGATGTCTCTACATAGTACAAAGTTTTGGATATGGTAACAGGTATCTGTAATTTTTCACTTTGGTCAACACCTCTTTCTCTTTATTTTGCTAAAATCTCTCATTTCAGTTTTTAGTACAATTTTAGCCAACTTATTTTTCAAATCTAAGGGGAAATGTCAACATTTTTATGAATCCTGATTGACCTCAAGAGCTGCTTTGTTTCAGACCCCTGAGCCTTTCTGATGGAATTCATTTGCTGGAAACTTTGGCTGAAAGGATTCATGTAGGCACTAGCACCTTCATCAATATCAGGTATGATATTTCCCAACTGGAGTCTCTTAATTTGGTTCATTAGATACTTAAGAGATGTTTGGCTACAACAGAATAGGAAACCCCACTGTACACATCTCTGGACCTTAAAGGTAATTTCTAATAGAAATCTCATAAAATTATGTTCTAAGATGAAACACAGGCTTGCACTCTGCATATTTACCATTTTGTTGCAGTATCTGGAAAAAACCCACATGAATATGCAAATACCAGAAAGACAGGTACCTTTCAGGAGTTGTATCCAGTTCCTTGGAACTATAAGATACTAGGGCAAACTTTTGCACCATTGTGCAGTCCACTTAACTCTACAATAATGGCAAATATGCTGCGTAGAAAAACTCTGGTCTTTGGATGCACAGTGGACAATGAAGTTTGTCATGTGAGAAAAGTATGACCATGATGAAATAAACATCACTTTTTATTTTGAGGTACTCTCAATAACTATTTTACAAGCAGTATTTTTTATTATATTGTTGAGACTGTATTCCTGTTATTAGTGTCTAAAATGTTCTGTTCAAGACAATTCTGGTAACTGTGCTGAACCCTCCTGTTCCTTGTATTTCTTAGTGAATAGCTTATATGTATTAACTGTGTTGTTCTGCTTTGTTTAAAGCTGTATCTAGCCATTATCAATCTGATGACCTTAATGAAGTTACATTACATCATAATATTCAGTTATTGTCAGTCCTGTGTAGTCTTCTTAGCACAGCTTATATGGTTAAGTCTTCCTCCAGTTATCATCAAAACCATTGTCTTTTGTCTTACTCTGTTAATAGTAACAGCTGAACTAAGTGTACGCGTAAATCACTTTTGTTCTGTTTATTACATATAGGACTTTCAAAGTCTTTCTCTTATGAATAGAAGTCTCTCCCACTGTTGTAGTCTCTATCTCAAATCCTCCAACTCTCCTATGCCAGTCCCATGGTGTTTGACCTTGCATTTGTGCCCCAGGGTTCTTTTTCTTTTGGTGTTATGCTATAAGAAGTCATCTATTTTTGCCTCTGGCTGCTGTGTTTCTTCAAATTTTCATGTCATTGCAGTGTTGTGGGACCAGCTCTGACTTTTCGTGTTCGACAGAACAGTCAAAATGTGAGCATTGATGATGTGGCCAGCAGAGCAGGTGCGTGACTTGGGACTTTTTGGGGGTTCATGGGGAGATAAACATATTCTTGAAGGGAATCAGATTGAGCACATCTAATGACATTGCGGACAGTCTTGCCACTTGGATGTGTGAAGAGATGAATTAAGAAAATCAGCAAGGCCATTTGTACCCATTTGTGTGCCACTGTTTTCTTCTTCATACTACATAGACAGCAGTGATTTCATTAAAAACTGTATCGATACTGTATAAATATATCAATCTACTATGCTAACAGACTCATTGAGCACAGATTGTTGTCAATTTCCAGAACTCTTATAATCCGCATTGGAAGCAGTTTTGTTTGTGAGAAAGTCAATTAGTTTCTTATACAGTAAATATTAGCTTTGGAATTGCTGTCTTTACACTGTGTATATATATATATATATACTAGCAGAATACCCGTGCTTCGCAGCGGAGAAGTAGTGTGTTAAAGAAGGTATGAAAAAGAAAAGGAAAAATTAAAAAAATAACGTAACATGATTGTTAATGTAATTGTTTTGTCATTGATATGAGTGTTGTTCCCATATCTATATCTATATATATATATATATATATATATATCAAAATAACCTCGCTTGGCAGCGGAGAAGTAGTGTGTTAAAGAAGGAAAGAGAAACAAAAGGAAACATTATGAAAATAACGTAACATGATTGTCAATGTAATTGTTTTGTCACTGTTATGAGTGTCGCTGTGATATATATATATATAGCAAAATAACTGCACTTCACAGCGATGTCGTGTGTTAAAGAAGTTATGAAAAAGAAAAGGAAACATTTGAAAAATAATGTAACATGATTGTGAAAGTAATTGTTTTGTGTATTTGGCGGCAGCGTCACGAAGTTGTTTTCGACTAGCTGCATTAGAAAATGTACCACGACATCTGACACGCCTCCTTTTTACTGTTTTCTCACAGCTTGGATTGCTGCTGTCATAATGGTTTTGAGTCTACATATATATATATATATATATATATAT
>JANRMT010062814.1:103127002-103162648 GCA_026402145.1 Polypterus bichir lapradei | reverse complement strand
CAGTACATCGAGCCCGCGTGCTATTGTGGTTTTGCTTGTGTGCTTCAGTAAGTTACCGTCCCCTCGCTCTTACTTTTTTACCGTTCATCTAATGAATACACTGAGTATGGCTTTACCAAAACAATCATTGATCGCGAATAAAGTATCCATTATTCATGAAGCTTCAATAGGTGATCTGTCTTTCTGCGTTAACCGCATGCGTTTTCATACGTCTCAAACTAAGGGGATGCGAGGTTAAAATAAATCGAGAAGCGTGCGTACATACTTAGTGAATCCCCTCTCGGGAATCAAACCTTGGACGTGGGCGCTACAGGCGAATGCTCAACTATCGCACCACGGCGTGTGGTTTATCTATTTGAGCATAGCAGTGTAATTCGGTTTTTGTTCAGCACTCTTTGGAACTGTTGCTTTTTGTCTGCGCACTGCGTCAGTTCACGTCAGCCGCTGAATATGGTTTTATATGTCACTCGCTCACTTCTAATTGTTTCGCTGCCTTCTTAATTATATAATGCATGTTTTCTAAAGCGCGTTTTGTAGCTCTTCCTGGCTTTCTACGTAATGCGTGATTACGTGAGAGGCGTGATGATGTCATACGAAACTCCGCCCCTCCAGCTGAACTCCATTACAGTAAATGGAGAAAAATAGCTTCTAGTTATGACCATTATGCGTAGAATTTCAAAATGAAACCTGCCCAACTTTTGTAAGTAAGCTGTAAGGAATGAGCCTGCCAAATTTCAGCCTTCTACCCACACAGGAAGTTGGAGAATTAGTGATGAGTCAGTCAGTCAGTCAGTGAGTGAGTGAGTCAGTGAGGGCTTTGCCTTTTATTAGTATAGAAGCCTGCGCCAAAAAGCCTGCGCTATGCACCAGCCCCTTCGCATCTCTGCCGCTTGCATTGTGAAGAATGCACCCTAAGGAGAAGCGGTCGCTCCTCCGAAACCCCCTCTTAAATGGTGATATAATGGGAAACAAATAGTTTTTTTTTTCCCCCCTACTCTTTGCATGATCAGCTGCTGCCGTGCCGCGTGATCTGCATTTCGCACGTCGCTTCGAACATTTAAAAGCCTGTACAGCAGTTGTCCTACTCTTTGTCTTTAATTTCCGGCCCCGGGCTTGGTTAAATCTCTTGGCACAAAGTCTCGTCTTGTGAGATGCGAGTTCTTGATATTTTTTAGTTTATAATTTAAAAATGGAATAAGAATCTGAAAATCTAACAACATCACATTAAAGTTCGATAAATTCTGAAAAGAATAATACCAAACATATAAATGTAGGCTTTAAAATAAGCCCAATTTAAAGTGTGACAAAAAACGTGACATAAAAACGTCACATATAATCGTTGCACAAAATCGTTGCACTTTTAGGCTTAGGATTTTATATATATATATATATATATATATAGAGTGTATGTGTATATAGTGTGTTAAAGAAGTCATGAAAAAGAAAAGGAAACATTTTAAAAATAACGTAACATGATTGTCGATGTAATTGTTTTGTCACTGTTATGAGTGTTGCTGTCATCAAGGATTTGATTATCATTATTTCTTTCAATCAGGTTCGTATTTGAAGGACGTGTTGTGTTCAAGTTACATTCCGTGTTTGTCAACCGTTGTAAAGATAACAGGTTTCATTCATCGAAGTGTTCACTACCCAAATCGCTACTCGTGAATCTAAGATGTTTAACAGGCATTCCCGGTATTAACTTGTGGATTTGCCTGCGAATAGTTAGTGGCAGCATGTCTATGAACTTGTGGAATTGCCTGCGAGTATTTAGCGGCAGTGTCTCTATTAAGTTGTGGATTTGCCTGTGAGTATTTAGCGACCGTGTCTCTATGAACTTGTGGATTTGCCTGCGAGTATTTAGCGGCAGCGTCTCTATGAACTTGTAGATTTGCCTGCGAGTATTTAGCGACAGCGTGTCTATTAACTTGTGGATTTTTCTGCGAGTATTTGGCGGCAGCGTCACGAAGTTGTTTCCGTCTAGCTGCATCATAAAATGTACCATGACGTCTGACACGCCTCCTTTTTACTGTTTTCTCACAGCTTGGATTGCTGCTGTCATAATTGGTTTGAGTTTCATGGTTTGTTTCAATTACGTTAGTATTTGCAGGACTTGTGTTGAAGTGACATTCGGCATCTGTCAAGCATTGTAAGCATACAACCGGCTTCATCGATAACTTCGCATCCAGCTTTTGAGAGTTGAAACATTCATAAACATCAAAGTGTCCACTACTCAAATCATCACCTGTGAATCTAAGATGTTTAAGAGGCATTGGCAATTCTCCAAAGGTGTAAAATATTTGGCCATTTCGGTACACTTGAAAGCGACAACCGAACAATTCAGCGGCAGCCATCAACTCACATGCAGAAGCATAGGTGAAGGGATTAAGCATTTCACTCTTATAGTGCTCCTGTGTAGTATAATTATCTCCTGTACCGTCATCAGTCCACACCTTGAACCTGTCCCAGTCACTCAATACATAAGACACAATGTTCCTCCGGATATCAAGATTGAGCCTGATATGGCCATGCAATATCTAACACAGAGAATGTTTAAGGCAGGCGGCATCTCCGGGCATGGAAACCACTCGGTAAGTGACAGTTCTTTGATCGATGGTGATCACCTCGATAGACATGTTAATGGGGGTGCGGTTGGAACGGTAAAAGAAATGGGTACGTGAACAATGTAAACTAAGTCTAAAATACCTACACAATAACTATAAGCATAATAAACGAACAATAAAACAGCAGAGAAGCCGTGTAATAAATAAAAAGGCTGCAGTTATCTGCACAATAAAACAGCGGAGAAGCCGTGGATTAAATAAAATGGCTGCAGTTATCAGCAAGGAGACATTAATACCATGGCGAAGCAAGGAAGGGAATGAAGAGACCGCAGCGACGGACGGCCTTATATGGGCAGGCAGCCAATTACGTGGGAGGCGTGGGGATGGGGGACGCAATATAGGCAGGCAGCCAACTACGTGGGAGGCGTGGGGATGGGGGACGCAACTCTGCCTCACACGGCGACCGAGCTACAGGCTATGGACTTATATATGTACATAAGTAGGATTCAGTTATGACTGTTATGTGTAGAATTTCGAAATGAAACCTGCTTAACTTTTGTAAGTAACCAGTAAGGAATGAGCCTGCCAAATTTCAGCCTTCTACCTACATGGGAAGTTGGAGAATTAGTGATCAGTGAGTCAGTGAGTCAGTGAGGGCTTTGCCTTTTATTAGTATCTATATATATATATATATATATATATACTCAGTAAAAAAAGAAACGTCCCTTTTTCAGGACTGTGTATTTCAACAGTAATGTTTTAAAAATCCAAATAACTTTACAGATCTTCATTGTAAATTGTTTAAACAATGTTTTCCATGCATGTTCAATTAACCATAATCAATTAATTAACATGCACCTGTGGAATGGTCGTTAAGACCTTAACAGCTTACAGAAAGTAAGCATTTAAGGTCACAGTTCTAAAAACGCAGGACACTAAAGAGACTTGTCTACCGACTGTGAAAAACACCCAAAGAAAGATGCCCAGGGTCCCTGCTCATCTGTGTGAACGTGCATTAGGCATGCTGCAGGGAGGCATGAGGACTGCTGATGTGGCTAGGGAAATAAATTGCCATGTCCACACTGTGAGACGCCTAAGACAGCGCTACAGGGAGACAGGAAGGACAGCTGATCATCCTTGCAGTGGAAGACCACGTGTAACAACACCTGCACAGGATCGGTACATCCGAATATCACACCTGCGTGACACGTACAGGATGGCCACAACTGCCCGAGTCACACCAGGAACACACAATCCCTCCATCAGTGCTCAGACTGTCCGCAATAGGCTGAGAGAGGCTGGACTGAGGGCTTGCAGGCCTGTTGTAAGGCAGGTCCTTACCAGACATCACCAGCAACAACGCCGCCTATGGGCACAAACCCACCTTCGCTGGACCAGACAGGAGTGGCAAAAAGTGCGTGAGTTTCTGCATGACAACAATGTCAGTGTTCTGCCATGGCCAGCGAAGAGCCCAGATCTCAATCCCATTGAGCACGTCTGGGACCTGTTGGATCGCAGGGTGAGGGCTAGGGCCATTCCCCCCCAGAAATGTCCAGGAACTTGCAGGTGCCTTGGTGGAAGAGTGGGGTAACATCTCACAGCAAGAACTGACAAATCTGGTCCAGTCCATGAGGAGGAGATGCACTGCAGTACTTCAAGCAGCTGGTGGCCACACCAGATACTGACTGGTACTTTTGATTTTGAGCCTCCCTTCATTCAGGGACACATTGTGAAACATTTTTAGTTTATGTCTTATGGTGTTGACTCTTTTAGTGTTCATACAAATATTTACACATTAAGTCTACTGAAAGTAAAAACAGTTGAAAGTCAGGGGACGTTTCTTTTTTTGCTGAATATATATATATATATATGGTAATTGAAAAAGATATAATTTCAAAAAGTAGTATCTGTCTGTATAATAAATTCAATTTTAACATGTATAGAATATCTAAAAAACAAATCCCACCTATTAATATCTATATGTATAATTCACTAAGGGCAGGCAAGACACTGAGCGCAAGCAAGACAGAGCCCTGCCCGCCAACTCTAAGACCATGGGATATGCTCAACAGAGCCCCGCCCGCCAACTCTAACTCTCCTACCACGTCATGGGATACATACAACAGAGCCACGCATGCCAACTGTAACCGTCCTCCCGAGTCCAGCGTCGCTCTCGAGGCACGCAACAACTCACCAAACACAGCCTCAGTCGCTTTTGTCTGTGCAAAAGTCCACATGCACCTCTGAGCCACGTTCCCTTTACACCGCACGCAAGACAGAGAGACACGATTGCCAACTCACAAAGCCCCGCCCGCCAACTCTAACTAAGGGCAAGCAAGACAGAGAGCGCACGCAAGACAGAGAGCCCCGCCCACCAACTCTAAGACCATGGGATACATACGCATTTAGTGTATAAATGGATATAAATAATTGCATGTAAACGATTTGCCAAAATCTGTTGTATGTAAACGATACTGTTTAAAATGTTATTGTTTTTTCATCAGAAAACCCGGTTTCCACGTCTACCTGTATTAGTTTAAATGGCACTTTTACCACTCGCAATAGGGCGGACGCGCTGACTTATCGTGTCGACTGGGCAACACAGTGAATGCGGCGTGTATCTATATATGTCTATGTTTTCCTTAGCCTGCTACAGGAAGGTACTCTCTCGACCAATGGCATTGGTTTCGCTCCTTGCTGATTTCCTAAGCCTTTGTTATACTGAATTCTTTTCTCACCGTTTTCCGTTCCTATTCTTACACTGCCGTATGCTATGGCGGGCTTCGGCTAGTATAATATAATTCTCTGTGTGATCTCTTTTATTACTTATTCAAGCAATGAAGTAGTGGAATTTTTTGCCAGCACATTGTACCCCCATGTGTGATAGTGCACAAGCCTGGGTTGAGTGATCTTTCTGGTTTGGCCCAAGGCATACTTCATGCTGAGACAAAGTCCAGCTGAACCAGATTAAATTCAACACTGTGCACAGACTGAAAGTTTTCAAAACTTCATGTTCTTTTGTTTTCAGTTTGCATGCATGATCAACCCATATCCAGTATGGACAAACAGAAGAGTTTTCCGGGCATCCTCTTGTAATTTGTCTGATTTTATCAGAAAAAAAGCCATTCTGGTGCCAGACTGAATTGAAGAAATGGAAAAAAATGTTTTATCCATTAACTTAAAATATTCAGAAGATACATCCATACATCCATCCATTATCCAACCCGCTATATCCTAACTACAAGGTCATAGTTGTCTGCTGAAGCCAATCCCAGCCAACACAGGGCACAAGGCAGGAAACAGACTCTGGGCAGGGCGCCAGCCCACCGCAGTCAGAAGATACACAGCTTTTTTAATCTTTTTATGTTTTTTTTTGTCTTTATGAAACTAAAGATTACCATTAATTTTTTTCTGAATATGGTGCTGAAAGATGAACTGCTATAGCTAGGGATCTTCAGATTCTCTAACTGGTAACTGCCATGTGGAAGACTATTGGCTTAAAACCTCTTACTGGAATATTTCCCATAGCATGTAAATGAAGTTCCAGTTGAGAAATTCCTTTCATGTTTTAAGAGGCATTGCTCCATCAACATAAAATACCATCCTTTAATTTGTTAGATTAATCACCAACAATATTGAAGTTTATTAGTTTTCTCCTCAATGACTGTCATTTATCTTTCTCCAGGCCAAGTATACATAGTATATCTGCTAAATGTTTTATGTATTACCCCACTAGGAGAGAGGACTAGCTTTCGAGCCTGGATCTGAATATCTGTCATCTCATTACCAGATGGGATAATTTATGGTGCTGTTTCATTAGGCACACGCTTTGATAAGTTCCTTTTTTGCTTCTATTAATTTTTTTGCAAAGATTTCCTAAAGCTATCCATGAAATTTCATGGCAATGTTATGCTGCTTTTCCATCAGCAAACATGAATCATGTTACCATTATGACTTTTTCCAAGTTTCTAAGAACAAGCTCTACTGGCATAGTTTGTTCCTGCTCTATTTGTAGAACCTATGTCACATACTGTAGTACAGTATATCTCTTTGGTGAGATCATGCGTAGTTGTAATCTCTGATTGATTTCAGAGGCAGTTGCTGTGCGCTCCTATGACTGCTAGTCATATAGTCTGATATATTCAGTGACTGACCTAGGGGTGAGAGCTGAGAACCATGAAAATGTATAGATACCACTCCTGCCTACCCACCTGCATGCTGACCCCAGAGCCATGGTAAATATCAGAGGAGCACATGGTACAGTCTAGAGGTTGCACTACTTTATGTTATGCTTTTTTAACTAAAAACAATAGTCATATCAAAAACTATTATTGGTAAATAGGGGCCAATAAATTTAAATTTACTAAATGTTTGATCCAGTTTACAAATATACAGTAGCTTTTCATTCATCTTCTGATGCCATTTAATTCAAAGTTAGGGATTATTGAGAGAAGGATTCAGTCTTGTCAGCAAGTCAACAACCAGCACAGGACAGCATAGACCAGGGGTCTCCAACACGTCACTTGCGAGCTACTGGTAGCTGGCAACCTCTTTCCAGGTAGCTCGCCAAAGGGCTAATGAATCCTACATAAATTTGAAAACTTGATTAGTCAAATAAGGGGGGGGGGGGGGCGATTCTTCCAAAAAATCATATGAGAGAAGTCACAAAATCAACCAGAATGTTCAAGCAAATTATAGAAAAAAACCCGATCTAAATCCATTAAGTAGTTCTCTTGTGAAAAGCAGACAGACATACAGACAGACATTGGATTTTATATACCGTATTATATATTAGTAAACCTTCAAGATAATGTGCAGTTAAAGCCTCAACGGCATTCTCAGCATTTCTGGAGCTTAGTAGAGCCAGATAACTATAAGAATCTTTAACAAGTAGCTTTATTTGGGTCTTCATACCTCTGTGATTATGCCTTTTCTGACATGAATGTTATAAAATCAATGTTCAGAGCAAGACTGACAGATGAACATTTAAATGACTCCATATGAGTGAACCTAAGTGGCTACATTCCACCATATACCTCTCTTGTTGCCTCCATGCAGTGCCAGTCATCTCACTAACTAAAAAACACATCACATATGCAACTGGACATATGAATATGCTTGTGAAGTGAAACAGTGACATGTAACAAAATGACAAATGAATAAATAATATCTGTGTATTTGTAATTGCATTGTTTTGACAGCATTCATGTTTTAATTCAATGGTGTGAGATACAGTGTGAGATACACTAGAAAATGCATACAAAATCCACTTGCAGGTGAACTGAATATTTTTTGTGATGTTTTAATGCAAAATGTGAGTCGTGGACACCAACATTTTGTAAATGTTCAGGCAAAACAAGCTTATTCAGTTTGTTTAGGTTCAAATAAGCGATGAGAATACATGTTAAAAAACATGAGTAGCTCTCAGGGGAAAAAGGTTGGAGACCCCTGGCATAGACCCTAGAAAAACGTGTAAATTCTACATAGACAGCAATTTCCGGGAATATAAACCTAGTCTACTTGAGTTGTGAAGTAGCAGGACAAAACACCTCACCTATATGCCAACTTTAAAATAATATTACATTTTAATATTATGTCCATCATTTTCTAGAAAATTCGTCAGGTGGCTTAGGTGTGGATGCTGTTTGTTGGTAAAGTATCTAGTTGTTAAGGTAAATAGGAGAAAGGTGTAGAAAAGCAGTCAAACCTCTCATTTACAGTGCTTCTTTTTCTTTCTTTCTTTTTTCTTTCTTTCTGTAGTTGCAGAGAAGACTTTCTTGGAATCAGAAACTGGGCTAAAAATCATGCAGACTGGCGTGGGAGAGGTAGGTGAAGCTGCAGAGCTTGTTTGCATATGTTAGACTGCTATTGTGTCCTGCTGTTTGCATTTGCTGGTCAGAGATATGTAAAATCTGTTAAAACGATTCATGCAAATATATATGCGGGTAGTGAAAAAAAGAAATATCTTTGTTGAACATTTTCCAAATGGGGAATTTGTGCCCAGCTTGGCTTTTATAATCCTGCATGAAGATAATTCGACTGAGTGTCACTGGAAAGCTGCAACCAGACAAGAAAGACAATGGGATGATTACTTAGGGTTCTCCTAATTTTTACCAATTAGCACTTGTATCAATGAATAGTATCATCTCTTTACATTTCTATTGACTTTCTTTTCCATATTGTCCCCTAGCTGCCAGTTTTTGCCAACTTATCTGCCACTAAGCTCCCCAGTGGGATGTGAATCTTTTTCATATTTTGCCTTTTTTGCCTCTTTTGTTTTTTGTTTTTTTTTTGCCATGAGGTTGACTTATTGTAGTTGATTGAGCCAGGGTGTCATGTCATCCAGTCATGTTAGTAGTTTTCCTTATTAGAAATGCCTTATTGGGAAAAAGAGTGTCATTTCCTTTAAAGCTGTCAAAATGCAGCATAGGGTAAGATAGTTATTTGAAAGACTGAGCGGCTCTAAATTTGGTCAAGAGCTTACTGTATATGTGTTTGCAAAGAATCAACTGATGTGTTGCATTGAATTTGACAAAGCTTCATTGTATGCATATAAGTCACAGTCGTAAGTTTTTAATGTAGACTACAGTATACTTACTGAATGCTTTGGCATTGGTTTTCCATTAAGAGCCCAATTTTAAATGATGATAATTTGAAACAGAAAATCACACAAATGCAAAAGAAGAATAAATCTGGTTCTTGTTTTGGATAAGATAGAATCAACAATAAGTGGAATATGTTCTTTTCTGCTATTTGAGAAGATAACCAGTTTCTGGATCATTTCTAAACAAATAGAAATGAACAGAAATATTTTATTTTTCAACTGTTTTTTCATAAACTTCTTAATGTCTTGTGTTACACAATCAGCAGCGCAGAAATACTAGTTGCTGTTTGACATCTGTCAGATGTTGTTGTTTGAGTTGCTGGAGTATAGACATTGTACATCATACAGATACAGAGTGAACCCAAAATGGTTTTCTTTTGGTACAACTATGTCTAGCATCACTCAAATTGTCATTTTTTTTTTTGTATGGATGAGGGATAGGAAGAAATTGTTGAAGGAATTTATAGTATGACATATATTATGTGATAATTGTTAAACCACTCAGATTTTTACTTCATTGTTACAAAAAGGTATTCTGCATATTACATTTTTTAATTATATAAATAATGTCCTGATCTTATTTGCTGTTAATGCAGTTTAGTAAATAATGCCTTTTGCTCCTTGTTGCTGAGGTTTTTGTGTTCTTGTTATACAGGAGTTTTAACCTAGGAAGAAGGCAAAGGTGACATACACCAAAAGTCTGACAAAGAGATGGAGAAACTCACATTGACAGTCAGGGAGCATTTCTTATTTTAGTGTGGTCAGACCAGATAGAGACTGCCAGGGCTAGGTAGGCTCTATAGGTACAGTATTAAATTTTTTCAGTGTACACAGAATGTCACTGGAAAACCCCAAGGTCAACAGACTGTAGTACATTGACCCTATGTAGAAAAGGGGATGTCTACTGCCTGTGGTGGAGGAAGGGCAGTTGCAAAAAGTGCCTATGCCTTTAATATCTCTATATATATATAAAAGCCAATGTCTGTCTGTCTGTCTGTCCACTTTTCACGAGAGAACTACTTAACGGATTTGGAACAGGTTTTTTTCTATAATTTGCTTGAACATTCCAGTTGATTTTGCAACTTCTGTCATTGCAGTAAGTATTTTAGTTCAGTTGCGGCACTGATTTATTCGCATGAATCCAAGAGACAGGCTGCGGACCAAGGGGAGTGGGAGGTGGGACCCCAGGAGTAAGGAGCCGGGCGGGGCCATCCTCACTCATGTGCCAGCCTCAGTTTGAGTCGCTCTACCTCTCGCCTCATGTTGGAGCGTACCTTGCCTCCGCTTAGCTAGTGATACCTATTTGTTGAGCAGACATTATCATCTAAAGACTGTTAAAGAGTAACGTTTGACATTTATGGGAGAGAGATCACAGCTACGTGTGTTTTAGAGGGTACCTGCTCATTGGCAGAGATATCACGACCACGTGTTCTTCTCCCCATGCTGGGGACGTTCTCCCGTCAGAGCTGAACATGATTAGATACAGTGGCAACATTTGACGCTTGGCCAGAGATACCTTGCCAACTTTTTACTTTTTTGCCAAAGAGATCACAGTTACATTCTTGCCCTTGACAGCAAAATCAAAAGTATTGTATATCAAGAGGCCCTCTGATAGGAAAGATATCAATTTAAATTCTTCTCAATACAAATTATTACATTTTTTATTTTTATTGATTTTTAAAGTTTGTCCTGTTTCACTACTACGCGGTTGAAGCCGCAGGAGACAGCTAATAAAGAATGAAAGTTAACACAAAGCTGGTGGAATACTAGTGGATCCCCTCCATACCCCCAAGGATATATCCTATGGGATATCTGGAGCCTTGCTGCTCAGTAAATTAATGACATGCCATAACTCTCCTTTGCTTTAACAGGAAAAATAAGGGTCAGGTTTGCTGCTTGAACACAATATGGCCTGATGGCCTGTGCAATGTATTGAATAACAGTTGACAGTGAACCGAACCTCAAGGAGGTTTAAAATCTGCTCTGCATCAATTCATTGTGGGGAGTTGACTGGGGCTAAGGAAGAAAGAGAGGTTTTAGTTTTGGAGAATGTGATAGACTTTTGAGATACTGGAACATTGTAAAGTTTGGAAATGCAACCCACTTGGTAGACATGCACAAAAATGTCAATACAGTTTGACCTAGGGCATTGGGGTGGTTTTATTACAGTTTTCTTATGTTTTTGCTCACACATTCCCACTTAAGTTTTGATTATTCTTAAAGCTCTGTGGCATTTTTCCCGGACCATAAGATCATATAGGAGATGTTGGTTTTATACTGAGTATTTTTCTTCCAGAGATTCTACTTTTCACCCACTGTTCAAAGCCCTGCTATCAGGATGATAAATATCTGCAAAAGGCCCCATTTCAGCATGACAGTAATAGAGTATGTTTGGCAAAAGACTAATATCCCATCTAGAGAGTTTCTTGAAGTCACCTTGACCTACCAACCTCCTGTAAATGATGAGAAAATAAAGAGATGGATAGACAGACACTTTAAATATAACAAGATAAACCTGAGGTCTTCCCCCAAAATTCTGATTTGTTTTTGTTGTAATGGAGAATATTGGTTAACTTACTTGAGCTGCACATATTAAGGATTTTTTTCATAGTTTTTAAAGCTTATTAATTTAAAATAAATGAAAAAATGAACCCTGTGTGGAATAAATTATGGAGCTATGGCTGAAGCTGAATTAAATTATCTGCTGACTCGCGCAGTTTGGGTTGCAGTAAAAAGCAGAAGGCACTGTCCTTCTAACAGCAGCATTACTAGATAGATAGATAGATAGATAGATACTTTATTAATCCCAAGGGGAAATTCACTAGCTGGTATGAGAACAGTATACAGTTGCATTAACCAAGCATTCTCATTACAAAAGACTAAATTTGGGTGAGTTACAGAAATGCAAACTTAACAGCATTCTTTGTGCCACAGGTGTTTAAGACCTTTCTTTCTCCATATCATCGACTTTTCAAAAATATCTGTCTGCTTTATTTGGAGCCATTTCTTCATAATATACAGTATTTATCCATTTAAATAATGAATTTATGTGTTTACAGTACTCCGAGGTGTGAAGTTGGAAGTACCCTATTAGTATTTTATAAAAGCAGATGTTTTGCTGTAACAAGAGTTTTGGAGTGTAGTGACAGTAGGCAACCCTGTCTAAACTGCATGGTTTTTGTGCCTATGGGAACCATTTTGCCATGATTATAAGGCTAGAATTCTGTGAAAAGAGTATACAGAATCCAAATAGGAGCATTATTTAATAGATACAAATGGCAAATACACTTTTCAAATATATATTTGTTGAGAAGTCCTTTTTGTTTTTTTAAAATATCTTATATATGGTGTGAGTAATTCATTTCATTAACAGTCTAACATTGCAGTAACCTGCAGCATGGAATCGAATCACTGATACCTCTTAATAAGTCATATCTCAGCGGTAATTCAAGCAGATTTACGTGGTGTATTCAAGAGATGTGAAATGGCAGAAAAGGATGTTACAGTGGTATATTTTAAGTACCTTCTAAACTATTGGCTAAATAACATGGCTTGGTGGCTAAGAAAGTATACTACAAACCTCAAAGCTCAGATTCATTATCTACTAATATCTACCTACTAATACTCACCGTTGAGAGCGAACAAGTTATTTAAACTTTCTGTGCACCTGCATAACAGATATATCCAAACAATTGTTCTGTTATTTATTCTTGTACTTGTAAAGTGCCTTGGCATGGTGTTCATTATTGAAAGCTGCTACATAATGTGGTTTGTATTTTCCACCTCTAAATGGGGAAACATGCTTTTTAATTGTGTTGACATCACATCAGACCACTTCACGTCTAGCTCCTGTTCTTATTTTGTATGCTATTTAGCTCTCAGCTGCTTTAAACCTCTGAAGATCATATGACTTTGCCCAAATGTTCAATCATTTTTGGGTGCCATTACCTTAAAATTACCCAGTTTTTATACTGCACAGTTTGGTTAAGATGGGGCCCCTTTAAATAATATGATGACCTAAAAAATCTGAAATTTTCTATAAAAGAGAAGAGTGAATGAGTCCCAAGTTATAGTTTTTATTCCTATATTACACTTGTGCATAGGTATAATACAGGCAAAACAGTAAAAATGTACTTTTCATTGGTTTGAATAGTATTTATAAACTACCATATTGTGTTTCTGGTCTGCAAATAACTGATCGGCTATCCACTTTACACAACAAATACGCTGATCAGCCACAACATTAAAACCACTGAAAGGTGAAGGGAATAACACTGATTATCTCATTATATTGACACCTGTCAGGGGTGGGATATATTATATAGCAAGCAAACACTCAGTTTTTGAAGGTGATGTGTTGGAAGCTGTAAGTGTAAGGATCTAAGTGACTTTGACAAGGGCCAAAATGTAATGACTTAGATGACTGGGTCAGAGCATCTCCAAAGTGGCAGGTCTTGTAGGGTGTTCCTGGTATGCAGTGGTTAGTACCTGCCAAAGATGGCCCAAGGAAGGACAACCAGTGAACTGGCAACATGTCATGTCAAGATTCATACATGTGACGAATGAAGGCTAGCCTGTTTGGTCTCTTCCCACAAATTGCTGAAAAATTTAATGCTGGTTATGAGAAACCAGTATCAGAACACACAATGCATTGTGGTTTGCTGTATATGGGCCTGTGTAGCCACAGCCCAGTTAGAGTGCCCATGCTGACCCATGTCCACCACTGAAAGCACCTACAGTGCACCCTTGAGCATTAGAACCTTCGCAGGCATGGTATTCCCTGGTGACAGTGACCTACTTCAGCAGGATAATGAACCCTGCCACACTGCAAAAATTGTTCAGGAATGGTTTGAGGAACATGTTAAAGACTTCAAGGAGTTGACTTGGTCTCACGTCACAACTTACAAGACATAAACTATTTACTGCTAACGTCTTGATGCCAGCTACCACAGAACACCTTCACAGGTCTAGTGCAAGCCATACCTCTACAGGTCAGAGCTGTTTAGGTGGCACGAAGGGGACTTACAAAATATTAGACAGGTGCCTGATTGGTGTATGCCTGAATGAAGAGAGAGATATGAAAAAGTAACTGGTGTTTTTTTGTATATTTTTTATATTGGCAATAAAAATCTTTCAATCCATTCATTATCTTAACTGATTATCCAAAGCAAATCTTGGTGAATTCACAAGCCTGACAACCATATACCCTCCCCTAATAACTTCACAAATTGACCCTATATATTGTATTTAATTTAAAATCCTGTACTGAATGAGGACATACACCAGTGACTATGCTTGAAGGTGTGCTGGACACCCCATTACTTTATTTGGTGAGCTCACTTTTTCAAGTGCAATGACTTAGGAGTAAGATGTTTACCTAGTCAGAGTGTGATTCAGGATAACAAACCAGTGTATCAAAGGGCACACTTATGTATTCACCTGCACACTGACACTTAAGAATCACCAGGTACAGTAAATAAACATGTGGGAGGAAACTAGAATATGTAGATAAATGCTGCATGAACCACAGAAGAAAATATGAAGATGCTACACAGTGACTACACTGGATCCCTGGAGCTAAGAGGCTGCAGTGCCAACAACTGTGCCAGGTGGCATGCATCATTCAGTCCATATTCTATTTTGGCTTTAAGTGACATGTATGTACAGAATAATGCATCTTTCAAAGATTTGTGTTTTGACATTTGGTGCACAGCCTACTCAAGAAACTTTATAGAATTATGCAATGTAACCGTGCAGATTTTAAGATCTTGTTTTTAAGAAAATAACTTTTTAAAAATTTTATTATTTACTTTGCTTAAAGGGCTTGTGAAAGAATTTATGAAGGCTCTCCCCATTCTTTTCGACCTGCTCCCGGATTGGCGAAGAGTTCAGACAGAACTGTAGCAAAAAATATTTAGCACGCCCGGACTTGTTAGTTTCACCACACTAACTCATACCCCACCGCCTCAAATCCACCCAACTGCCGATGCCACATTGCATTATTCGTTACCTAAATTAATCGTTTCTTGCCCTAAACAATTGCGTTTTGGGCTGTTGTTATGTATTCCATTTATCAGGAGTGCATTACGAGATAATGGGCGAGCTTAGATCGCTGCTGTGTGATGTACGGCTATAGGGTCTACCTAGAACTACGTAGTCAGTCTGTCGGGTGAGCAGGTGTCTGTCTGCTTGCCCCGCTCCTCGGTAACTGAGCGAGCGAATGGCAGAGCGACCACCCCCACCAAATCCAACTACCGCTCACGTCCCCCCTCCACTCCCCCTCCGTCTATCACATCAGCAACATGTGGAGCCATCACCAAGGCAACGCCTTTTTGATGTGACAAGTGGCCGCGGCGCGTGAATGTAACCGAGCGGCGGGGCAGAGTGATGCTGGTTGGCGCAGCAATGCGGGCCGGCCCGAGTCGAACCCGGCCTTTCAGCTCCTCTCTAGCAAGACAAAGTGTTAAGCGTGACAGACGACGAAAAGCATTTAAGAGATATCAGCATTCTGTCAGTGCAGCTGCAGTTCTGAACCGAGCCGAAATGGAACTAGGTGAGTGTTCGGGGTTCCGATGGTACTGTATCTCAAAGTTTGTCGAATGGATATGGCTGGTCAACGGTGCACAGCGTGGCCTTAGGCTGCACGGATGTCTTGTCCTTTTTTACCTCCGCCAGACATTTCGCTTTACTCATAACTTCTTTCACTTTTTCCTGCCAAGCTGTTTGCCTTAGCTTGGGCTGACGATGTTTAAAGTCGGTAACCCCACGTCTTTGTAAGAAGCTGTCGTCTACTTGTGTCTCAGACTCCCGGCAACGAGCGAGCGGTGTGCAAGATCCAGGAACCTCCTGCTGTTAGCGCGTCGAAAAAATTACTGTGTGGTTTGTCCGTCTTAAAAGGAAACAGTTGAGTGAAATGCAATAACACATACGTTTAACCAAAAAAGTATTTTCATTGTACCGTAAATGAGCTCTGAAATGCGATGAAACTGCAGACGTTTAACTCTCGGCGAGCTGTGTGTAATACCGACAAGAATGGATGGTTGACATAAAATCGTGCAAATTGTGTCCGCCTTCTCAGTATTTTTTTCTTGCACAGATTTTTAAAAAACTTTTTGGAAAAAAAAACCTTGATATACTGTAATTGACACGAATCTGTTCTTATTGCAGTCTTAACTGTCATTTTTTTCTCTCCAACATATGCTCAGAATTTTGCAAATCTATTTGCACTAAAAGCGATCTGTACCAAAAATAATGAGCATTTTTATTTATCCTGTAATTCCAACCATTTGGTCTCATGTAGGCAAACTACTGTATATCAAATAATTTTCAGGTCATCTGCTCGTACTTATTTTAAACGGAGCTGTACATATTTTATTATCTGTGCACTTAAGGAGTATTATATTGAATGATACTATGCGTTCTTTGTATTTTGGTTACATTACAGTATGTATATTTAAAAAGAAAATCTTGTCAGTACGAGTATGTATTCCTATTAGTAATAAATTGTTGCAGCCGGCCATTACACTGTTTTTGTTTTTCTTAAAAACTATGAGGAGATGATTTTTATTTAATCAGATCCTTTTTGTTTTTTAAGAAATAAAATTAATAGAGGGCAGGTTTTGTAAAAATGATTACCGTAAATATGAAAAGTACACAAAAATTGTGCCCTAGTTTGGTTTCTGTGTTGTCCCTGATACTCCTGGGATAGACTTATGTTTTTGCTCTCCATTAACCGTTACTAGAGAGGGTAGAGAGAGTCTGTTAAATGAATGGTTGATTTCTTTAGTACAGTTGGAAAGATTACTTAATCATTTCTCTTGATTTTGAAAGAGTATATAATTATAGATCTTTGTGCAATATAAAAATATAAAGAAATATAGACTGATGGAAAAATAATTTGTGTGTCAGACTAAAAGTACAGTCTTTCCATAATTAGCAAAAAATTGCATTTGTGTAGTGACTGTGACTTGAGTATTTACTCTGTATATTCTTGTTTATATATGTAAGTTTTATTTTTGAATATTAATGTTTTGGTGCAAAAATGATGTTTCACTGCCAGTGGCATTATTCTCAACATTAAGCTGCATTGGTAATTTTTAAAATATGTCTGTGACTTCCGTTTTTCTGGGAAGTAATTTAGATACAGTACTGTGCATATACTTACATACTGTATATTCTCAAACCTGCTTAAATGTATTCAAGGTTGCCGGGGTATTTATCATCTGGAAGAGCAGGATATAGTTTATTTTCTGGATAACAGCTGTGAAATGCGTTGCCTTTGTGATAACATGACTATATTTTGGTTTTGTGTGGCTGTTGAGGTGATTTACAGTTTCATCATTTAATTTGTCCAGAATTGCTATTTCTGGTTTCTTGAGCTGTGCAGTGAATGGTTATAATTTAAATGAAAATTTTGTGTTGCAATTTCAGTGATCTTTTTAGACTCAAACTGCCTATATAGGTGAATGTTTTAGCACTTATTCAAGGCTTGTTAGTTTTGTTAGAAACTATGCCCCTCAAAGTCTTAACCTGCTGTTATGTCACAGTATGATTCCTTTAAGCTTTTTCTCTATCCTAATGCCACAGTGCAGTTTATAGCAGGCTTCTGTCCTATGATGTCACAGCTTTTCTGCAGTGTTATTGCTTTAATCATTGAAGCTTGTAATTCGATGGTGTCACAGCATATATTGATTAAGTATTCTCTGTTTCTGGTTCACTGCCTAAACTATTAAAATCTTCCTTGTTTTGATTGTCTAGCAGCAAGGCCATAGCAAAAGTCTTACTAGTTAAAAATAACAGTGCAGCTTGTTTCCTACTCTTTAACTAACATTTTTATACCTCAACTTCTCCATTGCCTCTCTGTTTAACATTGCTATAAAGAGATATCTATACCTTGATTAATTAACATTACATGCTTGTTTTCTTTTTTTTTTGTGAATCCACCCTAGTTTAAATCTGGAAATTTAGAAGTTTAAGGAAGCATCTTCTGCTTGTCTTAAAATTTTTTTAAAATGTTAACATTTTTTTGTTTTCATAATTTCCTATTCAAGTCATATCAGTTTTAAAATGTGCATAATGTATGTTGCATTATTCCCACCCTTGAACATGTGTCTATTCAGTGCTGACAAGAAGCCCCTGAAGTTGGATGTCATTTCTAGAGTAAAAGTCAACAAAAGAGTCCACTTGTCCTCTTAAGCAATGACTAGGAAAGGTGTTGACATTTCACCTTCCTGAAGTGTTAGTGTATTGTTTTTGCCATGACCAGTTTATGCTTCAGAATTTACTAGCTAGTTTTCAGCAGTTTCAAATCAAAGAATAAGCCATTCTTAACCACTGGTTGGTGTTAGTGGGTCTTGTTTATAATGGCAGCTCAATGCCCCACTCCCCCACATTCTGATTATCACACTTGCTTCACCAAGGGGGAAACAACTTTGACAATCGTTCCACTCAATACCATTTGGTGGATTGTGAAAACACATATGGGTCAAAGTGGGTTGCGACACCTGAAAGGTGGATAAACATTGACATTTAGGGCATATTTGTAAAATCTTGGCTAGACTTTAAATTGATTATTATTAGACCTAGGTAATGCAGAGATACATTCTGTGGTTCTGGGTGTTGGTGCTAATGTATTATAGTGTAAATCAATTCCTGATATTAGTTTTTGACATGTACTGGTACTAAAGTGTAACTTACTGAACTGGCTCATTATTACTCTGCATCAGGTATCTCCCTCATTGTATTAGGCTTATCAGAGATGAGATCAGCTTGTAGTGTGATATTTACATTTACAATAAATATTTGAATTTTGGGGTTATAACTTTCAATGCTTAACTACGTTTCTTCATTTTAATTAACTTTTTCTTTGGAGGTTGCTCTCTTAATTGTTAATTAATTTGCTCTCTTAATGCTCTCTCTTAATTAATTCAACTCCTGACAGCTAGTGATGAGCTGTGTAAATGCAGTGCACTTTTAAAGTGTTTACTTCACACTTTATATTGACATAAAAAAGAGGATTATCTTTAAAACCTTTTTGTTCAGACCAACTGACAAATCAGCAGCGACCTTGTGTTTCTACCAACAATCTGACCAAAAATTTGCATGAATACAGCAAAGTGATAAGGTGAGACATCACAAGTCATAGCCGGAGATAATCAGAATCATGACACAGTAGTGGCACAAGTTTGACTGTCAACATTGAAAAACATGTTTTAAAGTATAGTAAACTGGCAGGTTTAGTTTTAGTATTTATGTGTCTGTACTGTTTTTGAGAGAGATGAATGATTTACTTTCATCCATTTTCAAATTCCCTCCCAATTCCAACACAGGGTTGTTAGGAGGAACAACAGTAGTGGATTTGGACAGAGACTACCCAGGCAGCATTTGGCACAAGGCAGGAAAGAGTATACAAGTGAACTGCTCAGTTTCCTGAAAATAGATGTAGCTGCAACTAAGGTGTATCTAAGTCCCATTCTTACTCTCTCTCACGCTCTGAGTGCATATATACTAAGAATGTGCAGTATTTATTTGTATCTGTATTTGTTCAGACAGCAAATTTATTTGTATTTGAATATTAGCGGAAATATGCATAACTATCATGTTTGTTTTTTGTTTTTCATTACACTTCTAATTTTAGAATATTAAATTGTAAATACAAGTGTTTTTCAATAAACTATTATAATCGAACACTTAAAAGTATTATTGATTTATGGTTTTCACAAGCCTAGCAGTAAACAAATAGAACCTTAAACATCATTGAAAAGAAAATAATTTTAAAGCCAACATTCAGTTCCTAATTCACACTCAAATGTAGACCCTCTTACACCCTGAGCATCCCGTACTGGGCCGCGTGATCTTTCAAAAATCTTTCACCATAAGAACTATGCCACACTGAGCCCAGTAATACCTCTTTTGTAAGTGATGGGTGTCTACTTCACACTCCTAGTAATCAAATTGCTACAATATTTATGGTTTACTTTTTTTTGGTATGAAATCGTATGTGTGGTGTTTCATAAATTGTTACCAAAATATTTGAAAAAATCGTAGCAATTATTCGTAGTAATTATTACCCATGGGAGGATGCACAAACCAGTGTATTTCTTTGTGCTGGTCCCAAGCCCAGACAAATGGAGAGGGTTACATCAGGAAGGGCATCTGGTGTAAAATTTTGAAAGATCAAAATGCGGACAACAATACAGATTTCCATATCAGATCAGCTGAGGCCCAGGTTACCAACACCGCCAACAGGGTGCTTGGGAAAATTGGGCTACTGTTGGTCGAAGCAGAAATAGAGGGGTAAGGTGTGTCTAAAGGCAGGAGAAGAGGAGGAAAGTTAAGAGAATGGAAATGAGGATAGAAACTTTAAATGTTGGTAGTATGACTGGTAAAGGGAGAGAGTTAGCCGATATGATAGAGAGAACGAAAGTTGATGTATTGTGTGTGCAGGAGACCAGATGGAAGGGGAGTAAGGCCAGATGTATCGGAGGTGGGTTCAAATTGTTCTGCCATGGTGTGGATGGGAAGAGAAATGGGGTAGAGGTTATTCTGAAGGAATAGTATGTCAAGAAAGTTTTCGAGGTGAAAAGATTGTCAGACAGCGTGTTAATTATGAAGTTGGAAACTGAAGGTGTGATGATGGATGTTATTAGTCCATATGCCCTTCAGGTTGGGTGTGCAATGGATAAGAAAGAAGATTTCTGTAGTGAGTTGGCTGATGTGGTGGGGAGTTTACCCAAGGGAGAGAGAGTGGTGATTGGAGTGAATTTCAGTGGACAAGTTGGTGAAGGGAACAGAGGGGATGAGGATGTGTTGGTTAGATATGGTATCAAGGAGAAAAATGAAGAAGGTCAGATGGTAGTGGATTTTGCAAAAAGAAATGACATGGCTGTGGTGAACACATAATTTAAGAAGGGGGGGGACAAAGGGTGAAGTACAAGAGTGGAGGAAGATGCGTACAGGTGGATTATATCCTATGCAGGAGGGTTAGTCTAAAGGAGATTGGAGACTGCAAAGTGGTGGCAGGGGAAAGCGTAGTTAGGCAGCATAGGATGGTGGTCTGTAGGATGACATTGGAGATCAAGAAGAGGAGGTGAGTTGGGGCAGAGCCAAAGTTCAAGTGATGGAAGTTTAAAAAGGAGGACTGTAAGGTGGAGTTCAGGGAGGAGGTAAGACAGGCACTGGGTGACAGTGAAGAGTTACCAGATATCAGGGCAACTACATCAGAGAAACTGCAGTAGAGGTAGTAAGGGAGACAGCTAGAAGGGTGCTTGGTGTGACATTTGGACAGAGGAAGTAGGACAAAGAAACCTGGTAGTGAAATTGAAGTACAGGAGAGTATATAGAGGAAAAGGTCACACACTGACAAACTTTATACCATTGGATGGCAGCAGCTGTGATGTCTCCAACAATACGTAGATGTCCATATATGAACATAATGAGTCACAGCTGACAACGTGCGTAATCAAAAAATACTCTATCTGAAGCAGGAGCAAACAATGTAAATAGTTTCATGTAAATGTGTAGGTTAGGCAGGGGGGTGCTTGTGTGTAAGAGTGTATTTGGGAATGGGGTTCAGGGTTTTTATATGATTCACTCTTTTATGTGCAATAAAATTGTTCTGAATCTGGATCCCAGTTTGGAGAGGTTTTGATAGGGTAGGGGGGCACATGGTGCCAAATGCTATTACTATTTAATTCTTTGTGTTATTAACATGAAATGTTAGACAGGGAAGAAAAAATGTATAATTTGTGTACACTTATGTACATACAATGAAGGCTGTGCAGTCTTCTTGCACCTTGCAACTGATCAGCAATAAAGTGAATACCTTTTTTGATACTGGTATAGCGTCATTGCTAGAGCCCATTAGCCCTGAGAATCCTTTGCAGTTGCTGCTTGCCCAGAGTGATGTCCTGTCACAACCAGTGACGTTCACGGGCCTTTTGGTGTGCAGCGACTCAAAGGGGAAGGAGGGACACCATATGGGACAAGTTTTGTTACATTTTAATCCTGGGCACAATTTAGTGTCCATTTTTATTTCTGTGTTTTTAATTTTACTGGAAATTTGACTGTAACTTTGAAGCCATTATAATATTTACACACTCGGTGAGAAATGTTTGACCATGATTACAGATTATGTCAATTTATCACAAAGGACACTGCACTCCCTCTCCAGTGCACATACTCTATATTTTATTTTTCTAATATAATATATTTTAACAAGATACAAGAGCAAAAGCAATAATTCCCCACTAATTATATGTACCTTATTAGTAAGAGTTCACATCATAGCACATCCAATAAAAGATTTTTTTTCTCCATAAATTGCCTATTGTGGGTCAAATATTCAGGAAGCTGATAGAACTAATATATTTGATACCATATACTATATCAGCATTATATTTTTAGAAAGAAATTATTACAGTGAGATCTAGAACACTAAGTACAATGTAAAATTATTTTATATATACTATAAAGAAAAGAAAATAATATTACTCTTTTGCTTTCTAGTGTTCTAATCTTTTGGGTTAGTAGTTCTGGCTTCTGTCTTCTTCTAGAGGAAGAAATTGGTAAATATAAAGAAATAAAAAAACAATCTAAAAATAATGAGAGCATATTTACTTTTTCAAAGAGGACCCTTAGAATACAAGGCAAATAAACCTGTCCAGAAATACATCCCTCAAAATGCGGCATTTCTCTAATTTAGGATTTAGGAGCACTAAAATAGCCTTGTAAATTTGTCACTCGGCAATCTTTTGAAGATGGTCACATTATTTGTTTATTGCTGTAGGAGTTGGTGTTGTTGCATTATAGTGTTAGTAAATATACTGTCAACTTAGCAGAATTGCTGTACACATATTTTAAAGATGCTTCTCTTTTTCTCAGATTACAAAAAAAAAATAAAATCTACCTGCTTACAGTATTTCAATAACATGTTTATGCATTACCTATTATTTAAAGTGAATTTTTAATGTAACATTGCTCAAGAGAGTGAATATCTTCCAGTGTTTAGTGTGTAAGTGATATCAGTCCTTGATGTTAAAAGCTCTCATTGTCACTCATACTAGTTTACTGTGAAGGTTTAATTTTTACTACCTCACAAGGCACCACGAGGAGGACACAGCAACTGCTACTTTCAAAAGTGGTGTTCTTAAGAGCAAGCATGCTCAATGCAGTTAAGCAACTGGCCTGTCAAAAAGTAATCAGATTGGTGCTGACTTGTTACTGCTGAGCTATTCAGAGGACGAAGCGCAAACATCAATGGCTGAAATACTTAAAACTTGTTACAAAACATACAGATCTTGTTATGAATTGGCAGTCAGTGATGCTACAATGAGTACATTTTCATTGATCTTAGTTGCCTGGCAAAACTTGACTTTTGCCTTTCCATATTGAGGACACGGCAACCTTTACATCCTTTTTGTGCCCTGCTGGAGGTGTGTGCTCACCAGTGCTGCACAGCAATAAAGATAATAAAGGAAGCTGTAAAATTTTCAGTAAAATATTTGTACGAAATAAGTATTTGCAGAAAAAAAAAACACTTTGTGTTTTACCAAATACCGTATTCAGCCGCACTTCTCATATCGCTCTGTCTCCCTCTCCCTCTCATTCTCTGTCATTCTTACCTTCCCTCTCTTCTCTCTCTCTCCATGTGTGTGTGTATGTATGTCTTTGTATACTGTGTATAGTATATAATTGTCTATAATTATTAGTGTTTTTATGCAAAAATGATCAGCTTATACAGCCCTTTGCATCTTTCTGAACATTAAAGCCAATGTCACATTATGCAGCATCTAGTTGGAGGGGATGTCAGCCTTGACGACTAAAGTGCCTGATCTTGTCTCTGAAGCATGTCAGTTTACACAACTAGGGACTACTGGACATGTCAAATCACTTCACTATGTGACAGCTTTCCAGCATAGTTTCACATCTCTGAAGAATTACGTGCTCACATCTTTTTCTAACAACTAAAGTGCTGCCTGATGGACCCGGTGCTGTATGAATGGTTTTCAAGTAAGGTGAGTTCAATCACAATTTTTTCTGCTTTCTTTATTTTTTCCATTCTGTTGTGTAATGTAAAACATGAGACATCTGCCAGATGAACCTCTCTTCTGTTTGTGAGGTCCAAAACACCCACATTCCTTATTCCTCATTGCTGTATTATATGCATTGTATTTACTTGGGGAGTGATCATTGGTTGTCAGCTCTTGTGCAGATATAGGCCAACCCCATGACTTAAGACAAAATTAAATCTGTTTGATTTTGTTGAGATGAATCATGGATTAGTTGGAGTATGTCGTTGGATATGTTGGACTACGTGACTGGTAGTAATGGGAGCAATATTATGTAAATGAAGTCTATGACTGAAAATCTCTGGAAAAATCGTGCAATGTGACATGACCTTATTCTGCATTGATTTCTGAAGTGTGTCTGTGTTTTCTATTTTCTGTGAAGTGATTCCGATATACTGTATACCATTTAGTGCATACTTGCATTCGTTTTTAAACCTGTTTAATCCGAATCAGGTTCACCTTTGTGTTCAATTACAAATGCAATATATAGTTTATTTTCATGACAACAGCTGTAAAATTCATTGCTTTTTCGATAACATGACAAATTTTCATTTTTTCTGGCTGTTGAGATGAGATCTATCTATCTATACAGTATGTATATACTGTATATGTATATGTATATATGTATATTATATATGTATATGTATATATATATATGTACATTTATAGATCATAAATAAAATAAAGACATTCTCTACATTCTGTTCTTTTGAAAAAATAATTTTCTTTAATAGAATATTTTGTCAGTTTGAAGTAGTCACATCTTGAACTGTAGTATTAAAATATGATTCACCCTTCAGTACCTTGGAGTACCTTGTATCAAATGCATGAAAATCAAAACTGTCAACCTGACCACTCTTCTTTGAAGAACTCTTTGCAACTGGTACATTATTGGACTGGATTGTTAACTATATGTAGTTAGATGTGCCTGGTATTAGCCTGCAGTCTATTCAAAATTCATATTGTTCTGCTTAGTTGTCCAGAAAGCTCCAATAGGGCTCAAACACTTATATACTGGACAAATTTGTTGTTAAGTATTACAGACACGTATTGGTGGGTGATATGATTTTTTTGAGCATTGCAATTTTTATGCTTTAAAATATAAAGGACTTTGATCTAATTCTGCAGTACTCTATATTGCAACGTATTATTTCCTTTTTACATTACAAAACTGAAAGGTTAAATACATATCTCTAAAGGTAAAATATGTTAATCTGTTACAACTAATATGAAAAACTATTGATTTAATTAATTCTAAATTGTTGTTTTTCAGTTGTTGAAGTGAATTTCAGGTATCTGAGCAGTTTTCACAGTAAGACTGGAAACACTCAGTTAAGGCACATAATGCAACAGACATATTGGTATATCTATACTAACAAAAGGCAAAGTCCCCACTGACTCACTGACTCACTCATCACTAATTCTCCAACTTCCCATGTAGGTAGAAGGCTGAAATTTAGCAAGCTCATTCCTTACAGGTTACTTACAAAAGTTAAGCAGGTTTCATTTTGAAATTCTATGCATAACAGTCATAACTGAATCCTACTTACCTACATATATACGTCCATAGCCTGCAGCTCGGTCGCCGTGTGAGGTGGCGTTATGTCCCCCATCCCCACGCCTCCCATGTAGTTGGCTGCCTGCCTATATTGCGTACCCCATCCCCACGCCTCCCACGTAATTGGCTATCTGCCCATATAAGGCCGTCCGTCGCTCCGGTCTCTTCATTCCCTTCCTTGATTCGCCACGGTATTCATGTCTCCCTGCTGATAACTGCAACCTTTTTATTTAATCCACGGCTTCTCCGCTGTTTTATTGTTCGTTTATTACGATTATAGTTATTGTGTAGGGATTTTAGACTTAGTTTACTGTTCAGGTACCCATTTCCTTTACCGTTCCAACCGTACCCCCATTAACATGTCTATCGAGGTGATCACCATCGATCAAACAACCGAAAATTAAACCAATTATGACAGCGGCAATCCAAGCTGTGAGAAAACAGTAACAAGGAGGCGTGTCAGATGTTGTGGTACATTTTCTGATGCAGCTAGACGGAAACAACTTCGTGACGCTGCCGCCAAATACTCGCAGAAAAATCCACAAGTTAATAGACACGCTGTCGCTAAATACTCGCTGGCAAATCCACAAGTTCATAGAGACGCTGTCGCTAAATACTCACAGGCAAATCCACAAGTTCATAGACGCTGCCGCTAAATACTTGCAGGAAAATCCACAACTTCATAGAGATGCTGTCGCTAAATACTCGCAGGCAAATCCACAAGTTCATAGACACGCTGCCACTAAATACTCGCAGGCAAATTTACAAGTTCATAGAGACGCTGTTGCTAAATACTCGCAGGCAGATCCACAAGTTAATAGAGATGCTGTCGCTAAATACTCGCAGGCAATTCCACAAGTTCATAGACACGCTGCCGCTAAATATTCGCAGGCAAATCCTCAACTTAATACCAGGAATGCCTGTTAAACATCTTAGATTCACCAGTACTGATTTGGGTAGTGAACACATCGATTAATGAAACCTGTTATCTTTACAACCGTTGACAAACACGGAATGTAACTTGAACACAATACGTCCTCCAAATATGAACCTGATTGAAAGAAATAATGATAATCAAATCCTTGATGACAGCAACACTCATAACAGTGACAAAACAATTACATTGACAATCATGTTACGTTATTTTTAAAATGTTTCTTTTTCTTTTTCATAACTTCTTTAACACACTACTCCGCTGCGAAGTGTGGGTATTTTGCTAGTTGTATATATTTAGCAATGAGTAAACCTTTATGAGATGAACCCTTATGTTTGCAGCGACACTGTCAATAAATGATTGAATTTAGATTATTTCATATTTAAGTATTAACAGGCTATATATAAATGTGTTTAAAATTGTTTGTGCTACTCGAACATAATTACAATGCTGCTGGACAAGTTACATCAGCCAGGGATGAATCACCAAAAAAATGAGCAGGCATTACATCATTTTTAGCAGTAGCACCTATAAAAACTTCAGGTCCGCACAGTCACAGGTACTTTGTCCAGCTAGTGTGGGTAGAGGTAAGCAGTCCTTTTAAGGATAGCGAGCCACCTCAAAGAGCCATGTAAAAGAGCAGAGTAACAATCCATTGTGTAGCTTTGCGCCAACACTACAATTTGTTGCCATGACAAACATTTAGATAATCAATGTCCTGTTTTCATGATCATTTATTTAACTTTAAGTCACAAACAAGTTGTCAAATACTGATAAAATGTACAAGTTAACTAACCATAAATGGGAAAAAAGAAAAATCCTCTTAGATTTTTAAAGTTTTTTTTATTTTATGGGCATTGGTCTTCTTTTCTTTTGTTAAATGAGTTTTGTTTTAACACAGGACAGTTGTTGAAGTTAGCGTGTGTCACTTTCAACTGTGAAGAGAAGGCTTTGAGTTGCTGGTTTGGCAGTTCGACTGGAATTAAGAAAGCAATTACTAAAATTACAAAATAAGAAAAAAGGTGCTTGCATTGACCAGGAACCAGTATCACCCTAAATGCATTCTGAAATTGGAGCACAGAGCAAGTATACAATTGTAGATATGAGTACTACATAGTAGGGCTGAGATGATTAGCTGGGACCATTGTCAATGTAAATGAACATTGTTAATTTGCTCCAAATGTTTGCAGAAATATCCTCAAAGCACCAAACTGCAGTTGTCACTTTTTTTGGTTTAATCTTGTGCATCTTACAAGGAAGCTGCAGGAGGCATGTGAGATTTCTGACTTTAGCTACAGTAGTTTAACAGGAGTGTGCTGTAGCTCATGGAAGGCAACTTGATCAGTGTGTCATGCACAAAATTTGAATTGGAAGAGAGCAGATATGTACCGATGTGGAGCTTGCAGACTCCACGTGTCCATGGCTTCTCTGTCTTTTACGCAACTCACTTTACTTGAAATAGGTGCTCACTGTGGACACACAGGTTAGAATTCTTTTGAGAGTTTGTCTGATTTGCCTGTTTAAAATGTCAGCTGAAGCCACTCCTTTGTGTAAAGAAATGTCCGCTCATATGGTGGGTGGCTGATCCCATGGCTACAACATCCGTTCTCCTAACCCGCTTATCCAGGGCAAGGTCATGAGGCAGCTGTAGCCTATTCTTGTGATGTTATATTTTACATAACATATGCAGTGAGATGCGAGCATCAGTCAAAAAAGTGGTGGCATGGTGGTGCTTATTTGGTCTTGTGGGCAGTGATTAAAGTGGGCCGGTATCAGTGCCACCTGATGCTTTGTGGGGTTCCCCCTCCCTATGATATCTTATATTAATATACATGCACACCAGCCTCTAAAGGGGAGCCTCCCCTCCCCGTCGTATAAAAGTAATAATGAATTAGGAGGTTCCACTTTAAGTGCTGCTTGTCGGCAAATAGGAATGTAATTGTACTGGGTACACAAGAAAATAAATCTGATAATAAACTGATTATATATCAAAGCAGTGCCTTACATTTTTAAAAAAGTCAGTGCCATTGCCCTTCTACATGCATATCGTACATTGCAAGCTTGCAATACCACTCACCATTCAGCTTTATGAACTTTTTGTGACGTGTTATTTGCACTCATAATAAGAAAAGGCAAAATATGCGTTATAGCCAAGCCACGGCAAAACAACGCAAGTGCAATTTTTTTCTGTGACACATGCCGAGTCACAAAAACTCAGAATGCAGTGTTTGAGTGAATAAAAGTAATTAGTATTTTTTAGTTTCCTGTTGGTAGATATTTATTTATGTCCATATTATGAGGCATATCTAATTTTAGAGTTTTGTGCCGTCATGATTTGTAGCAATTTTAAATGAAATTGTAATAAATCATTTTAGAATCATCATTACTGAATACTGTTGTGTATGCTAATTTGCAGCAATCTGAGAGACAACAAAACTAACTCCTGTGTCCCAGGCTTAAACGTCTGTGGCACCCACCATTCCCCCACCACCCTCCCCACACTGAGTGTAGATGCTTTCCACAGTTCGTGGGTTGAGCAGCTAATTATGCACAAGCATCAGTCTAACCACTTTCACCCTGTGATGGTATTGAGCAATATTGATGTTTTGAAGTGATGATGTGAACTTTGTTAAACAAAGGATGTTCAAGAGATTGTAAGTACCGAGGCCCATTGTAACAAACAATTTCACCTGACGTTTCTTTCGTTTTCTACTTTCTCCTTGTAAATTCTAGATTTAGTGTAAATCAATCATAAATACTGCTGTCAGCTGAAGTTGGATAGACAGCCCTAGTTTGTGTTATGCTGGCATACTTGACTTTTACATGGCAGTGCTTGGACACTGCATGCTTCATGTTGTACTTCAATGTACTGCTGTCATTCTACATTGTCATTGCATTTGCAGAAGTGACCAGGTATAAAAAAGTGGAGCCCAACAGCATTTTTTGAAGACAGTCTCCTTGGGTTCCCTTTAACTTTGTTTTTTAAATGTGATGACTGAAGAATTTGGCCCCAGGAGCCCCTGAAAATACTCTTTTTCAAAGGCTACTTACAGCTTTACTCCTGATGTCACACTTGTTTAATAGGTAAATCAAGGAGTTTGGATTTTGGAAGTAATGGCAGACTGGCCAGCAGGGTGTTTTTAGGGATTATTCGTGTGATGAAAAAATGGTTACAAGTGTTTTTGCCGAGTTTGGTAGCAGTATTACTGTTTTTCTTTTTAAACAATTTTGTGTTGATTTTTTCTGATTAGTTCCATTATGTTCTATAGTCTTTTAATGTTATTTGTTATTAAAAGTCTTTAAACTTTAAGGATATATATCTAGGTGTTCATCTTATGGTTTGAATTTCATAATGCAGTCTTACTGTCATATATGCTTTTTTCCAGCATTGTATATTTACGATTTGCATGTAAAATCATTTAAAAATGTTTAAGTATATTCAATTCAAATCATTGTTATAAAGTTGACTTCCACTTATAAGTTCAGCCAGGGCTTGCTTTAACATTTAGTCAAACTTGACCTAGAGGAGGAGGAGGTTGGGAACCTGATTAAGCTGAGTGGTTTTAGAAAGATTGTTTCTGTCACTGTTATGAATCCTCACAATATTTTTCTGCCCAATTACAGAACTAGTCACCAGACAGTTCACAACTTTGGCAATTCTTGAATTAGATATTTAATACCATGTATACTATGCTTATTTTACATTACTACAATGTTATATAATTGTTATTATTTAGTAGGCAGCAGACTGAGGCATTACTCAGTCGTGTGGGGCTACATATCTAGCATGTTAATGCATGAGGAGGCACCAGGTTGAGCACTAACTCCTCCAGAAGCATCCTGTCTATTCCATAGCTCAGGTTATGTAAACAAAAGTGCCACGATGGTGTGGGGGTCTGATTTTTCTGGCAGCAGGTGGTAATGAGCCCTGATGATTCATGTGCAAAGTGCAGGCCACATTTACCAGGGACACAACTGAGAATGGCAATTTATCCCGAGTGTGTTTGCAGTGGGGACAAGGTGGTGTCAGAATCAACCTTTCCTAATGTTCCTAATCCTAATGCATATTTGTTGTTTTGGTGATATGCCCCTTTGCTACTAACGTCAGGGAAGTTTGTATAGTCGTGCTATGTTAGTATTAACATCAATAATTTGTGAGAAATGTGTGTGTGTATCTGAGTGTCTGTCTGTTTGTCATGTATGTGTTTTATACATATAGTGTAGTGTGTCTGAATCTTAGAGGTTCATGCATCTTAAGTGAATGAGACCTGTTCAAGGAGGTGGGACTACTTGGAGAAAGTGACATAAAAGCAGATCCTTGAGGGGGACTGGGCTGGAAGGTCACAGACACATCACTTAGAGCACACTTTGGATGCATCTCCTAGCTTTGCCTCAGATGCAGGCCCTGGCCTTGGTTCAGCTGGGGAATAGTGTGGTTGAGATTACCTCTGACATCAAGTGAGTGGAGTGAGGTGAAGCCGGATGGCGTGTACAGTATAACCAGACAAAGGGACAAAGCAGCTGGGTGCACGCATGCTACAGATGAAGAACTGAGTGGTGTGGCGGAAGTGGCCGTTGAAGATGACAAAGGTCATTTTAAGGCCACTCACTAGCCTTAAGTAGCTCATTCCATTTTTCTGTCTCTTGCACTCCCTGGGTTGTTTTATGATGTATGAGGGTAAATGAAAAAGTAAGGGAAATTCGGTAACCACAATGGATAGAAGCTGATGAAATAGAACACATTTGCAATGGCTTATGTGTAGTTCAAGCATGCGCAATACTGTACTTTACTGTCAGTTTAGCTGAAGACAAGGTCAAATGAACATGAATTCTCCACTGTACTGTAAAATGTGCTGTAGTGACATTTATTTGGGCAGAAGGAGTGATATCCATTGAACTTCATCTTAGTGAATGCTATAATACTGCATTTCCTGTATGAAGTGGTGGTAAACTTTAAAGCAAATTCTCGAGTGAGTAAAGTAAAACCCCACATCTGAAGCAGAGTTTAGTTGAAGAATCACACTTCGCTATCTAGCAGTCTGATAGAAAAATATGGGTTTGGCAGATGCAAGGAAAACGCTATCTTCTAGACCGCATACACTGTCAAAATTTTTTTCATGGTTTGGGCTAGAGCACTTGGTTCAAGTGACAGTTATTGTTAATGCTACAGTATACAAAGAAATTTGAGACAATTGTGCACTTCCAACTTTTTGCTAACTGTTTGGGAAAGGCCCTTTTATGTTCCAGCATGACCTTTGCTTCTGTGTACAAAGCTAGGTTCATAAAGACATGGTTTAACAAGTTTGGTTTGGAGGAACTTGAATGGCCTTCATGGAGCCCTGACTTCATCCCTATTGAATAACTTTGGGATGAACTGGAATGCAGATTGCAAGCTGAGTCTTTTCATCCAACATTAGTACCTGATCTCACAAATACACTTTTGGCTGAATAGGCACAAATTCCCACAGACACTCTCTAAAAACTTGTGAAAAACCTTCCTAGAAGAGGAGAGGCTGTTATGGAGGATAGGGGACTCCATATTAATGGCTATGGCTTTGAAATGGGATGTCAAACAAGCACTGGTAAATTGATACGAGCAAGTAATAAAATGTTGTGATCCAGTAGTTGATCTAGAAGCCTTCTGCTCAATCTGTGGTCTTGCAGTATCTTGTCTAGTTTATTATTAACAAAATGAATAACCTTATTGCTACTATTAGTAGATGGAATTGTGCCAGAGAGTTTAGGATTCTTATTTGTCATTTTTGCTGTTGTACTAAAAAATAAAGTTGAAGTTTGTCTATGTTTCATTACCAATTTAGAGGAATACAATTATCAAAGATTTGACACCTGTACACATTTGAAAAATGAAAAAATTACGATGACAGTTGAGAAATGGTGTTCAGTTGCAGAACTGGGGTATAAAAGGAGCTGAAGCATCCTTACCTCTGCTAAGTTATTACAGGGTGCTAACCTACCTGTAACCCAAGACCTGTGAAGTCAAAATCAGTACATCATTCCAACATCTGTGGAACAAGATACTTCATGCCAAAATAGAGAAACGTGTGAATGTTCCTGTAAAGGAAAGTATGCATAAGGCTTTTCTATATTTCCAGTATACCCAAGACTAAGACTGGATATCTGTTTTTGTCTATTTTTTTCAGTTTCTTATTACTTTTTATTATCAGTTAATGAATAAAATGTAGTTTGTTTTATTGTCAAACACAATAACATTTAGTACCATCGCAGAAGGTATTGTGCATATCACAGAAGATAATGATCCATTTATATAACTAAGGGGCTACAGCCCCCTGCAAGCTTCGCTCACCAACCCCCAAGGGGCTCAAAGGGCGTTGGGGCGCACCTCAGTTAGAGAAGCTGATTGTATTTAAAGTGGTGGTATATAGAAGAGTATGTAGGGTGCAGGAGGAAGACAATTTGGTCTTTAGTTTTTATAGACAGAAAATCAGTTACTTGAGCATTTTACTATAACTATTTTAAATACTAATCTATACTAATAAAAGGCAAAGCCCTCACTCACTCACTCACTCACTCACTCACTCACTGACTGACTCATCACTAATTCTCCAACTTCCCGTGTAGGTAGAAGTCTGAAATTTGGCAGGCTCATTCCTTACAGCTTACTTACAAAAGTTAAGCAGGTTTCATTTCAAATTGTACACGTAACGGTCATAACGGTCGATAACGGTCGACAACGTCCGCCATGTTGAACTTTCTTATTTATGGCCCCATCTTCACGAAATTTGGTAGGCGGCTTCCCTGCGCTCACTGAAACCGATGTACTTACTTATTTCGATGGTATGACGCCACTGTCGGCCCTGTCGGCCGCCATATTGAACTTACCAACGTCACCAATTTTCCAACTTCCCGTGTAGATAGAAGAATGACCCCGTCTTCATGAAATTTGGTAGGTGACTTCCCTGCGCTAACCAAAACCTATGTACGTACTTATTTCGGTGTTATGATGCCACTGTCGGCCGCCATATTGAATTTTCCAAACGTCACAAATTCTGCAACTTCCCGTGTAGGTAGAAGGCTGAAATTTGGCAGGCCCATTCCTTACAGCTTACTTAAAAAAGTTAAGCAGGTTTCATTTCGAAATTCTACGCGTAATGGTCATAACGGTCAACGATGTCAGCCATATTGAACTTTCTTATTCATGGCCCCATCGTCACGAAATTTGGTAGGCGGCTTCCCTGCGCTAACCGAAACCAATGTACATACTTATTTTGGTGGCATGACGCCACTGTCAGCCGCCATATTGAACTTTCCAACGTCACTAATTCTCCAACTTCCCGTGTAGGTAGAAGGCTGAAATTTGGTACTTATTTCGGTGGTATGATGCCACTGTCGGCCGCCATTTTAAACTTTTAACGGAAACCGATGTACGTACTTATTTCGTTGGTATGACACCACTGTTGGCCGCCATATTGAACTTTCCAACGTCACTAATTCTCAAACTTCCCATGCAGGTAGAAGGCTGAAATTTGGCAGGCTCATTCCTTACAGCTTACTTACAAAAGTTTAGCAGGTTTCATTTAGAAATTCTACGCGTAACGGTCATAACGGTCAACAACGTCCGCCATGTTGAACTTTCTTATTTACGGCCCCATCTTCACGAAATTTGGTAGGTGGCTTCCCTGAGCTAACCGAAACCAATGTACGTACTTATTTCGGTGGTATGACGCCACTGTCAGCCGCCATATTGAACTTTCCAACGTCACTAATTCTCCAACTTCCCGTGTAGGTAGAAGGCTGAAATTTGGCAGGCTCATACCTTACAGCTTACTTACAAAAGTTAAGCAGTTTTCATTTCGAAATTCTACGCGTAATGGTTATAATGGTCAACAACGTCCGCCATGTTGAACTTTCTTATTTATGGCCCGATCTTCTCGAAATTTTATAGGCGGCTTCCCTGCACTAACCGAAACCAATGTACGTACTTATTTCGGTGGTATGATGCCACTGTCGGCCACCATATTGAACTTTTCAACAGTCTTTGTTACTTATGGGCCCATCTTCAAGAAATTTGGTACATGGGTTCCCAACGCTAACTGAATCCTACTTACGTACATATATACGTCCATAGCCTGCAGCTCAGTCACTGTGTGAGGTGGCGTTGGGTCCCCCATCCCAACGCCTCCCACGTTGTTAGCTGCCTGCCTATATAAGACCGTCCATCGCTCCGGTCTCTACATTCCCTTCCTTGCTTCGCTACAGGATTCACGTCTCCCTACTGATAACTACAGCCTTTTTGTTTAATCCACGTCTTCTCCGCTGTTTTATTGTTTGTTTATTACAATTATAGTTATTGTATAGGTATTTTAGACTTACTTTACATTGCTCAGGTACCCATTTCATTTATCATTCCAACCCCCATTACCATGTCTATCGAGGTGATCACTATCGATCAAAGAACTGTCACTTACTGAGTGGTTTCCATGCCCGGAGATGACACCTACCTTTTCCATTCTCTTTGTTACATATTGCACGGCCATATCAGGCTCACTCTTGATATCTGGAGGAACATTGTGTCTTATGTATTGAATGACTGGGACAGGTTCAAGGTGTGGACTGATGACGGTACAGGAGATAATTATACTACACAGGAGCACTAGAAGAGTGAAATGCTTAAGCCCTTCACCTATGGTTCTGCATGTGAGTTGATGGCTGCCGCTGAATTGTTCGGTTGTCGCTTTCAAGTGTATCGAAATGGCCAAATATTTTACACCTTTCGACAACCGCCAATGCCTCTTAAACATCTTAGATTCACAGGTGACGATTTCAGTAGTGGACACTTTGATGTTTATGAGTGTTTAAACTCTCAAAAGCTGGATGTGATTTTATCGATGAAACCGGTTGTGTGCTTACAATGCTTGACAGATGCCGAATGTCACTTC